>VZRS01006371.1:1033787-1063994 GCA_013398055.1 Ifrita kowaldi
ACCTGCGGCGGGCGGGGCCGGCTACCGAAGCACAGGACTGCCACAGTTTGGCCTCAGAGCCCCGTGGGAACTGAAACCCCGTTCGGGGGCCTGCAGGAGTTACTACTACCACCCAGGGCTGTCTCGTAAGGCAGCGGTAAAATCCAGCTCCAGCTGGGTGGAGAGAGAGGGTGGTGAGACACTGGCACAGGCTGCCCAGGGAGGTCGTGGCTGCTCCATCCCTGGCACTGTTCACAGCCAGGTTCCATAAGGCCTTGAGCAGCCTGTTCTAGTGCAAGTTGCCCCTGCCCACGGCAGGGGGTTGGAACTGGCTGATCTATGGTCCATCCCAACCCCTTGGCATTCTGTGATTCTGTGAATCACTTACTGCAATCGAGTTCTTCCTGTCACCCTTTACACAAGGTGTACACATTACAGCTGTGGGGTGTATGCAACACTCAGGCACATGGTGTGACTCCTGGGGATGGTTCTGTGCAGGGCCAAGAGCTGGACTCGATGATCCTTGTGGGTCCCTTCCAACTCAGCTTATTCTGTGCGATTCTATGATGCCCCAAGCGGCTGCTGCAGTCACCCTCCCACTCTGCAACCCGGCTGACTCTGAGAGCTGGATGTTGATCCAACATTTGTATAATTCCCTTTCAGCTTTCCAAGCACTCATGTGTTGCTCACCTGAGCTTCTCTAGAACATGGAAATTACACAGGCACCTACCTAAACTGCCAAAATCCATCACTTCTATCTAAGTAGGAAACTGAGTAACTGCTCATGTTTGCTTAGTGGCCTATGGCACCCATAAAGGTCCATACTGCAGGTAAATATATGACTGCTCTGAACTTGGCAGTGGAAATACCTCCTACACGAAGCAACAGTTTGGATGGAAATGTGGTTTAATGGAGATCCCTAGATCAGGAATACATGGTCTGTCAGCTGTGAGATCTAAGGAAGGGGGAGAGCCTGGGTTCTCCTGCTGATGATCCAGTCACAAGGGAACTGAGTCAAACCACCAGGTCTCTCCAGAGTTTGGAGCCAGGTCTGATGTGTTCAGTAGGGTAAGAAGGGCTGGCCCCTGCCTGCTGGTGCACCACAGTCATGGTTCCAGCTATGAGCCAAGCAGAGTTCATGGCAAGGACCATGCTTTAGGGGTGAGAGTTGAAGACCAGGACCTGACAAACTGCTGGCATTTTGCAGCCTCACCTTATTAAAAAGCATGATTTTGCTCAGCATGCTGTCATGAAAATGGAACAGCTCACATGCAATGTAACATTAGTAAAGGCCTGCTACAGCATAGTGGTGAAGACTCTAGAAAAATGGACACATTTTTAGACACAAAATCACACATCCAGCACTCAACATCAGCTGCAATGAGAAAGAGGATGATAATTTCATGTGCCTGCTCCTCTTTTGTCTCTGCAACATGAAACCCCCTATAAAACCACAGTGCTTCACCCTGCATGATTCTAGATGCAAGCATCTCCCTTTGCTTAATTAATGAGGGAAGGTAAAAATCTTAATAGAAAGTATATTATATTGCATTATAGACCCTGGAATTTTTCTGAAGTCTGAGGGTGTGTGTTCAATGAAAGAACAGACTTTAGGGCACAATCTGGATTCCACAATTTAGAGGAGATGCGTCTAAATGCCCCACTGATTGCAGCAGAAAGGTCTGATTGAACAGTGAGGAGGGAAACAATCCACTGGCACCTGCCTAGCTTGAGGAAAGCTCATGTGCATACATTTAATGCTGTTCAACAGCCCAGGGGAGAGCACCCTGCTCTTAGACCTGTAGATAGAGAAGATAAAACCAATCCCAGTGTACTTTTCAAAACAAGGGCATCTCCTTGCACAAAGGTCCCATCTTATTGCTGTTGGCAGATAATGCCCTTCACTTTATCCTCTATTTTCATATGTACCATTTTTATTTTATGCTGCAAACATCATTGGCTAAGTGGGATTATTCAGCCTGGCATGATTTCATGCCCCAGTCCATTTTAGAGTGCACTGTGCTGCAGATGCTGCTGGTGGTATAGAGCTGAGTGCTGTGAGAGCAAACCACAGCTCCTCTCATCCCCTTTCATAACCTAAATCCCTTGGATGTTTGATAAGTGAGAAATACTGTGGGACTAGCCTTTATCTTTATCCTTCTTTAAAGTTTTTGTTCTTATTCAGAACACCAGTGAAAGGGAATTTAACTCAAAAGAGGAGGAAGAGAAAGTGAGGGAATGAGGAAGGCAGAAACTGCCCAGATTTGAAATTGCACATAACAAATTTGCCAGGGATAATATAAATTATGATTATTTACACCACATCAGAATTACAAGAGTGTTTCTGCATCAGCACAGAGACTTTTTAGGAGTACTGCAAAAGCAATCTTACTCAGGAGAAGATGATCATAGGATAGCAAAAATTTCCATTAAGGACTGCACTGACACATTGAAATTGCAGTGCTGTTGTGAAAATGAGCAAACAAAATCAAAACTAAGCTCTCACAAGATTTGTGAGGATTGTTAATGGAACTGATTACAAGCTTCCACTGAAAGAGTTCTATGCCAGTAGGAGAAGAAGGCTGATTTGACAGAATTGAGTACTTCAGAGAAGCAAGTTAATTGTCACAACTTGCAATGAGATGCAGACAGGCAGAGCAGGACAGACAAGCAGAGCAGGGTGGGCAGGCCGGACAGGCAGGGAAATCCTCCGGCTCCTTTTTGGCAATGAACTCAACTGCTCGCCCATCTCCGGCTATCCCAGCTCTGCCTCACTTGCTCACTTTCTTCAAATAGTTCTGCCAAGCCAGAGATTCTTGAGAATGCCTTTGTTCTATGAAAGCAGTCTTGAAAGAATGGTGGGAAGACAGCTATGCAACAAAGCCAGCTGAACTGAAAAGACTGCAGATGTCTCGTGTTATTCTCGTTATTTTAAATTTTTTTTTTTTCACTCAGCAGTTATTTTCCTTGCCTCTACCTTGTTATTCAGTGGTATCTCCTATGTGCTAGCCTGACCAGGACCCTTTCACTCAGCCACTCTCACTCTGAGAAGCAGCCTGGCCTGCTCTCCCAGTGCTATCACTCCCCACACTGTGTGGTTGTCTCCCAGGGCTCTTTCTACATACAGTGCCACTGTTTGTGACAGTGCAGATAATTATCTGTCAGCTATGGCTGGGGTGCATAACCTGCTGTATTCAGTGCACACTCAGGTTAGGCACCTTCCTAAAACTTCTGGTACAACCTCACAAGGCAGCTCTGTGGTTGGGGAAGTACTTTGGCTTGTGCAATGCATGAGGGCTGGGGTTAAGTCAGAACAGATTTTTCACAATGGTCCCTTTTGATCTCTCAGCAGATTAGAGAATGGCTTTCATTAGACATGTTCAAGAACAGGTTAGACCACCATCTGCCACTGATGCTATTGACATAGCTGAACTCGCCTAGTGCAGATGATCTCTTCCAGGCCTGTATTTCTATGGCAACTTACATGTGTTCATAGCTCTCTGAAGACCGGTTCAATTATTGGTTTGAACTCCAAGACAAAAAGACACAAACGTTGTCTGATTTCACAGCTGAGCTATGTGTCCAGAGCTATAGCAAGTGTGCAGCAAGTCTGCAAAGTCAGGGATTCAGTGATGAAAGTCAGTTCTGTTTTTCACTGGAAGCATTACAGTTTATTACTTTACCTGGACACCTCTCTACTTGTGCACTCAACAGTTTGTGCACCCAAATTCTCTCAGCCTGCACTCAGAAGTGTGGGACTCTGGCTGGGGACTTGTGAGGGAGCCAGCCCTACAGGTCTGTATTACCTCTTACGGAATAAAAGCATAATGCCTTAAACTTATTAAGCAGTTGGTAAAAATAAAGTAGTTCCTGAATGTCCTTGATGAGATCTGGAAGAACATTTAAAATGTCATTATTTATACAGAACAGCAACTTTGACAGTCTTGGCCAAATAAATACAAAAGACATAAAAACTATGCAGAGATTTTGGTTTCTTGAGGTATCTCAGGAAAAAAGCCTCCTTTGCAGGGCACATCTGTGAAGTGGAGGCTGTCTTCTTTGTGTGGAGGCTTAATGACACAGAACTTTGCTGTGTCACGTAAGGGTACTTTCCTTGTTAATCATTGTGCAGGTACTACTTGCCTAGAGTTATTTGGTGCTATTCATAGTACAGTGTTCCACCTTGACTTGGACTGTTTCACACAGGTATTGTGATAGTGACTATTGAATTACTAGAGCTTCTAAACTAGAATCAAACCTTTTTCCGTGGCCCTTTTTGAAGGCTGTTGGTTTACTCAGGTGACTGCTTGCTGAGCACAGCAGTCCAGTTAGGGCAAGCAAAGGGAGATGCTTGCATCTAGAATCATGCAGGGTGAAGCACTGTGGTTTTATAGGGGGTTTCATGTTGCAGAGACAAAAGAGGAGCAGGCACATGAAATTATGCATCCTCTTTCTCATTACTGCAACACCAAGCACTAGGTGGATATCGGCACTTAAATATTTCAGCTGAACATCTGCAAAGAATAATTTAAAGCCTGTTATGAAAACATACCTTATATCCATTGTATAGGTAGAGGGCATCAACCATAAAGCACCACTTTGCCATATCAAACTTTGTTTCTGCAGATAAAGCTAGAAGTTGAAAAAAGCAAAATAAAATTGCAGTTTTAAGAAAATCTGTAGTCTTTGTCTCACTTCTCCCAAGGCCTGTGGTTTGTCACCCTACAATGCAAATAACTGCTGGGTACCATTGTATGACTACCCCAAACTCCTGTGCCTTGCTACCATTTGAAATGGCCTTTAAATGGCCACATCAACCATGTCCTTACATTGCTTATGCCTTCCTGTCCAATGCTGGATCACAATGGGGGATCAAAATCCACAATTAGGCTGAATCTTCAGTTTAGGTAACTGCTGCATGTGGTAGAATATTTATCTGCAATGGTTTCAGTGAGAAGAAAACACCCCTCGGGCTAATGTAGCCTCATAACCCAGCAAACAGAGGCTAATTGTCACTGCTAGTAACAGGCCACAGGCTCTATGCTGACTTGGTAAGGCCCCAGGACTGAGGCTTGTCAGAGCTGCTTTGTCTGAACTTGCCTTAACCTGCTTTGAGCTGGCCCTTGTTTGTTTAGCTGTGAAAGCAATTTTTCTAATGAGGAAATTCAGGTTTATTTGTAGGATTTAAAGGCCAGTGATGAAAAACAAGATGTAACTTTGTAGCACACATAAAAATGCCCCTAAAGTAGCAAAAAATAAGGATGAAGAAACAACATGAACATTGTGCTCACCCTACAAAGGAGCTGGGATGCTGACAGCTGGCAGTATTTCCTCACTCTCCTCACTGTAGCCACTGACCATTAGACTGACAATCAGAGCAGGTGTGAATAAACATCAAAATAAGGGGTAGATAGTAGGAAGTGTGCATCAAATAACTTCACCTTATTCTGTTCTTCCATTAGTAGCATAGTAGTATTCTTTTCTGTTCTCTCTTCTTGTCTCTTCTCTCTTATAATTATTTAGATCTAAACTAATAACAATTCATATATTAGACTGTTAAAATTTGTTACACTAACAATAAACTCCTGACCTTACATCCAAGGTGTGCCTCCTTTTAGCTCCCAACAGCTTTTGAGTGCAACACTAATTCAGGTAAAGCCACCTGCTGGACAGGACAGTGCTGCAGAAGCATCTGTGGGACCCCAGCACTGTGTCCCAAGGGCTGCTGTCATCTGGAAAAGTCACCTGCTCCACATGAAGGGCTCAGCAGCACACCGGCTTTGTGTCAGCCCAGAGCACCTGTAACAGGGCACAGTCCTGTTCATCTTGCAGAGCTAATGAAATGATCCTGTTAACATCCTTTGTCATGCACCCTCCTCATGTTCCTGTTCCCTGATTAGGCCTTGCAGATGTGTTATTTTTATTTAGAAATTTATTTTTATTTATTTATTTTTATTTTGCCAAAGATGATAGTCAAGCACAGAACCTTGGAAAGCATCCAAATAAGCAGCATGGAAAAACCATAGTTGGAAGGTTTCAATGGCTACTTTAATGAATTAGTAAATAATAAGGAAAATGGACTTTCTTGGCTCTCAGGTATCAAAATCCAGCTTCTAAAATGGATAGAGTGACTCTGCAACATGAGAGGCTTGTGAGGGCAAAGTTAAGCTAGTCCCTGAATGATGCAATGGAATCAGGTGGTAGGGTTATGAACCTGCCTTTGTCAATATGACAATTAGTCACCATGTTGAAAACATTTGCCTTGAGAGAAAGGGAAATGTCTGTATTGCAAGATACTGTAAGATGAACAAATTTAAATTACCTCAGTGTAATATCTCTGCACAGACATAGCCTTAGAGTACACACCCTTTCAGCTTGACCTGCTGCAGTATAGGTCAAGCACATAATAAATCACGGCAATGGAATTCACGGTGACACTGCTGTGAAGTCACCACATGCTTAGCAGTAAAGGTGGACACATCTTCCTGAAAAGCAGCATTAAACATGCCTCTTCAGAAATGCAAATTCTCTGCCTGCTTCCTTTCAGCCAGTATTCAAGAAAGCATGGAGGCAGACATGCAAATGTGTTGGTCATTATTCTGCTTAGTGAGCTCCAAATCTATTATTGGTCTTCTATGCACATACAAAGCCATATTTAAATCTTATTAAAATGGCTGTATGTCTAAAATGACTCTGCCAAAGCCAGAGTGTGGTTACTTCACATTTAATGGCAGAGGTTGTCATTCAGTTCATGCTGTGCAAGAGCACAGAAAATATCTAAACCTCTTAAAATCATCCCCATATAGAAAATTTTATGGAAAATTACTGGCAAATGTTAAGAAAGAAACTTTGCTTTAGAAAATGTTCAGCCCATGCACTGCATAAGAAGAAACAGATTAGTGAAGTGTTCTGACATTACAGAGAAAAAATTGTTATACTGAATTAATTTGCTATATTTTTCATGTGTTTCTTTATAAATATTTTTACACAAAGGAAGTATATAAATACAAAGGTAAAATGTTTTCGTTTGAAATCTACATGCTATCAGATAAATGTTCAATGTAAATACGAAAAGTGGTCAAAAGCATGATTAACACACGTTTTATAAAGACAATGTAACAAGAGGTATGCAACACACTGTATTCCATTCCACAATGCATACTGCTTGTTTAGCACAATGCTGAAAAGCTGCATCCCTTTGTGTTTGTTAATGACTCCATTTCTGGTGAATGTGCAGGCAAACAACAAAAAGGCATTGGCAAACTGGAGGCTATTTTAACCACATAAACACAATGGCTATGTAGTTGCACAGAATGGTAACACAGAAGTAAACATGGAAGTGAAACAATTTCAAATGTCATTTTGTTTTTACAAAATGTCAAGTTCCCTAAAGCTGAGAAAAGAGAAGCCCACATAACAAGCAAAATGTCAACACTGTTCCAACAGCAGTGAAACCAGTAAACCTGCTGGTAGAACCAAGACAGCAAAATTCCAAAGAAAATGATGACTGAACTTCGTGGAATGTCTATGCACTTTCCACAATCATTCAGTTTGGTAACAGTACTTCAGGGTATAAGTATGGATGTGGTATGAAAATATAATGCAAACAATAAAAATCAGATACCATTAATGCATTTGTAGAGTCTTCATCAATCTCTGCATTTCAAAATGCTGTAAGCATCATTGTCAAGGAGGACATTGAGACCTGCACTGTGGGGCTGACGGTGAGTGAAAAAAGAAATGATGTCTTTTCAAGCTAGTGCATGAATGAGTCCTGACAGGTAATGAGTTAAGCATAAACCTTTGACCGGTATTCTGTGAACAAGTAACATGCCTTTAACTCATTTTCAAAATGGTCTGCTCCATGGTAAGCATCCCCTGCAAAGACAGGTGCTGAATATTTGGGAAATCCAAGTTCCTAAAACTGAACAGGGAGGAACGAAGCAAATAACACCCTGCTATTATGAAGAAAATAATGAAAACATAGGCCTTAGAATGCCACTGCTGAGACACATGCTCTGGGTAAATCTAACTACAGATGTTGATTTCCAGTCTTAGTCCTCAAAATACTTTTTCTGTAGACTATTTTTCCCCCTTGACATTTGTTTTTGAAATTTACTCAAGAAAACATACAGAATTTCTATTCTCATCTGGAAAATTTATATTTTGTTTAGACAGACTCCTAGAAACTGTTCCTTGTTCCTCACGTGTTGTCATAATGAAATCGCAAAACAAAAGATGAATTTGTCACAGTAGACTTGCTTCAAGCAAAGATTGGTTATATTTTGATTTCACCTGATCAGAACACCTTTCCTGTTTTGTTTTGTTTTCTCTTGCAGGCATTTAAGAAAAGCCAGAATCTTATTCGAACTCTACATGGACTTCTATTGTAATCCTTATTTATACAAAACACTAATGCAGATTTCAATTATTAAAATCTCCATGTACTTGATATTCTTAGAATCTTCCTAAACATTTTGAAACAATGATCACTGTTTTTCAACAGTTTAAGGCTGTCAGCATGCTTTGGGTTGGGGACAGATGTGATCCTGAAAGCAAGATTATGCCACTAAAGTTCAAGGACAGGTTAAGAATATGTCAACACACGGCTTTCCAGGTCAGATTTCTCCAACCACAACTGTATTTTGCCACTCTGACCTATTTTAGTGGATGAAAAGTGCTATGTTGTGCCATTCTGAAAGAGAAGCTAAGCAGCATGCATGAAATCCGAAGTGAAAGAGGGGATGGCATAATTTTTCCCTGCCTCCAACATTTTTGTTTTGATCTGAAAAACACCATGGCCACAAAGAAACCAGCTGCATAAGTAAGGATAAAACTAAGGCTGGTTAACAATTTTTTCAGTTTGAGAAGTCTTCTGATAAAATTATTACATTATAACATTGTTCTTCCTCTAAGAGCTTTTATAAAGAGCTTGTCAGTAAATGAGCTTATGAGGGAGGCTGAAATGGAACAAAGGAAGATCTATATAGTTGGCAACTGGACTGTACCTACTTTTTATCTGCCCCTGAGAGAACATCTCCCTTTCACCCAACCCAGCAAGCATTTATTTAAGAACAGAACACGTATCTATTAAGTTTAAAAGAAGAGAAACACATTTATCCAAAATTCTTCTTTAGAAATTAATTTTAAAATCCCTAATTTGTTTAATTAGTCACGCTGCTTTCTCGACTGCTGGTAAAACAGGGGCCATAAGCCACTTTAACATTCAGTTTCTGTGGATGCATTTTCTTGCCTAGTTTTCTGTTCTTCTGTTGCGCTGCCAGACGCTACCACCAAATTAGTTACACTGCTGGCATGTCCTGGTCTATTTAATTTGTCCTTCACAGACTTGGCTTTCCGGGAATGGCTGTGCAAGCTCTTGGAGCGTACTGATGGGAACCCAGAAGTCCTTTCTGGCTTTACTGAAAGTAAATTCTCGTTCTCGGCCTTGACAGTGGCAGGCATAGAGGTGTAAGAGGCACTCATACCTGCTTCACCAGCATTACTATCGTCATCTGTGTCCGTCTGCTTCTCCTCTGCTTGCCTTTCTGCTTCAGAGATCAAGCCAGGGTATTCTGGAGGACGCTCTTGAGAAAGCTGCTGCTCAACTTCGTATTTCCACTCCGTGGCCCACTGTTCAATTGTAGAAGGGCACACCTGATCCATAATGGTACTATACTCCGAGGTCCAGTTGTTAACTCCTCCAACCAGCTTCCCACCTTGTGCAAATATAAAGCTCCTTGACTTCATCATAGTGGTTTGACAAGCACTGAAAGTTTCAGGAGGAAAATAGTGCATTGCTTTGGATTTGTCCAAGGGATAAGAGATGGTTGCTTCTAACTTGGTACGTTCTACTTTTAACTGAGTGTTCTGAAAATCTGATCCTGCTACTGACTGACTGTTTGTAACAGCATTCATCTGGTTTACACTTTGAGGAATCATTCCATCGCTACTGAAAACCCCCTGCTTTTCACTCCCCAAACCACCTGAACCAGAATGAGGTCTGGAAACATTCTGTGCAATATCTGATGTAGATTTACTGTGATCTGCTGTGGTGACTGCATTAGCACTCGAGGTATGGAGTCCAGTTTGGTGTTCTGGAACCAGCATCCTTGGGTCTGTTCCATCTTCTTTGGTACCAATAGAATGGGCTTTTTTACGCATGGCTGGCGACATAGGCGTGGTGCTGTCATCGTAGGTCAGCTCATCACCACTGATGTGGTATTTGGACATGCTGTAACCGTCAGAGCTGTTCACACTGCTCTGCCTCAGGAGATAAGCAGCATCACCCTCTGACGATGCCCACGAGCGTGTGTACGTCAGCTCCGATTTGTCGATGCCCGCCAGCTTCTCCAGAGCGTTCACCATCCGACCAGAGAGCTCTTCCAGCTGAGAGAGCCGAAGGTCGACTGTCTGGAGAGAAGCTTTCATAAAATGTTCTCTTTCGTTCACTTCTTCCAGCCTCATTGACATGTTTTCAACTCTGTGGGGTATAAAAGAGGAAGAAGAGAACAGAACCTGTAGAATGGTGCAGTAACCCATTACAGGCACCCAGCTCCTGATTTCTTCCTAAGGCAGAATTTTGTGGTGTGTATCATGCCTTGTTCTTTTTTCTTATGTGTAGAATCAAAAGCACGAGCATTTTCTTGTCATCTATGCTTTCCATACACCATATAAGAGTGGTATTTGAACTCTGCCCTTATATTCATGGCAGGAGAGTCCTTAGGGACAGACTACTATTAACATTTCTGCGTGTGCCACCCACTGTGTGCTCAGTTGTTCTCTTCCACTGTGAAGCATCAAATTAATTACATGAAAAGTACTTTCTAATGACATGCTCACAGGGTGACTTAAAATAGCATCAAAGCATGTTGTAAAACAGGTTTTGCAGATGTATGAGAGAGAAACATATACTGGTGTTGATGGGATTGCTTTAGCTCTTGAACTCCCTTTATATTATGTATCAGCTGAAAGGAGTAGAACTATTGTCTAGTTCAATTAAAATAATACTTTTTCCCGTTTTCTTCTTATCATTTATATCATAATGGATGTGATGGTACTAGAAAAATGCATATAGAAGTAATTAATTGGAATGTGTCTTAGAGATCATATACTAGTAAATCTACTGTGAAAATTAAATTAACGGTTTTTTGCTCTCACACACAAAAGATGACGAAGCATCTGGAGCAAAAAGCCATGAGAAATAAGCAAATCTGCTTTGTGGCCACAGACCATAGCGAATCAGTGAGGCTTATCAGCCCTGCTTTATTCTCTGCCACAATACCTAGGATTTTGACAAATTGCCATGCATAACCAGTGTGATAGAAACTACTCGAATACATGTAGCAGGTTTAATTTACTTCTCTATTCTTAAATTTCAAATATAATAATGCAAGGCGTTCAGGGCCTGTCTCAAGAGAAAAAGGTTTATCTATTAAAGAATTATATGGCTCACAGAGCTAATTCATAACAAATGTTAAAATGAAGACATATAGATATATAGACAAATATGTACATGGAGTTCTTTATCAACAAAATACTATGAGATAGATTCAGGTGAAAGAGTGTTTAAAATGTGTATAATTTTTATTCCAGGGAGAATTTTTCTTCATTTCAAGGAAGTGACAGAAGATCCCATCTCTTGACTGACTTAGATCTACTGACAGAATAGGCAGAGCCTTTGAGAACAGTCCTGCCAAGTGACCTGGTAAAAAAGGCTGCTGCCATTAGCACTGTGTGCTTACACAGCAATATGCAAACATTACCTAGTCCTCAGAATAGCATAATGATTTATATGTGAATATTCCCCATCTTTTAAATGGGGAAGTTCATACTGAAAAGCTAATGCCTTGTTCAAAGCCTGCAAGAGCATCTCTGGCAGAGATTAAAATTCAGCAGTTGTGAGTGCCAGATCCTAATGTAAACCACAGGTCCAAGGGAAGAACCCTCAGTGCTTTTGTCATTAAGCTCCATCATGTTTCTCATGGTTGGATGAACTGTTGGAAACTCAATAAGCAGCAATTTGCTCAAATGGATAAAAAGCCCAGCTGTGATCCTCTGGTGAGTGGTATAAAATCCATCATGAGCAAAAATGATCTTATAACAAAGCTACCCAAACCAGCAGATTTAGTGACATAACAGAAGGATTAACAAAACGTTTGCTCTTGTGAGAGATGCACCTGCTCACATTAGGGATTCAGATCAGCTTCTGAGTTGGTGGTGGTTTTCTTCAAGATCAAAATCTTCTGTATTTTAACTCAACTGCGGTTATAAAGAAGATATTACAAAGACTGTTCCCGACAAATTTTTTTGTTACCATAGGTACCTTTCAGAGGTAACTCTGATGCGTTCATCATTAGATGATTGCTGCTCATCCTCTTTCTCCTGGAAGTATTCTTCTACACACTGCTCTTCAAACTCATACAGTTTTTTTAGCTCTTCATCATTCAGAAATAACTCTGTACAAAAGAGAAGAACAAAAGAGGAGTTTCCTTTTTCTGAACTTCTGGCAGTCAATTTAAATCCAGTATAGCAGTTTATTTTGGACATGGACATATTGCAGATTCTACTCCTGCACTAACTGAACAGATGATTTTTTTTAAATAGGCAATGAGCACTTAGCTAAGGATGGTCAGAGCTGTGAAGGCAATGGAATGCATTATGACCATCATCTGCTTCCATGGCCAACCACATGGGGATCTATGCTCTGAATGACTTTGGTACTGTTTAACAACTCTGCATTAAACTGAGCAGATTTTACAAGATAAAGACCCGGGCAATCTCTGCCAGTTTGACTGTTCTTTCATTCAAGTGTTGCTCTTAAAAGGATGCCAGTTATAGGCACCAGACAAACTTAACAGATTGTTCACAGATATTCTTTGGATAAGATGTTAAGAAATTTGTAATCACGTAAGAAAAATCCAAGGGGAATATAAGCTTTTGGGAACAACTCATCCTTTATCTGGATTTGTCTCTTTGCATTTGGAAGGAGCATTACATTTCCTTTTTTCCTTTTTCTTTTTCCTATTGTGCAAATACGTTTCCTGTGAAGTGTAAAAATAGAGGGATAGTTGTGAGCATCTGATTATTTCCATGAGGCCTATAATGAAAATAATAACTAACAGTTTCAGGGTGTGTTAGGAGAAGAATCCTCACAGTTTCCCTGTGAAATAACAGATAAATCTCTAAATGATAGTGGGGATACTCTTAGTCACAGATTGCTCACAATCACAGAGTTGACACTATAGCTGACATTTGGAACTGTGATCCCTCCTTCTAAAATTCCTATTTGCCCTTCCCAACACATGGACTTCACTAGAACTTAGTAAACCCCTGGACTGAGTAGATACCATCTCACTGTTTGAAGAAAGCATGTTAAAGGAGGTCTTCACTAGCGTCAGAGAGGTGCAGATTCTCAGGTACCCACAGAGCCCAAGAGCTGTTAACTTGATACAAATATTGGCCCATACTGTCTCCTGCAAATACACTTGATGGTCAAGGTGAATAAAACTGTTCAGTGTAGTAGAAGCTGCTGCTTTCTGCTAATGTGGTGCAAAAGCTCAATTTAGAGATTTCTTGCATACTCAGTCCCCTGTCACGCTCGTCCTGGTCTCCATCACCCTTCTTGCAGCGGCAGCAGATCCGCTTGACGATTATGTAGATGTGGCTGAAGATAATCATTGGTGGTGGCAGGACAGGTCTGTCATGGAATGTCATGATCAGCTGGTATCGCTGGAATTTCCAGACTTGGTTGGATATTGATTTTACCTCAAAGAAGGTATTGCTGAAAGGAAACATAGGTACAGTTTCTATGCAGTCCCTAATCTTACTTATCATTGAGCAAGTAATATGTTGAAAAAAGCAGCAGCTAAATAACCTCATGGAGCCACGTGATTTGCTTGGTTCAGCTCTTTGTTGGTGCTACTGAACTAAGGATTAAATTGATCTCATGATTCCACTACTCCTTTTGAAGGTAGCAAACAGAAGGTGCTCTGCATCCCTCAGGCACCACTCAGAACAGTCCTCCTCAGACCATTTGCTCCTACTGTACAAATCCCTTAGGTGCCAGTGAAAAGAAACTTGTATGATTTATGCATCACATAATTGGTATTTTGGAGCTTGGTTATAAACTATTTCTTTTAACACACGCCAGTATTTGATGCTACACAAAGTATTAAATCCATGAAAAGTATTTTGTATGCTAAACTCAGAAGCTTCACATAGTTTGCCTTTAATATGCTAATCAGCTTGACCTACATAGAAGACTTCTCAAGTTTTCACAAAATGTCCTAAATTCAAACTTTACTCCCTCAAACTTCTGATCTGAAAACATGGCGCATATTCTTGTAAAGAAATTTATTCTTAGAGGCTTCATCATTTTTACAGCAAAGTAAGGTGTCTTTTAAAGATGTTTAATTTTGAAATTCAGCTGATATGAAGTGATAGAATTCAATCCAGAGATAACAATAGGCACAGTTATGAAATACCAACTAAGAGAAAGCAGACTTGATATTCTGTCTTAGAAAAGGCTTTTCAAGCTATTTTTAAAGTATCTTCAGACAGCTCACTCCACTTCTACGATGGTGATGATACTGGAACTTCCTTTTTATATTTTCTGTCCACTTATTTCCTAACTTTATGTGCTTTAGAATATCTATATTCATAAAACCAGTTAAAACATCTCTTTGACTCTTGTGTACACATAGCTTTTGCTTTCTTTAGGTTAAGTATATATGAGACTATTTAGCAATTAAAAATAACAATCTGCCTTCATTCCGTGTCTCCTTCATGGCAGCAATTGCCCAGCTAGATCTCAACCCCTTGCAAGCAGGCTGGGATGGCAGGAGTTAACAGCATGACCTACTTCCCAAACTGCTGATTCCTTGGTCCTTCAGCCAATAATAGCTACCATTGTAAGATTCTTCCCCTTCTCCCCAGCTATGTGACTGGCATTTGAGTACTTTAAATTCATGACCTTTTAAGCTACATACATCAAATGAAAGACAGGCTTTGTGAGCTGCAGATTTCTGGGCACACAAAGTACTATTTTTGTATTTGTGACACAAGCTACCTACGCCAACAAGCCCTCCAACACTCCATGTTTGAAGGCAACAAAAATGGATCACCTTCTTTTCTCAGGTGCTCTGTTCAGAAAGTATTGTCAGCAAGTAGTTATTCTTTTTTTTTAATCCCTACATCGTGAGAGGAAAAGCATGCAACCTAAGTGCAGGTAGGAAGAACAAGCAGCAGAAATTTATTTAGTTTTACTCCAGATAAGTCCAAATATAGATATGTGCATACTGCATGCTGCTTGGATTGGCCACAGACCTTGGCTACACATACCCATCCTTCCTGTTGGTTCAAGGCAATACAGTCTATTCTTTTGGGTCATGAAAGAACTCTGCGAGGCCCTAATTTCTTTTTCTAAATAGAAAACAAAACAAGAAGAAAAAAGAGAAAAATAAGCCAGATGATGTAGTGGAAATGCCTCCTGCTTTTGATGTTCAGAGTTTTGTTCTGCTGCTCTCCAGCAGCGTTGTGACTGCCAGTGGCTACACAGGTTTCTGTCAGGTGTGTGCCAGGTTTCATGGATCCTGTTTCTCATCTTTCCAGAGCAACCTTGAGGCCTGTCACTCTCCATTAAAAGGTAATTGGAAGTAGCCAGGTTCTCCCACATACACTGCTGCAATAGCTGGCAAATTCAAAGCCACCTTTCCTCACTCTTCTCCAGGGTACACCCTGCTGCCAGTATTTGCCAGTCACATTCACAGAATAATGAGATTCTGAGAGTGAATGCAAACCCTTGCAAAATCAGTTGCTGGGCTCCCACAGAAACTTTATCTCAGCAATAAGACAAAGATACATGATCGTTTACATACTTGAAGACAGCAATCAGCAGGTTTACCAACAGGATATTTGCCACCAAAAGGTAACAGGCCATAATAGCAGGGGTGAGCCAGGCCCCTGGGATGCACGGAGGGAGGCGTTTACCATCATCATCATAAAGATTGTCCCCACAAGGAGCTGAAGGAAAAACAGGAAAGGTATTTTTCACAAATTGCCTGGTACTTAAAATACTATTCACATTTATTTAATGATGACACATGCATAAACGGTGCCAGATTTTGTCAGTTTATTTCCAGGAGCAAGTATGTATAATTTCTGCTTCAAATTCTGCTTCTAACTACATTTCCCATATTAGTGAACAGAGAGGCAAGTCCTTACTGTACAGTGTGTCTTTCTTTTCACATTCCCAGGGATTTTCTTTTTCTCACAGTAACAGTCTAAGCCAAGATCTTAATGTGTATACAGACATATTAACAGTGGAATTAAAACCAAATTCTTTAACCAAGCCTGTGAGCATACCTTGCCAAATATATAAAAGCATTGCCTTAGCGGTACCAGATTGCTGAGTATAAATTCAACCTCTTTGAGGGCCCAGTGTATTGAAGAGGTGTTTAATGGCCCTGACCAGCTTCACTGGGGGTTTACACCTATGCCCCCTCTGCACACCTGTCCCTGCCTGAGCTAAGTTTCACCCCTGCCCCCAGGATGGACCTTGGACCAGTGTTAGTCCCATGGATGGACCCTTCTGTCTCTGGCCCTGTGTCTTTTTGCCCCTAACTGGACTCCCTAGATGGATCCCAGACTATTACTTGACCTGTCTGGGGCTGTTAATGCTACCAGCAGGTTAATGCTACCAAAAAGATAAAATTATAAAATGAAAATTATATAGTAACAGCAAAATAAGACTAGTGAGAATGGGTAAAAAATCGATAATATAGATCAAACCAATATAAAACAACTGCCTGAAGTAATTCTAAGAATACATAGGTTGTCTTGGGTAAGAGCTGTCTTGGAGTTGGGTAAATGCAGCAAGTTTGTTGTGTCTGAAAGTGCAGTGCGAACATATCTGATTTCAAATACAAGGCAAACTTTTGGAACCCTTTGGTAGCAGGTAAAGTTTTTGTCAACCACAGGTTCTTTAGCTGTAATCGTAGCAAATGTGATGTCTGACAGAGTTCATTACAGATTTAGTTTATGTGAATAGAAAACCCCGTCTTTTTAGACATTTTGCTAAAAACCCCAATGCTTCAACCTCGCTTGAAAAATACTTCAAATTCTTTGAAAACAGACTAAGCTTATTTACTGAGGTCTCCAAAAGATATTTGAACTGTAATTAATAACATTTATTTTACTTGCTTTTCAAACATTGGACCTACATTTTTTCCTAGTCTTCCTAAGAAAAGTATAGCAGGAAAGTTAAGCGATTCCTAATTTTGTTCAAATGGACCAATGAAAGTACTGCCAAAACCACAGTAATATTGTATCTAGGTAATCAAAGGGAATTATACAATGCCACTTATGCATCATAATTTTAAAAACCCAATTATTTTATTGTTGGTATCCTAGAAACAACTCTTAGCAACCACTCAAGCTCAGTTAAAACTTCTGATCTGCATTTTGTATTAAAATATTTTTCCTCCGCTTATTTTCAAATGAAACTATTACAGTAGAAAAGCAGAATTCAAACCTGAATACGGGATGAGTGCTGCAATTAAAATATGAGTGACTAGTCAAGGAAAAGATTAATGAACACAGTCAGCTGAATGAGATAATCAGCTCTCCACAGAGACTTACGATTGATTTCCATGGCATAGACTGAGCATCATTCCAAAGGAACGGAATAGAGAAGGAGGCAGGGAGAGAAAAAAGAAAAGAATAGAATAATAAAGAAACAGAACCCAAAAAAAGATGATTGGAAATACAGTTCTGCTGCCAAGAAAAGATAAGCAACTCAAATGTCAGAACAGTAGAGACACATGCTGAGAAAAAACATCTTTGTTAAAAATGCATTGCATTCTGCAATTTCCTTTTCATGCTGTTTTCCCCAAATGTTACATATGGCAGCAAACTAATGATAATAATATATCACAAAATGCTTCTGGCAGATGATCATTTAAATATACATGATATTTCTGGCGAGTAAACAAAACTGGCGTGGTTCACCACGAACATGAAGCAACTCAAATTATCATACAAAAATCATTCTTTTAGCTATTATGGAAACATTTTCCCCTTTCTTTTCTTTTCTGTTTTTTTTAACCACCCCGGCTTTGAATCTATCAGCTGTTTCTCTTGTATAGCTATGTTTCCATTAATAGGCATGCTATTGTACACTGCAATAATATCAGTATCATTAATGCCCATTTTGAGTACCAGTCTGGACACTTGCTTGCCAATTCCTAAATGCTGGTTTGTAAGAAAAATCACAGTATTGAAGGAAATTCAGTCAGGCTTCTCTGTTGTTTAAGAATATGGTTCTGTTGAGTACTAGATGCTGATAACTTCTTGCTCCTGCACATTTTCTAAACAGAGTGAAGCACACAAGAGCTTCCTGGGGTGCATTAGGAAAAGTGTTACCAGCAAATTAAGGGAGGTAATTATTCCCCTCTACTCAGCTCTGGTGAAACCTTATCTGGACGTGTGTCTGGTTCTGGGCTCCCCCACAGAAATCAGGCATGGACATACCAGAATACTCCAGCCATGGGCCACAGAGGTGATTGGACTCTCTGACAAATGAGACAAGACTGAGAAAGCTGGAATAATTTAGTCTGGAGAAGGTCAAGGAGATCCTACCAATGTTATAAATACCTGACGTTGTGTGGGAGAAGAGAACATAGGGCCAGACCCTTCTCAGTGAAAGGAGAAGCAGCAGTGGGCAGTGGGCAAAGGTGGAAAGATTGGAAATTCTATTTAAACTGGGGTGTCCAGAGAGGCTGCACAGTCTTCATCCTTCAAGATACTGTAAGCATGACTGGACAGTCCCTAAGCAATCTGGGATAAATCTAATTTACCCTGTTTTGAGCAGGAAAGTTCAACTGGATGATCTCGAAAGGTGCCTTCCAAGCCCAGAAAATTTTGTGACTTGTGATCTCCAGATGACATCCTATCCTCAGAGAAGCAACTGAAAAAGTCCAACTACCTTCTTCCAGAGGCACAATTTGATGTAATACTTCTTCCATAAACTGTTTACACCCCTGGGCCTTGCCAAAGCCACACACTAGCACTTGAGTCAGCCCATAGCCATCACTCCCCAATGACTTCTGAGGCTGCTTTTGTGGAGTGTTTACAGAGAACCACGAACAGATTGGAGTGAAAATTTCTTATTGAAAGCAGAAAGACCTTCAAGAGTTAGTCCATAGACTTCCAGACAGGAGAAATGTACAGAACATTTCTAAGGCAGTGTAGAAGAATGCCTTGCATAGCCAGAATTATTTTAATATTAAAATAACTCAAACCCACACACTTCCAAGTTAGTTTATGCTGAGGCTACTGTCACAGCAAAGCTTCTGACCTGGGAAGGAGCAAGTAGATGAACTTATACAACCAGAAAGCCTGAACCTTTTGTCCCCCAAATCCTTTGCACTGCTGAAGAAAGATTTCCATTTCAAAGCATGCTGAGTATATAACTGAAAAATGACTGGAAGCATGAGAGAAGCCTGGGACACCTCTTACACTAAAGAGATGGCTGGAAAGGTGTTAGTTTTGATTTATAAGGAAATCAAACTGTCTACACTGGCAAACATTCTTTGTTCAAACTGAAGTAGGATTTGAATGCACACAGTGAGATAAGGGATAGCCCGTTACAGTCACTTCCTCTCCACGGGAGANCAGAGTGAAGCACACAAGAGCTTCCTGGGGTGCATTAGGAAAAGTGTTACCAGCAAATTAAGGGAGGTAATTATTCCCCTCTACTCAGCTCTGGTGAAACCTTATCTGGACGTGTGTCTGGTTCTGGGCTCCCCCACAGAAATCAGGCATGGACATACCAGAATACTCCAGCCATGGGCCACAGAGGTGATTGGACTCTCTGACAAATGAGACAAGACTGAGAAAGCTGGAATAATTTAGTCTGGAGAAGGTCAAGGAGATCCTACCAATGTTATAAATACCTGACGTTGTGTGGGAGAAGAGAACATAGGGCCAGACCCTTCTCAGTGAAAGGAGAAGCAGCAGTGGGCAGTGGGCAAAGGTGGAAAGATTGGAAATTCTATTTAAACTGGGGTGTCCAGAGAGGCTGCACAGTCTTCATCCTTCAAGATACTGTAAGCATGACTGGACAGTCCCTAAGCAATCTGGGATAAATCTAATTTACCCTGTTTTGAGCAGGAAAGTTCAACTGGATGATCTCGAAAGGTGCCTTCCAAGCCCAGAAAATTTTGTGACTTGTGATCTCCAGATGACATCCTATCCTCAGAGAAGCAACTGAAAAAGTCCAACTACCTTCTTCCAGAGGCACAATTTGATGTAATACTTCTTCCATAAACTGTTTACACCCCTGGGCCTTGCCAAAGCCACACACTAGCACTTGAGTCAGCCCATAGCCATCACTCCCCAATGACTTCTGAGGCTGCTTTTGTGGAGTGTTTACAGAGAACCACGAACAGATTGGAGTGAAAATTTCTTATTGAAAGCAGAAAGACCTTCAAGAGTTAGTCCATAGACTTCCAGACAGGAGAAATGTACAGAACATTTCTAAGGCAGTGTAGAAGAATGCCTTGCATAGCCAGAATTATTTTAATATTAAAATAACTCAAACCCACACACTTCCAAGTTAGTTTATGCTGAGGCTACTGTCACAGCAAAGCTTCTGACCTGGGAAGGAGCAAGTAGATGAACTTATACAACCAGAAAGCCTGAACCTTTTGTCCCCCAAATCCTTTGCACTGCTGAAGAAAGATTTCCATTTCAAAGCATGCTGAGTATATAACTGAAAAATGACTGGAAGCATGAGAGAAGCCTGGGACACCTCTTACACTAAAGAGATGGCTGGAAAGGTGTTAGTTTTGATTTATAAGGAAATCAAACTGTCTACACTGGCAAACATTCTTTGTTCAAACTGAAGTAGGATTTGAATGCACACAGTGAGATAAGGGATAGCCCGTTACAGTCACTTCCTCTCCACGGGAGAATTGTCCCACTTGTGAGCCTGGATAAGCTCAGGATCTCTCGTGTGCACCAAAACTGCAGTATCAGACTGCAGACAACTGGCTTGACCTTTCATTTGTCAAGAGTAAATTACTGCACCCTAAATTACATTAATGAAACAAGCATTCATTAGGAAAACAAAGTTGATCTGATTGTACACTGTTCAGAAACAGACTAATGACACTTTCTTCCTTTCTAAACAATTAAAGTACACTTTAATGACATTTGGTATAAAAGCTTCTCATGATGATGCATCTTTATGTTTTTGAACTTAGACCTCCAGGTTCTTCAGCCTTCCACTTCCCTACCTGTCAGTATATGCAGGTGACTGAAATAACACATACACAAAGCTAAAACAGCAGCTTGTCTCATTTCAGATAAAGTGCAAACTGGCCATTTCAGAAAAAGTGCAAACAGTCCAATGTGCACCTGGCCTCTTCTAGTGTGATACACACTAGAAGAGGCCAGGTGCACATTGGACTGTTGTACAAATTTCAAATATTAACACAAAATTAGCAGCAACATGACAGTTTCCATCTCCTTTAAAATACTGACAGCTATTTTTTTAAACTAAGCAGGTTTTCTATAAGAAAGGCCATTTCCACACCCAAAGCTAATCAAGTGGAGTTTGATTTTTTGTTTTGTTTTCCCATAGGTGTAGAAAAGAACAACATGAATGATTCACGAAATGGAAATGTTTCTGAAAGCAGACAGATGTATGACTGGAAGTAAAAATGTATGAGCTCATTGCCTGTGAGTTGGAGATGAAAGGATATGTGTATTTTAACCTCCTGCGCAAGGGATTTATTCTTTTTCTTCTTCTGTTGGAACTGCCTCTTAGTAAACCTTTGAATGAAAAGAGCATTTCAGAATGATCTCTCTTGATCCCTGCAAGTAAACAGAACACTTAACACTGCCACACTCTTGGACAGGAGAATATTCCAGACTACATCGCTTTCTGTGTTAACTGAATTTGAATATAAAGCAAGAGACCAGACATGCAGGTGGGGAACAGAACATTGTTCCGTCTCAGGTCTGCCCCAAGAAAACAACAACAATATAATCATAAAGCGAAAACACTACTTCCAAATTAAAAACAGTCTTTAATTTGGATCTGATCATCTGCCTCAGAAACAGGAAACAGACTCTTACTATGAATTCTACTCTTACGGTCTATCTGGTCAGCGAACACCTCTCCGTAGATCATCCAGTAGGGCATGTAGAAGATGTTGCGAGCCAGTCTCCAGGAGGGCTCCTCGTCTGGGTGCAGGATAGCCTGGCGGGCTACTCCAAAGCTCATCAGAACCACAAGCATGATGACCACAAAGTACAGCATGTCAATCATCTGCATGGAGAGACCACAGAGAGGCTCTCAGCACCACCAGGGAGCACAGTGGTACCAGCAGGTCTGTCTGCCAGCATGCATTACAGCAAACAAGAAAATAGCAAGAGAGAATCTCTTTGACATCATTCTTTAAGTACTACTCATGAATTAAGCACACATACAAATGCAGAGAAAGCAGTTACTTAAAGGAATACCAGATTATATTTAAAAATACTTAAAATGCTGAACTCTTTGCTATCCCTGTTCTCCTCTGCATCAAATGTGCTAATGCTGTGCTTTCAGCACAGACCTCCTCTGTGGTTGCAAAGAAATGATATAATCATTGCTATACCATCTCCTGTGCACAGCCAATGGTTTTCTGGATGATCCTGCTGTATCTGCAGTCTGTTTTCGCATGAGTATAACATCTTGTGTGTGTGTGGGTGTGAAATTCACATGGCAACTTTTCATAGGCTTTATTCAGAGTCCTACTCGATGGAAAACCTCTTTTTATACCAGAATGGAATTTAGTTTCCCATGGAGTTGTTAAAGACATAATTTATAGGAATTTAGGCACTAACCATCTTTCCAATCATCATGACGTAAGGTCCCAGATATTTGTTCACACCAAAGATATCTAGTACTCTAATGTACCAGAAAATGATATCTACGCAGTAAATCACTCTTCCATAACCCATGTAAGGCTGGTTCTGCAGGCGAAGAATTGCTCCTATGATAAATACTGAAATAGCCACCAGGTCAGTAATATTCCAGTATTCCTGGAGCCAAACTTTGACTTTTTGGCTCAGCTTGCCAGGCTCTGACATCAGAATCTGAAACAAACAAACATACAACGAAGAAATAATTAGAAAAAACTCCAAGTTACATTTTTGAAGTAATGGTCATGAAAAAAGACCAATCTTGTCATATTCAATAGGTAACTGAGGCCCCCTCCACGGTCAGCAAAATTTGTTTCTAGCAAGAATATTTTTAGTTATTAGTATATTTTAGAATATGACACTCTTCTCTCTCCTGTACGGCTCCTCAACCCTGTGCACAAGTCCGTGCCATTATAATCTCTATAATCTCTTCAAATGAGCGAGCTTCGTTCTAAGGATTATGAGATGTTGGTATGGTCAGGCTTTACCTCTCTGACTTTCTCCAAGGCCAATGTCACAATGTAGGAGATGACAATCCATTCCTGGACTGATGGCCACCGTTCCATCCGCACCAAGATGATGTAATTAAATAACATCAAGTAACCAAGGTATGATATCTGCCAAAAAAGAAAAAAAACCCTTTATGGACTCTAGGTGATGTATCCTAGGATCCTTTCAAATTGGGCAGTGTTCAGTTACTCGAGATGACTTACACACACAAAACCCCAGTCTCCACTAATTTGCATTACAAAGTCCTGGATTATTAGCATAAGCCAATAGAGCTAACACTCAGTTTTCTATAACCACTGGTGTAAATGTCAAACTGGTGGTGCTGGTGTCTCCAAGCCGCACAGCAGCCTTTGGTGACCAGCCAAACTAAAAAATTCTGAGACCTTGGATATCCAGAGTTAAGAAATCAAAAAGGATTCAATGACTTTGCAAGGAAAAAAAAACCTAGAAGCAAAACAGTAACAAAACAAAAGATATTTCAGGGAGAAAGTGGAGTTTTCTAAAGAATGGAATGTTCAGTGTGAAATGTTTACCCACCATCCCAAGGCAGATATAAGGCAGAACAGGGAGTAAAGCTTTGAGCAGCACCTGCCTGGAGGGGTGGGGAAAATAAAGAGCCATACATCCCACTTGCTTTCTCCAATCTGTAATGATGTGGTTGAGCCCATCTAGGCAGAATACACTCTTCAGCTGAAGCCAGAGGCATACAAACTTCTTTTATCAGTCCCTCTTCCTACTCTGGTTACTTAAACCCATCTATATGGACAGGAGGTTTCCAAGTGTTTTGGTTACTTTAAGTAGCTCCCAGTCTCAGGAACAAGTTTCTTGCTGAAGCCTAACTCAGTAAGAGCAGGGAAGGCTGCATCTGTTTCAGAGAAGAAACACCAGACGGAAGGCAGTCAAATCTTCTTAGCTGAGGGGCCTGATAATGCATGAAAGCAAAGCCCCCTTAGCTCTGTTCCCTAATAATTTTGCTAATTAGGACATTCATAGGAACCTGTATGTTGAGGCTAAGTGTGAAATATTCAGCTGCTGAAGACCCTTACTTGCACAAGAAAAAATATTTCCTTCTCTGCAGGAAGCAGGCCTGCTGCAATGCCCTCCACACTGGCACATGCATGGGCCTCCAGCAGCTAAAGGAATCACAGGTGCTGTGGAACATATGATCTAGACAGCTGAATTAACTCATTTGTTGGAAGAAGCAAAACCAGTAATTCTAAAGCATTCTAAACCAGGCCCTTTGTGCCTGGGGCTTTTTAATTATACTAAAATGTAATTTCTTTGCACTGTAAAACCATGTTGAATACTTTTCTTTGAAATTAAATAGGAATTTCACTTTTAAATGATTAACTCAGGCAGCAGAAAGGGATCAATATAGCATTTTGTGATTAATATGTGCTAAAACTAAAAACCTACATATTATTATGACCTATCAGGTTATCAGGCATCCTAATTTTGAACACATAAGAAACCAGTATCCCTTTTACAGGGCGCACACAAATGAACAGTAGCATGAATACATGTTCTGTTTTATTTTAACAGTTTAACACCAGATAATTCTTGATGCAATAAATAGAAAACTTGATGCATGTCAAAAATAAGTATTTGACTTTAGATTGGTTTTAATTGTTTTAATAAAAGTACCTATTAAGTCTTAGCAGACTGGGATCTGTGCTTCCATCTAGGCTGCACCCATCTGAGCAACAGGGCAGATGGCAAGCACTGATAGTATGGGGTTCCTTCTTGGGTCCTAAAGGACATTTCAATGCAGAACAGGACCCAGGGCCTTTAGAAAGCAAGAGAATCCAGCCTAGTTTGGATTGAGTGACTGGATTGTGGAGCTTGCACCTAGTTTGGTGTATTCCACACAGAGCCTCCTTCACAGCACACAGGAGCTTTAGAAGCTGACAACATAAGCTTCAGTTGTTCATTCTGTTTCACTGTCTGTGCATTTTTCTCTAAATAAAGAGAGTGCTTTACTCATCAGATTCCATGAAAGTCAGTAAAGTATTTATTTATTACATGGTTATTACTTTTTCACTGGAATCCTTTCTGTTTCACAGGTGTGAGAAAAATGATCACTATCAGTTTAACCATCATGACTTACTGTGTAGAACCAAAATTTCACGATAGGTGCGTTATAGAACTCGTAGATCTTTGTTCCAATTGGAAGGCTCGGTTGTTTTTTCTTTCCATTCTCTTCATCTCCTTTTCGGGAGCCTGTATCTGCATTTGCATCCTGGAAGATCAAAGTTGTCAGATTTCATCAATACACAGCAGTAAAAAGAGTAACTTTTCATCAACCACAGCCTCAGCCAACTGTTAACTATGCAGGGATTCCCCTGAGCAACAGACCTCTTTAAAAAAGTATATAAATAGAATTCCATAAATCCATGGAACTACACAGACACTTCATGTGCTCTGAGAATCCAGTCTATGCACTCCAAAATTCTTCACTGATTTTATCCCACAGAGGCAGTTGAGATTTTAACCTGAGTGAGCTACAGCATAATCAGAAAAGTCAGAAAAATGAACACTCTTGAGATATTAGAACTTTCTAATAATGTCCATTACTGACCGCATTTTCCTCCTCCTTTTCCTTGCCTTCCTCATTTTCTTTTGATGTCTGGTAGGAATAGTCATCGTAACTCCGATACTCTAGGAAAAGGATGGTGGGAGGGAAGAGAATTCCCATTATGACCTGTAAACAAGAAAGAATTCAACTCAATATTTGTTTACATTATGGATTTCATAACAACGTAGGTCCCAAACCAAAATTTTCCTTTGTATAGTATTCCAGATATTCTGCCATCCTCAAGCCTAAAAAAAATGAGTAAGAACTTAAGATGCATTGGCAATAAGGTATTAAATGAAATATGGCACCCTGGAAAACCTCCCATCTCCACAAATACTCTGCAATTAAGAAATTGTGTTCCAAAACTAGTGTGCGGAGAAATGTCACAGAATGGACACAGCGGTGGTTAGAAGAGGCCTTCAGGTTTGTTACTGGAATTTATAGTTACTTCAGTCACCTACTGTAATTAGTTTTAATAGTTAAAAAAGCTAAGAAAGGTAAAAGAATCTTTGCAGATTGCACTGGGAGAATTCTCTGACTATATGAGATTGCTTTGATACAGAAACACAAGCCACAGTACAGAAAAGGAACAGAGAAAAGAAGGCAAGTAATGAAACTAGAACATCAGGAAGTTGATTAATTCACTGGAGAAAAGAAAGGAAAATTAAATAAACAGATTTAGGAAGTACCATGATGCAATCTGAAAGGCAAGACACTTGCCTGAAGATTTTAAACAGGTTTAAGAGGGAGATATGGGAAAGGGGAAATAAACTGAGAATGGCAGAGAGAGTACAATGTGTATGTCAGCAAACTTGGGAATCTGACCTGGGAAGACAGATACAGCACTTTGTCAGCAAGGGGGATTTAAGGAAATAAGGAGGTGAGCAGGATGGCTCTCCATATGGGTGACAGCAACTGATTAACTTAACAAAGAAAGGATTATATTCACATAAAAACACACACAAGCAAACACTGCTCTGCTTCCTTAGCATTGACTCACTCGTGTTTCTCTTTTCTGAGAGCCCCCTCACATTACTTGTTTTTTTTTGTATATCAAACAATTAGGAAATATTAAAATCAGTGAGGGAGACTGCATCATCAAATCACAGAGGCAGGAAATAAAAATCACATGGTTTCACACAATGCAATTGCACAGATTTCACTCTTTACAACACTGAGTCTCAATTGTGTCTTCTGGTACGATATTAAGCAATATAAGAAGCATGTGTCCACATCTGGTTCATTTTATCTCTATTCCCATTGCGTGGACCCCTAATGATATTTTTGCTTGTATCCCACTAATTTTTAATAGAAGGAGTATGTTCTCATTTAACAAATCTCATGCTTAATTGAAAGCCGCAACTTCTCTCTCAGTTTCCAGTCATGTTAAGTCTTTTATGGAGTTACATTTTCCTTTGTCATGGTGTAATGTTTCTTAGATATCCTGAGTTTGGAAACAAAAGAAATTAGCTTTAAAACACATATGTTCTTAAAACACCTAAGTAAGCCATTTTTTCTATGCAACCACTATGTGTAACAAAGTGCTTCATGCAACAAACTCCCTTGGGAAATGATGCAGAACAGAAATACCTTCAGGCCGGGGTTTTTCCGCATGCGCAGTCGCCCCATCCACATGTCTGTTAGGAGCATCTGGCTGCAGGTGTGAGCAATGAAGTCCCTGTGTTTAGCTGCCACAGCCAACTTCAGGCAGGTAGAATTACTCCAGTTTTTCAGTTCATAGGTCAGCAGTTTCATGGCAATCTGCTCATCATGTTTATAGGACTGATCCAAGAGTTCAACAGCCAGCTGGCCAAAATCTCTGGAAGATGCAAGATAAGATCAGTGAAGTTTGACTTAGAAACCAGTTTGTTTTGGGGTTTCAGCTCTGTTCACTGGGCATCATGTTTATTCACACACATGTACAGTGACAAGAATAACTGATCTCAAGCTTGATCTGGGACAGTCTACAAAAGTTTCAAACAAGCTGTTAGTGAACAGAGGGGAATTCACTTAGACCAGTAACATCTTCAAGGCAGTTTACATATATCATCAGATACTCCTCAATTTTTGTGAGTTAAATTATTAAATTCTGAAAATAACTTTGTGAAATAAAACTAGCTAGTATTACAGAGAGAAGCTGAAGAAAGAATGCATTCTGTCTGAAAAAAGGGAAGCCTTCTCTTTGCTAGTGCTGCCTTCCTTGAGATCCCGAGACCACATTTTGCTTTGTCTATAGTTGATAAATTGGCTCCAAAGGGCGCTCTGTGAAACTGCATTCTAGAAATTAACTGTACTTAACCAAAAGTAAAGCTTCTCAGCAAGCTTGTATCAAATAGACATAAAATCTGCTCTGCATCTACTAACTTTGAGTTGTTGTCCAGATCCTGAGAGATGTCATCCACCAGCTCACTCTCAGAAGACTCATGGGCCATAGACTTGTAGAGTTTACACGCCACAAGTGCTTTGGCCATGCATTCCTCCCCTCGCTGCCAAAGGAAGAGGGCCATCTTCTGCCGTTTCATAAGCACAGCCCACACCATCAGCTCGTGAAAGGGGTACTGAAAGCGGCTGACTTCTGGGTCATCCACATCAATATCAATCTCTTCCTCCTTTTTTTTCTTTTTCTTCTTCCCTTTGGTGGGAGGCTCATCATCCTGGGAAGAAAAGAAGAAAAATTATTCCCATCAGTTTCTAATACCTCACTTGACAAAAGCACCATGCACGGAACAAGTACTGACAGGACACATTAACATTCAAAGTTCTAGTTTGGTTTTGCTGTTTGCTACAATGAATGCAATAGGACAGAGCATGCACTGGGCAAGCACACGCAGACTCATATTTTATTCAGGGTGCTGTTTCTTGTACACATAATTACAAATCACCCATCCTGGAAAAGTGAAGAAGAACCCCTTGGTACTAAAGGCATCCCTTCACACTGCATTGTAAACAAATCTCTACTGCATGTGGAATTGCACAGGCTGGTCTGCAACAAATTAATATTTAATTAATTCCTCTGCAGTGTCAGTGGGGCTCTAACAAAGCTGAATTCCCTATGGATAGGCTCCACTGTATTTTCTGATTCCATATGTCCCTGTCTATCCCTGCAGAGCAGTGCTGCACATCTTTCAGGTACTTTTCAGACTGACGTGCAGGTCATGGCAACATGCAAAAGGCAAGGACAGGCACACAGCACCCTTAAGAACAACAAGAAACTAAAGGGAGTCTTCACCTTGGAATAAGCAATCTCCTCTTATGTATGCAGTGCACACGGAAGGTATAAAGTATCTCATTTCTTAAAGGGATGGGGAGGATAGGCCATTACTACAGGAACCAACATGGAAGTAACTGAAGGGAAGAAGTGACAATGAAGCAGGATCCTGAAGGGACAAAAGCCATGATTGGGAAAATTAGGGTTTAAAAAATGTAGGAAGAACATTGCATGTATAAGTGTAGACAGAGCTCATCATCATTGTAGATCTTGATTCGAGTCTCAGAAGTGGATTGCAAGTAAAGAAATTGCTGTTTGACAAAATCAGTTCTTGTTCAAGCATAATGCACTGTTTTTCAACAAAATGTGAACTTAAACCCAAATTCAGAGTTCAGCCTCCCACCCCTAGTTTCCAAAGATGACTCTTCAGCTCAGCAATTAAGCATCTACTTCTTCAGCAGTTTTAAGAACTGCAAGTGGTGACCTCTGTCTTCTATGAAAAATTCAGGGGTCATTAATTGCAGTAAGTACTGACCATCTCTGAAGCATAGGACATAAAATCTCAAATGGAGGACCAAAAATTAGGTCCTCTACACACTAGGAAAATCAAACAAAAACAAACCCCTGTGTAAGACAGAAAGTGCTGAGGAGTCTAAACTTCCTGGTTTAGAGTTGCTAACATTGGAAATGAAAAAAATCAAACCCAACCCAACCACATGGAGTCACAGCAATTTACTGACCACTTCAGCAAAAGAAATGGAAATGTTCTTTTTTCTTTCTCTTGGAAGAAGGGCTCTACCTGCTGTCAAGTGGAAAGAACACTTCAGTCTGTGCCACATAAAACTTTTCTCACTGAAAGAAACAGCAAAATCAAAATGTGCTTTTGGAGAAGCACTGTGATCAATGCTGATCAAAAAGGGTCGCACCTCTGAGGGGCTGATCTTTTGGCCTTGAGCCAGTA
>VZRS01006371.1:1064325-1141249 GCA_013398055.1 Ifrita kowaldi
AGCATAATGCACTGTTTTTCAACAAAATGTGAACTTAAACCCAAATTCAGAGTTCAGCCTCCCACCCCTAGTTTCCAAAGATGACTCTTCAGCTCAGCAATTAAGCATCTACTTCTTCAGCAGTTTTAAGAACTGCAAGTGGTGACCTCTGTCTTCTATGAAAAATTCAGGGGTCATTAATTGCAGTAAGTACTGACCATCTCTGAAGCATAGGACATAAAATCTCAAATGGAGGACCAAAAATTAGGTCCTCTACACACTAGGAAAATCAAACAAAAACAAACCCCTGTGTAAGACAGAAAGTGCTGAGGAGTCTAAACTTCCTGGTTTAGAGTTGCTAACATTGGAAATGAAAAAAATCAAACCCAACCCAACCACATGGAGTCACAGCAATTTACTGACCACTTCAGCAAAAGAAATGGAAATGTTCTTTTTTCTTTCTCTTGGAAGAAGGGCTCTACCTGCTGTCAAGTGGAAAGAACACTTCAGTCTGTGCCACATAAAACTTTTCTCACTGAAAGAAACAGCAAAATCAAAATGTGCTTTTGGAGAAGCACTGTGATCAATGCTGATCAAAAAGGGTCGCACCTCTGAGGGGCTGATCTTTTGGCCTTGAGCCAGTACAAAAAAGGAAGCTAATCAGAGAGATTAAACATAACCTCTTTCTGAGGCTCTCTACAGATTTTATCTGTTGAGGAAAAAGCTGTTTATCTGCCTGGGGAAATAGGGCCATTTGTGTGTGGATGTGGTTCACATCAACTATAACACAAGCAGCATGAACACCTACAGTGTTTGAGCACTACCACAGCACTAATAAAATCCCACTTCCTAGAGAAATGCACCTGACTCTTGGTGTCAGTGCTGTCCTGGTCTATAGTGACTTTATTTTTTTCAGAAACAAAAGCAACTACCTCCAAAACAGAGTGAGTTTTTAGGCATCATCCCAGATTTGTTTCTGCTCAATTACAAATTACTGCAGACACACAAGCAATTGACATAGGGGCTGGACCCAAAATTCTGGATCAGCCTCACTGTTTTCAAAGCATGGTGCCATCACAGTAGCAAGGATGTTTTATAGCGGAGGACAGCATCTGACCACCTTGGTTTTCACTCCAGTTAAATGTTTTCTCTATGCTAAAACATCACTAAGCACAGAAATTGTTATTTCATGGTTAAAGGAGATTTCACCATAAGTAGCACTGCTGGATTATATTCTCTTTTCAATGGCATTAATGTATACACATGAATAATTAAATCTATGATATGTTCCAACATGAAGCGTGTTATTACCTAACTGCTAAAAATTGCCTGAAGACTATTAAGCAGAGCTTTAGGCAGTTCTAAAGATGCTATCCTAAAAAAACAGTCAGAAGTATTTCATACAATGTTTGCAAAATGGAATATTCTGTCTAGTTGAAATTTTCTATAAATCGCAGTAATAATGAAAAAGCTAAGACCAAGAACAGAACTGAACCAAGAAATGTTTTGATAAAACTAGTTTTTAAATAAATCCAACTTACCTCCATCCCCAGTAGTTTAAGAGCTTTTGGCTGAATATTAAAAAATAGAAAAGAAAATCAGTTAGATGGGAGGAAAATTTGAAAGAACAAATGATACCATGCAAACCCACTTTCATTTACAAACGTACAGCATTTATTGTGAAACTTACTGTTATAAATAATTGTACCAGTAATGCTGCAATTAGTTACTCTTCATTTTAACTGTATTTGCAGGAATGCAATGGGTTAGGAAATATCTATCCTGCACTCAAAGGAAAGATTTTAATTCAGCCTGAAGAGTTAAATGAATAATTTGATAAATAGTGCTTTGAGAATTAAAATCACCACATGGTCACAAAAGCTGAAAAAAAATAGTGCTTCTAAGCACACCACAGTTAGAAATACTTGGATTGTAAACTACTGGAATAGGAGGAAATTCACCTCCAGATCAGTGTATTCACCACCTCCCGTGTCCTCACATCCTTTAACACAAATGTCTTACAACTTTCTTATATAACTTCACTCTTGGAGTTTCAACTTCTACCTTGCAGCATTTCTTTAGAATTTCATATGCAGTGTTTCACAAAAACAAAGGAAGAGAGTATTACTTATTTTTTAGCATCAGCACAATGGCCACATCCAGAACGAACTCATTCTTACCCTCTTTGGTCCAAATAAATTATTATAAAGAGTCCGAAAACTTTTCCGAGTATAGTTGCAGCGATAGGCTCCACCCATGAGATATTCCAGTACAAGACCAATATCTATTAGGCTGATATGATAATCTGGTGGAAGATTTCCCTACAAAAAAAACCCCCCAACAACTTAATAAGGATGTAGGATAAGAAAACGTGCCATAGATTAAATTGCCTGGCTAGACATATGTCATGGTTAAATTGGCACATGGGTATTATTTACAGCAACTGGCTTCAGACTTTGAACATTTGCATGAACATTTGCATGAAATTAATGGTAACCAATTCCCATAATGAAAGTCACAGCTTTTCAGTTTTATTGTTAGCAGAATTCATAGTTGAAAACAAATTTTCATTTGATTTACTCATATATCACTGTCCATACAAGTTTACTTTGTTTACAAGGGTTATATTGATGGAATTTAGAAACTTTGTACCGATTATCATTAATCCTGTATAAAAGCATGACAATTTCATGGTGAATATCCTGACATTCATACTTTACATACCTTTTTAATGGAAACTTATGTTTCATTGTATTATCTATGATTGACACTACAAGGCAGGCCATGATTAATGTGCAGCCCAGAATCAAAGCAAAAGGCAGATTCTAATTCTGGCAGTTACAGCTAAAACTGGATAATTGTATTGACTCCACTGGAAAGAAAATGGTGTTTCATTGTACAAGCTACATCCTACAGCAATGACTGATTCTACAGCACCACTGAGCAGCTGCTATGAGGGCACAACTACATCCTAAGGAAGCACATCACCTCCAAGTTAACCCAACTGAATCCCCGGGATTGCCGCTGAGGGAGGGAGCATGGAAACACAATGAAAAAGAGGAGAGACAGACAGACAGACAGCAGAATGCAGAGGAACATCAGTAACACTCAAAGTGACAACACGGAATGAGAAAAGTGTTAAACTATGAAGCAGATGAATATGAATTATACATTAACACTGTACTGCATAATTTCCACAGCTGAACCTCCCTGGAATAATTGGGAGTTTTCCTTGCAGAGACAAATACAGGTGATTTCATGTAGCTGAATTTTACTTGATAAAAACTTCAAAACCTCAAAGAGAGAGAATACGACAAATCTCACAATGACCCTCCCTGTTCACGTATAATGAACAAATTTTCATGTAATGGAAACAAATGAGTAACAAATTTAGGACAGAAGAGATCTTCTCTCAGGTGAAAGTCAGACTGGTGGGAGAAAAGTAACTAGAAAACACACAAGGAAACATACAAAAGGGAACAAATTCTGCGTTCATGGGTGAAGCTTCCAGTTAACCTAGGAGGCCTTTCCTTTCACTCCTCCCCTGTAATGATGCATTGGGAGCTTCTTGTAGAGAAGAAACATCAATCTAAATCTCATATTATATTATAGGAGCTTAATTTAGTTAACTCCTCAGTTTTTAAATTACTAGCACCGCCATACCTGATTTAGACTGATGTCACTGTTTGCCACAGGAAGACATTTAACTTTGCTTCTCTTAACAGCTGCCATCTACTTTCAAATGCCTGCTCCCCCCATGCTATGCTTGCTTTTACTGTTGATTCACATGGCTAATGCAATCACAGAAATGTAACACTGCTTACCTTTTTCACATCTCTGACTAGCAAATGCAGTGTATTTGGTGGACCCAGCCTCTGAAACAAAAATAATTCATGATCCATTAGAGCTTCAATTCTTCAGATTTTTTGCAAACACGAACATAATTAAGTGATCTGGCACCTTAAGCAGAACTTTAGACAACAACCATGTGCCATCACACCACAGAGGGGTGAAAAGAAGGAACTGGGTTACAGTGAGGAACACCTTTCTATCAGGGGCTGCGTGATATCCCTTTTTATAAACCCTTCTGTGGTGATTCAAGGCATATACAATACAGTGGCAAAGATATCACAGGGCATTTTAGTATTCCTGCTCACTCACAGTATTATAAAGTTCCTCCAGGCGAGGAATAGTGAGGAAGTGCTGCATGTTCACTCCATTCTCAATAAGCAGTTTCACAAAGTCCACTCGATCCAGGACCAGTGCATCCAGCATAGCCTGCTCCAGGGAATTCACCTGAATAGCAGAATGGAGAATGTTAGACCACATGAGTACAAACGAGTTGGTTGGGTCACAACCACAACCATTTTCACTACTTAGGATATGGACTGAGTTCCCAAATACGTTGATTAGTCTGTAAGTAAAAAGGAATTTAGAAAGTAACATTTTACCCATATGCAAGTGAATAGAGATAGCAGAGTTTTCCAAACCTTCAGCAATACAACCCTAGCTTTCAGTCTTTCAACATGTAGCTTTCAATCACCTTCTTCAGTATTTTTAACTAAACCAGGCATACCATGCTTGACACGTTATGTGAAAAAGGGATTTACTTGCTCAAAAGTAAATAGGAACAAGTGATAGGAACAAGTTAAACTAACACATACACAGAAGGATGATGTTCACTGGTGTTCTTACTTCCTTCTGACAACTGCAGGGAAGAAGATGCTGCAGCTCAGTACTGACTTGTACTGTTGAGGTATGGCTGCATGTGGTGCACGTGGGATGAGAGAGGGATTCTTGGCTCAAACACTGAACAGCATTCCTGCAGAATCTACTGCTGATCTTATGGAAATGTGCAAATGAGTGTTCTACAGAATGAAAGTGTGTATTTTCCTTTTCTCTTCGTACCTCAGAATGAAAAAAAAATCTTCAATGGTTTTAATTCAAATACTTTCATCTCACCCAGTTCAGGAGTTCAAGTTTTCTTGGGTCTGTTTCTTCTTCTGGTTCTTCTTTTGCTTTTCCGCCCTTTTTCTTCCCTTTTCCTTTCCCTCTGCCTGCTTTAGTCTGAGGTGCTGGAGATTTCTTCTCCTTCTCAGGAGCTGTACCATCAGGAGCTGTAAGGCTTCCTAAAGGCTGTATTTATAATGCATTAAAGTATTAGACATCTAATTGATTGTACAGTAACTATTTAATTGAGTACACTCCTACCAAGCTCACCCCCCAGTCACCACTTCTCACACTGAGCCAACTAAAAATGATAATTTCTCTAAGTTTAACGGCCTTTTTGCATAGTCACAGCTTGACCCTTTTTAAAAAGCTGTTATGTCTAACTTAGTAACATTGAAAGTCAAAGCACTGAAGGAGATTGACTGGGGAGGATTTTTCTCTAAAAATAAAATCAGTGTGAGAGAATTCGGACACTTCAGTTCCTTTGCTCTCTCTGAAAGCAATAGTTGTCAAAATAAATAGCAACAAGAGCTAGACAGAGTTTAACAAGAATGCTGCATGATGCCAAATAGCATCCATACTGCAGAGCAGAGAGGAGAGGACAGAGAGTCACTCACTTGTTCATTTCTGTTCTGCAGACAGTATTTCTGTTTATACCTCTTGAGACACTTTTAGTCTTCACCTGAAGCCCTTGCCCTTTCCAACCTATCTTCCCAGGGCAGAGGCACACATTCACCACACTACTTGTCTGTGATTTGCAGGCTTAACTTGTTCCAGATAATGCTTAGGTGACATAAACTCCACAGACAAGAAAACTGGATTACAGCTACCTGTGCTCTGCACCGACAACTATGGGACCAAGCCTTTAACAAGGCTTCTTTCCTGGGGTTTTAAGTCTTAAAAAACTCTCCTCTGCCCAGCTACCACAAATCAATTCAAAAGCCTGGACAAAACTGCAACTGCCAAGTGGCAGCACAGGCTGGTCTGAAAGCAACCTCTATGAACCTGGAACGAAGTGAATCCCAACTGGCTGGTACTGCTTCCACAAACTGCTGCACAGTAGAAGTATGAAACAGGCTTCAGTTCTTGGTGGAACCTCTGAATCTAACCACAATAATATGGAGATTGGGACATTCCATCCAATTAAACATTTAATAGTAGTTATACTTCATAATCTTTAGGATTATTAAATCCTCTCTGTATAAGCATTTTAATGAACCTTGAATATTGAAATCATCACATTACTAGAAGTGAAGGAATAAAACTGCATATGCAGCAACATTTTTTAAAATTTAATTATACAGGCTTCCAAATGAAATAAATCTGTCCTTTATGCACAGCATGCACATGAATGGCATTCCTTTGAGTGTCATTTTATTGCATGGTTTCAAGAAAGACGACTAAGCAAAAAACCCACTGAAATTCTTTCCCTTCATTCTTACAGCCCCTTTCAGGCTGCTCTCCTCATGACACTTTAGAGTAATTCAGCATCAGATAGTTCATATAGTAAAGCAAAATTCATCAATACAGTGAGACATGAAAGTGGCTTAAATAGAGGATTTTAGTTACACAGATGAATTGCAGTGTTTCACCGTTGCTGCTAGTGCAGCATCAAAATCCAAGGTGTAAATATAACATGACTTTATTTGAAGTACTGACAAACAAAAAAGGACAGAGAAAACTTTGTCTTACTGGCCAGTGGTGTCCAAAGACAAAGATTTGGCTGCGTGCAATGTCTACACGATTCCAGGCCAAAGCCAGGCTGAGCTGGTCTGGAGCAGATGCATTGGTACCTGAAGAGAAACACACAAATGTTTCATATTTCCCACGTGATGAAACAAGACTGGACAACCTTCTGCAATAACTAGTAAACAGCAAGCCTGGCTCTATATCGTACTACCATTAGAATAATTCTGCCACAAAGCAGTGGATTCATCAAATAAATTTATAGCATCTTCCATTTAACCCATAATACTAATTTCCAAGGGATTAATGAGATTATCTCCCCCCTTTTTTAAAGCTTTCACATAGAATTTTATTCTGATGCTAAAGACAGACATTTAACTCTCCTAAAAGACCCCTCTCAGCTCCTCTGGCTGATACTGTGGATAAGAGTGTAAAAATTCCTCTCTTTATTCCTTAGCTTTGGGGACTCCAGTGATCCCATATTGAGCAGATATCAACTACTATATACCTTCAGAGAGAAAACAGTTGTTTCAGCAAACATAACAAACCCCAAATAAAAATGGAACTGATCCTATTGCTCTAAGGTTCAAATGGAACAGCCTGAGATCTGGAAAAATTCAGGTAGCCTTTTATCTTCCCACTTTTTTTTTCTGACTTTATTAATGTATGCTAGAACTGCAATAAAATGAGCTGAAATATCAGCAGTACAGCTATTGCAGCACTCCCGTCCAGGCTTTCAGGGGAGGAAAGCCACACAAAACTTGCAATCTAGACTTTATGCTTCACGCTATTCTGAACTTGAACCAAACACGTTCAGGTACTTGTCAGAATCCAAGTGAAGAAATCAAAGACTTAAACACAAAGAGTGAACCTCAGAGTATAGGAATGTCTTCTGGGGATCCTTTTGTGCATCCTTTCTAAGTGCTTGGAAAACCCACCTTTGAGAAGAGCAGTTAGGATGGACATCTCAATGTCGTGCTGCCCTTCGGAGCCCATGCGGAACACGGTGATCTAAAGGGCAGCACAAAATCAAACACAAAATTACAACACAGGAAGGAGAGAGACTAAACATGTGGATAGAAAACAGAGCAGAATGGTGCACTCTTATTATTTCCTACAACTTAAGATTTTTCAAAAAGTACAGTTCCACTAAATTTTTCTTTGAAATTTAATTTTTGCAAAAGCATTTAATAAATTCTTTCAATGATGTTATCCTAAAATACCCCTGCATTGGTAAACATGACCAACTTGATGAAAATCTTCACCAAACCCATGAATTTTAAAAAGTGGTGACAAAACTGCCATGCAAAACTGATTATTTTTTGACAGTTCTATTACTTTCCAGTAGTAATGGAAATGGAACTGCTAGTTACCCAAGATAATAATCATAGCCTTCATTTTATTGATGATAACACTCAAATATTTTTCAGCTGCAGAATGTGTTACATATGACAATGAAAAAGACATAACCAAGTAAAGAAAAGCAATTATTTATAGTCCCATTTGCTTAGTTCAGTCCATTACAATTAAATGTTTTTAAAAATAGTAATTAATGTAAATCTTAGCCATTTAACTACATATTAGATTAATAATTCAAAAGCAGAATAACCAAATATCCTATGTTAACAAAGTTAATACTGAACGCAGACCAAAAAAACCCAAATTCTTCATTTTCCAAACGCAACTATTCACATTAAGTACTGAGAATAGCAATTTTCTCAGCAGTTAGAATATATTTTGCATAAATGCACAGCTACATGACATTAGAAAAAAAAGAACTATAGAAAAAATATTACTAATTAACAACAACAGACAAAACTATCAACAGAAAACCATAACCATAAGTCTGCTTAGGCTGCACAGCCAGTGTCTGAATTTTGCTGAGCAAACCAGGCCCACTCTGATGCACATTTTAAATTCAAGACAGTCTGACTAAGGCAGCTGTGGGCTCTCTTCTCTCAATGAAATTTTGTAGGAAGGCTGACTCTCTTTCAGTCAGCTTATCAGAGTCATGTTTATGACCAACTTTACTTCCAGTGAAGGTGTATGTATGGAACTCAGGCTGGCTTCATATTTACAAAAATTCACTGAAACCATTAGTCAAACACTCAACGATTCATTTTGCCTGCAAAGGCACAGTGAACACAGTTTCAATACCCTGCTTCCAGATGACAGATGAGCATGTCAAAGACTTTCTTTTCCTGAGCACGCTTTTCTCTGCAGCTGGGATATGGGAGACGGGCAGGAACCTGAGTGAGTGGTACAGCACATAGAGCAGACCTGCAGCACACCAGGAGCAGGAAAGGGTGGGATCTTCAGGAACACAATGTTTCAGTTGCTTTTGAAAGGCCTGCAAAGTCCCTTTTCCTGGGAGGACAGGCTGTTAAAGAGTATGTCAGAAAACCAAAACTGTGTTGATGCACTCTGAATGCTGCTTGCTCCTAGGAACCTTTTCTTCAATTATTTTTCCTCTACTTTCTGCAGCTGATCCTGGGTTTAGTGTATTTATCTCAGTGTCTTAGTCTGCCTTGCTGAAGTCTGTGGAAAAAGATTCCTATCATTTAATACAGGAGAAGAATCTGAAATTTGCTTTTGAGGCTCTCCAAAAGATGGAATCCCTTCTTGGCCTATGCTTATGGATGAATGTATACTTTTAATGGAGCTATATGGAAAAAAAAAAGTTTAAACTATAACCCTGGGAAAATTGAACTTGAAAGTACACTGTGAAGTTTGGTCACAGAAATTACCTTTGTGAACTACTTTTAGGACACTTACAAGTTCTTTTTTCTTCATGCACTCCATAAGAATGACAAATAGTTGATGAGCTTGATTCCTGTTGTAGTTAAAGGTTTTCTGGATGGTAACTAGAAGCTGGTCCCTAAGAGATTCATTTATTATCCTAAATGAAAAATGAGACATAAAAGAAGACATTGCCAGAATGAATAGCTACTCAGAAGGCCTGCTGTTCAAGAAACAATAATATACAGCTATTCCTCTCATATATCATAGATATACTTCTGTTAACAAGTTCAGTCTGCAGGATTTTATCATTAGGCCTTACAGGACCCCTACATTTGCTTCTAAATGTTCCAAGTCCCTTTGCATATAGCAAAAAACCCCAAAATACTTCACATCTCTGATATGTCACCTTGGTTGTTGTCTCAAACAGAGGACTAAACCTGCTAGTGCATCTGAAACCTCATAATACCCAACTGAGAAACAAATGAACAATCCAAAAGATAATTAAAGAAATTAGACTGAAAACATCCTAGAAAGGTCAGAAATGCTTGATCTCCCAAAGCAGTATGAAACAGCCCTTCAATCTTTATCTGTTTCCTAATAAAACACATGTATTTTCAGATTACAGCAAACATTACCAGCAGGTACGTGAGAGATGCAGTAAAATCCAAAGTTCACCATGAGAAAATGATTGGACTGACAAAAAATTCTCATTATAGATCTGCCTTACTAGATGAACACATTTATCTTAACATAATTATTGGAGAAGAAAATTGGACACTGCATCATATGCACTGGGAGGGAAAGTCATGCAGTGAGCACATCTCAGACTGATCCTGATAAGCTCTTTCAATTACCTATGAGCTGATAGGAAGAATGAATAAGAAAGATTAAAAAAAAGAGCAAAGTTTGACCTAAACTAAGGAACCTTGTTAGACAGAAAGGAAAAGAAAGTTGCTGAATCATAAATACTGTTGGTGCAATTTAATATGTGCTATGTCTAAATACCAATAAAATCCAGCATAAGGGCTGCTCTCCTAATTCAGCAAATAACATCCACACTGCTTGCAACACTACTTGTCTGCTTAGTATTTAATCCAAGCTAAGCTTCAACTTCAGTCAAGTAAACAGGCTCTATCTTCAGCACAAGACAGCTATGCCATACCCTAACTAAGACAATATACTAGGTGTTTGCCTGTAAGGCAAAAGCAAAACAAAGAAGGAAGTCCAACATTTCCACAGCTGGTCTGGCACTCTCGGACAATGAAGCTCATTCACACAACACAGAAGAATCGGGCAGTACAAATTTTGCAAATCCATGCACTAATTAACCTCAGCCTTGGCCTGAGGAAAAGAGTTACTCCTGGGAACTTGTCCTTGCTTCTACCATGCCCAACCCTGCACCAAGTATAGTGCAGCAAACCCTGATGGAGCTTGTACAACAACAGCAGTGTGCTGACTGAGAGCAAGCTCATTTCAAAGGACCATCCCATGCATTCAAAGCGGTAACAATTTCTACTCATTTACTCCAGGGCTAAGATCAAATGGGCAACAAAAGCTGACTGACAGCAGAGTGCCTCTGTTAGCAGCACTTTGTCCTTGAGGGTTTTTTTAAATAAAGCTCAATGAAAGCAAAGCACATAGTCCTACACAGCTTTGGTGAAGATCTTGAAACCTTACCCTCCTTCTTCTGAATACTTGTGTGCAAATGACAGAATGTCGGATGCTCGCCCGCTGCCATCACAGATCACAACTGGGAGAGGGGGGTCTTCCCGCAGACACTCCAACACAATGGAGATCACATTGGGACCTCCTTCCACTATGAGCCCAACTACAGGAACACCTTGCCCCAGTCCTGCAAAAAACAGAAGGACAGAAATAAAAAAAAAAGGAGTGTCATTGAAACACAGCTTAAGAAATTGAGATAAGTGGATGTGATTTCTGCGTTAGAGCATCACTTCAAACCAGAGCCCTTAGGAAAAATGATGGCCATTTCATGGCCAATGTGAGGAAAAACATCCATAAGCTGTTTCACGGCCCCAAAAAGAAAAGAGCAAGATGTCTCTCTGCCCTTGTTTTTGCACCAGCTCCATACTGATAACTTATCCACTCAGTGTCTCTCTCGACAGACACCGGGTACAGATAAAGCAGCTAACATGACTGTCCTATTGCTTCATCAGCTTCACTGTTACTCAGATGGCTCCCAGCTACTGCCTTTGATGCTTTTAACTCTTCAGGGGTTACCTATGGGAAGTCTTCAATAAGGTGACATACCTATGCTTATTCCTAAGACAAAAAAAATGAAATTAAGAGTTTTTATCATGAGGCTGAAATGGTTGGCCGATGGAAGAGACGACAGCTGAGCATCCCTTTGCTGTCCCTGCCTCACTGTGATCTCCAGGCATAGGATGACAAAGGGAAGCCCACAGGTCACATGGTCTCAGTAGCCTTGGTCACAAGAAACTTGGGGAAATGAAGGACAAAACATTACCTGAATGCTGACTAATTCCACTATCATAAGCATTTGAATTCAGTTCTTAATCTGTGAAATGACCAGCGCTTTATAAAGATGCACTTTTTTGTTTGGCTGAGAACACGTTCATATTTTCAACCTTGATTCCTCTCTGAAGAACAGGAACACCATGCACAGTAACAGTAGAAGCTTCCTGACATCCTCCTGTCAGTACACCCCAGCTCTGATAAGGAGGAGTCACAGAGCATGGGCCGGCCTGTGTGTCCATGAAATCTTTAGTGATTCCTCCTGAGATTTCCAGCAGAGGTGCCTGTGCTTGGAGTGATTAAAAAGAAACAAAACAACTCCCTGTATGTTGTTACTAGCAGGTGTACTGCAGCCCTTCACACAACAGGTTTCTTTGTGTATTCCCAACTTTGCCCTTCTCATGACAAAAATCACCAAACACTACCTAAATCGGAGTCAATATCCCCAAGCCCCAGTGGTATTACAAGGAATGACACAGAACATCTTGTCTCTGGGTCCTGAATTCCTGATCTTCCAAGCCAATGCTCCCTTTTACAACCTCACAGCTCTGCCAGCAGTTCTGCAGAAGACAAGCAGGCTAAGGTGAGCTGTTTCTGTCTGTGGGCAGCAGTACCTGGTACTGCCTCCATGCTCAAAGGCAAGGGGCAGCATTTTCCTGAGCTGTTTCTTAGGCTCGCCATAGGCAGAAGGAAGTACTTAGAGACTTCCCAGAACATTTGGATAACCCATGGCTGATCTCTAATTGGGCCTTTTAGCTTTACCTGACACTCCACCTGATTTTTCTGCTCTACCTGTAAGAGCACTTAGACCCTATTAGAAACTTCTGTGGAGTTCAACGCAATTGCCATTCTGGATCTTTGTTTTCTCTTATTTTCACAGGCCTACACAGTTTACAGAGGCACCTGTAAGAGGTAAGAAAGGCAACTGGTAGAACTGATGTCGATTCTCCAGTAGCTCTTAACTGAAGTGTGAATTCAAAGACTATTAACATTTTTTGGGACCATTTTTAATGAGGGTTGTGGGGTTATTTTATAATAATTTATATTTTTTTATTTCACCTTTTAATTTTTTTTTTGCATGTTAATGAAAATATGTCTTTTAAAAGTATTTTTTTCTAAGTAACAATGTTCTAGAAAATTATTTTTTGAAATAATTCAAAAAATAAGGCCATAAAAGTACTGAGAGAGTTTAAAACTGGACAAAACTCTAAACATGAAAGTATTAAGGTGAAATTGTCTTGATTGTCATTAAAAATCAAAATGCCTGCAAAGTTTGTCAGGAAGATCAAAGAATTTTGAGTGTGATATTTCAAATTAAACAAATCCATATATAAAAGAGAAAATGTGAACATTCAGAATCAGAAATCACTGGGCTGCACAGGATTCCTGGAAACAGGAACTGTAAAAAATCCCCTCATTCTGTGTGTTTACTGATGCTTATGAATTCTAGCCTAGAAGTGCACAAGTTCTTTGCATTTCCCTTAGATTCTCACTGCTTTGAAGCTTCTCCTCACTATTATTTGTCAATTTTTTTTCATCCCTTTATGCAATCCTTACTCCAGCTTTTTCTGCCCGGTTTGATGTGGGCTCTTTCACTGCTTATCAGACAGCACATGTTCTAGTTCAGTCACACAGTCCTGACCACATTTCCACTGGAAGGAGCTGGAAGAATCCTTTAATTTCCATACTTCTAAGTATTTCAAGCCCTCCTTTCCTCCCTTCCTTGAAGATGTTATGTTTACAGTTTGCCCCACTCGTACTTACGTGTGTTAATTTTCTGGAGGGAAATGTGTTTTTCCAACTGACGCCGTAACTTTACTTCAGCTCCATATTTACCTAATGTGCCGTTGTCTGCCAGAATGAAGTGGGTGTGGGAACTGTTGAGCACAGAGAGCTTACTTAGAGGGTTTGACATTGTTTGGTAAACTCGTGTTACCTGTGTGTCAAGAGGAGAGATGCACCTGGATTAGAACTAAGAATCAAATGGGAAAATGCCGCACACCACCCAACTGAAGCACACCCAGAGTCTTCTGAGGAAACAACGCAAGCAAACCGTTATAAGCAAAACCAGAGGAGAATTAGAAACAGAGCTTGCTTTTACATTCCAAATCTGAACTCCTGACAGCATTGTTTTCTTTGGAGGATGACAGTCACATTGTGCACTCCCCTGCATGTTCCCCTAAGCTCATTAACGTGCTCTCCTTGTTCATACACTGTGTTGTTACATAATCCCCTTAGTGCATTAGAAAATACATTCTCATTTGGAGTTCCCAGTAATTCATACGCCACTCCAGAGTACCCATCTATAATAAATGCCAGCCTTGCACACACAAAGGCCCTTATGTGATTTATTGAAGTCTCAATGTGCCACACTGAAGTTATGACACAAAACTGTCACCACAGAGAGGTCTTTACTAATGAAAGCAATGGAAATTACTTTGAGGTCATATATAACAACCTGAGAAATATACTTAACAGTTTTTTAAAAGAAATTGCTCAATTTTACCTTCTAGGCATGCTTTAGAGGTGGAAAAAAGTAATACTTCAGAAATATTAACAATGTATTTTGTTACACAGCTGTTTCCTTAAACACTTACATCTTTTCCTATTAGATCTTCCTTGTTTTCTACAATGCCCCACGGTGCAATTCCTATGGCACATATTCGTCCTCTGGATTTGGAAGAATGATCTTTCAGGGCATCTCCCACATGACGAATGACACCTATAGGTACAATTAATTTAATTCATTTTTGGCACCTTAGATTGATCACTAAACAATAGAATTTTCTTCTTGCCTCTCACAGAGCTACTGGGCTGCTTTCACTGTTAAACTGGTATCTCTACTTTATAGTAGAACATGCAATGCAGACAAAACCATGGTTTTATTTTGTAATGGTTGTGTGTAAATCCTATTACCTTCTCACATCATTGTGCTGAATGCAGTGAAGTCTGTGAAAGACTCATCCAGTTACTAACTTGCCACAGTGTAATCTGTACCCTTGTCCATCTCGATGTATGTTATTCAGTGGACACAAACCATGACATCAGGAAATACACTTCCAGTAATAGAAAGATCTTTGTACAAAACAAACCACAAGAAGCTAAAGATTGGCAAATTTGGAGTTGGAAACTTCTTAACTACAAGGATAAACAAGCACTAAAAAAATGGTTTAGAACTAGTGGTAGATTCCTTGCTACTGAAACCAAGGCTGAGGTTTGTTTTCGGGGGAAACACCAAGTAATGCAAATCAATACTGACCCAGGAAAATTTTATGGTCTGAGCTGGGTAGGAGATTAACACAAATGATTACAATGCTCCTTTTTTGGTCTAGTGGGTAATGACTCATTCATGTAGACCTAAATCTTCTGCCTGTGGGAAAGATTAGGGAATGAACATCACTGAGTTCTTAAGTAAACTAAAAGTGATGGCAATTGCTTACCTGTACTAACACCACCAGTGAAAATCCAAGCTCCTGTGGTCATGGCAGCCTTTATCAGACCTTTTCCAAACACTTGCTTTAATTTAGGTTGCATTTCAAAGTTCTGGAGGCCTCCATGGACAGAGATTAAGAGTTTGGGCAGTTCCAGTTGCCAGTCTTTCACCATGAGATGCAGCAGAGAATCTGGTTTAGTGTCATATGACACACGGATGTACTGCAAAGAGCAATGTGTAGTGTTACCACTCAATCTGCTCTGTAAATTGTCTGAGCAAAGAATGGTTATTGTTTGCCTTTCATTCTGAAGAGAGAGTTCTACCATTTTCAAACAAATTTAAGTTTGGATTTCTTCAGAAGAGAGGAAAAACAGAAAGAGAATTTTTGCAGAAGTTTGAATTGCTCTTACTTTTACTGCTAAGAAAACTCAAGAGTCTGTTGAGCCAACACACCAGATGAACAAATACCTTAGAGTACCCTATGCCCCTTACCATGGCCTTATTTGAATGTCCTCCTCCCTGGAATTCCAGGTTTCCATAGGCATCAGTTGGGTATGCTTGGGTGTGTTTACTAACTGACCATTTCTCTGGCTGAGCTTCCACTTGCTTTGTTTCTTCTCCATTTTTATTAGCTGTTATACTTGGAGGAGGTGGAATATGTTGGTTAATGAGCTGGCCACAGCAGCACCTGTAAGTTAAAATTCAAAGTGACTTTGACAACAGTATCTTCAACAAAAAAAGATAAATCAGAAATTAGGTTTTTAACTGCCCACGCCTTGCTGTACATGAATCATAGAAACACCTGTCACATATGCATATATGTCAGAATTAACAGCCCTTAGGTGCTTCTTAACACACAAAGATAAAAAAATCCTTCACTTGTGTTACACACTGGAAAGCTGTTCTAGGTAAAAGCACAGGCAAGGAGGAAAAATGCAGAACAGGAACACTGACCGCCTGTTTCTTATTTCGAGGTGACAGGTTGCATGTGACATTAACTGTTCTGTTATCCACATAAGCTGGACCACAACACGCAGCTAGCCCATGGAGTTATAAATTAATATTTGGACTAAGAAATCAAATCCCCCTATCTGCTATTGTTATTGGTAGTATCACACCAGCTGTGAAGGATGGCACCACATTATTGCACCCTTGCATTCAGAATTCAGTATGAATTTATTACGGTTTGCAAAGCTAGGAACTAACAACTCACTGCCTCTCTGCTCTCAGCCTTCTAATCTCTGTGTGACACGTCCCACGGCTCTGTGCAGATTTGAGTGCAAGCATGACCTGTGCTTTTGTTCCCCTGTCATCTCCCTTTAGGGGCAGTGACTAAACTCGGTTTCACACATCTAAACCCAAATCAAGTTCAGTTTCTCTGGAGTTAAGCTTTTCTGTTGAAACAAAAATGTCAAGTGTTACCTGGTAACGTCTTTGTTGTTGGCAATTACATAGATGCATTCTCTTTTAGAAAAGGTCTTCTCTATCCAAGCCTTCTGACCCTTAAAAGAGAGAAAAAGAAAAAAAAAAAGTACTGATACATTTCTGTGTGGCAGTTACAGTAACATTCACCTTCTATTTTCAGCTACTAAATTCATTCACATTAAACACCAGATATATCTACTCATGAAGTGATGTGAATTTGCTATGACTTGGAAAAAATTCAAACCTCGAATGCGTGTAAAAACCCTTATGTAGAACGATGATGGTCTTGAAGTTTCAAGGTCTACCAAAAAATGCACCTGCTCCTTCCCACTGCAGTAAACAGTAAAAGGACTCAACCTAGTACAGAAAATCAGCATAAGTTGTGAAATAAACAGATAACAGTATTTACTCCAAATAACGCTTTAGCATTATTCTTTGTATGCAGAAAGTGCTCCCCAACTTTCCCTTCATAATTAACAATTTTCTCAAATAATTTTTTCCTGTTGTAAATCAAGTTCCAGTCTTTCCTACGGCATCTTACTCTGAACGAGATGTGTCTCGGAAGGAGGCATTTTTAAATCGAAAGACCACGTGACAGAAAAAGCACAAACTCTTCGGGTATCTGTGAAACAGGAGGAAGAAAATGACCTTCAAATTGTGTTGGCCTACTACACAGCTTGCAAACCAATTTTAAAAAGAATTCAAAGGAGTCTTTTAATTTTAAAGAAATGAAAAATGTTAAAAAACACGCACAATTTGATGACACCGATACCTTTGCCTTGCTGATAAAAGTTGCCTCTTCTGAGTTTGAATTATGAAACTGTCTTTTCAAGTAGCAAGCAAATGTTTATGTTTTGCTTTAGTTTCTGCTATGGAAGTGAAATTAAAATTTTTGCAGACACAGAAGCTAAAAATGACACAAGACCTTTCAGGCTGACTTAAAAAAAAGGGAAGGGAGTTTTCCTAGAGAAAGAACTAAAAACCTTGTTGATTTTGACTTAAGAAAGTCAACTGCAGATGCCTGTCAGCCTGTCTAGCAGCAGCTTAGAGACCAGCCAAGCTCCCTGAGTGCTGCACAGGCTACAGCATGATGAACAGAGGGTTTCATCATTCATCTTTCTTTCTCATGTGAGGCAAGAGCCATCTCTGAAGTTCCTTTGTTTGTTGACTTGTTAGCTCCTGTCTGGCTTCTTCATTTCCCCCACTATGCCTAAAATAATAGGGGACTACTTGAAATTCCCTCATTGCAAGCAACTGCAAGTAAGTTGCCAAACCAAGCTTCTACTGCATTTAAAAGGTGTCCATGAGCACCCAGGTACGCAAACATTCACCTCCCTCAGGTGCCTCTGAGCCAGTCTGGGCAGTCAGTGTTCTGGGAGATCCTGCAGTTCTGCTCTCCACTCTCACCTCGATGATTTACCAAGGCAGAACCATCTCGTGTCATTTTAGGAGTTGTTCGAGACCTCACAGCACAACAGGGAGGAAGAGCTAAGAGCTCACAGACAAAACTTCCTGTAGCTTACAGTTTCACAGCTTTCTGAATGACAAGGCATGTATCTCAGGCTTTTAGCACGAAGACCTTGATCACGTAGCAAAATATGAAGGAAAAAGCATTAAATTTAATATTGAAAGAGTGTGTTTTGGTCAGATTTTCTGTCTTGACTCCACAGACTCCGTCTTCAAATGAAACTTAAAGGCCTTTCTTTCAAAAATATTTAAAAAGTTCTTTTCATGGACCTTCTAGCAAGGCTTGTACAGGATGACAAATTTTAGCAATAGTGTTATTCGAAATGGAATGCCTTTGTTCTACAGCATCAGAGTCCAGTTCTAGAAAAGTCCAGAGAAAACATCCCCGACAGAGAGACCCATGAGGCTCTGTGGTATGTGGAGGTGGGTGATTAAATCAAAGAAATGCCATTTACCTGCTCAGAACAAGATTTTACTAATTCACAGGTATTTAGGCAGTTCAAAATATTCAGAGATTCGAAAACAGTCAATTTGATTAGAATTAGAGTAGTTTCTCAAAATTAATCCAAAACCACACAATGTACAAATTCATTGCTGTTTTACAACTATGCCCAGTGCTGTTACTTCTCATATATATCCTATTAGTTTATGAACTTTAACATTATAAAATGAGCTTAACAGGAACCTGTTACAGAGCTAATGTAATTTCTGCACTTTTAAAATTATAAATTTAAAATTTTATTTAATTTAGGTTTTATTATTTTATATATTCTAAACATATTCACTTTTCCCCCCTGCTTTAAACTTCCAGCTGCTGTGTGGTCTCTGATAACTCCTTGACTAAGCGACACAAGAGCCCGAATCAATCCCACAGTGCAGGAAACACTCTTCAAAATAAAAACCGTAACAGATGCTGCACACTTAACTGTTCTGTAGGGAACACTGGAAAATGCAACCTAGAAATATCAAATCAGTTTGGACTGTTACATCGTGACAGTGAATACTGCTTTACCTTATTCCTCGTAGCTTACCAAAGCACAGTTTCCTTTGCTGTTTTGACCAAGTAAAAATAGTTAATTAACCATTGGGTTTAGTCAAAGACTTAATATCTATGTTTGGAAGGAAGCTTTTGCATCTTGGTGTCTAAAATGAGCTCTACAAACAGCTGAACTCTCAGCTGTGCAGTTGCTCTTAAAACCCCTCTCATAGGAGGTCTATTATCTACTGCTACGTTGGAAAAAACCTTCGATACTCACCCCTAGAACCCCGTTAGGAACCAGTCGCTGCAGGCACTACACAGGGACAGCACATTATGCTCTACTGGCTTATTTTTCTGTGCTAATGAGAGGAAGGCAAAAGCAGGCACTACAGACTGGGGAAATAAAAACCTCAGCACATTTGGTCAGCCTTTGAAGTTTCACTGCTTTTGTCTGTTTAATCTGCTTAACCAAAGCTTCATTATAATCCAGTGCAAATACTTGAGCAGAAACATTAACTGGCAGAAAACGGGCACTTTCTCCCCTTACTTTATACAGATTCTGTACATTTCTCTCTCTGGACTGAACTGCTCTTGGTCTTTCAAGGAAAGATGTAAGTACACATACTGTCTCTTGTGAGTTTGGAAAAAGACCCCACTTTTTAACAGCCTTGGAATGGATGAATTGTTAAAAGCCTATGATAGATCAGCTACAATTTTCAGACCAACAGCCAGTGAGTTTCCATACACAGTGTTTTCCATACACCTCTCAAGAAAATTTTAAAAAAGCAGATCCCAACTTGTTGAGACTAGTGGAGTTCAAACTTGCTTGTTACTGCAAATCCTGAATTATTAATTAGAAGTATTAATTAGAATCTAGTTTTGAAAAAGCATATTTCAGATGTTCAGTGGTATATTTGTTCTGCTTTACATAAACTGGCAACAGGTCTCTGAAATTATGATAAAAACAAAACCAAACCACTGCTAATTCTTGTACTTCAGCCTAGAAATCAATATGTTGCTGAGAAACAGTGTGCATTAATACTGGATTTACATTATTCCACTATATGGTTTTGCTAGTTGTCTTTAGCATTAAAAAAGTATCCTCCTGCAGAAATTACAGGAAATCAGTATATCTGGTTTGTAAATCACAGGATAACAAAATCAAGGCCCTAAACCACTAGTCACCTTGCTAATATAAGCACTAATAAACACAAGAACTAGTTCTACAAAGACCAATTGTCCTTTGACTATTGCAAATGAATGACACTCTTTGCTGAGGAAAAAGCATGTCTAGGGCTGCAGCAACTGAAGAGAATTTTCTCTCACTCCCACACATAGACAGTATCAGTTTTTTACTAAATTAACATTAAATTTTACGTATTTCACTTCATATATAACCAACCATTCAATGAACAAGTATTGGACCTGAATTTCACGCTGTACCAAACAAAACCTGCAGTCCTGTTTCACTGCAGCTTCATGCAAGAGCAACAGGTGGGCTATGGACCAATAAAGACATCTTTGGTGAAACTCCAAGGTGGGAATCCACACAGGAGAGGAAAGCCACTGGAAATGTCATGCTACAAACTCTTACATGACATTGTGTCACCAGAAGCTGTGAATTTAAGTAAAGATAGACTGCTGCAGGATAGCACAGTATTTAGTGATTGTGATAAGCATAACGAGCAGCAAAGGAAGTGAAAGAATTTGGGGAGTGAAAGGGGGGCAGAGATGAGAGTCAGTAGTGTCACTGGAGTACACCCGAAGCCCATGCTCAAGCAGATCTAAAAGCAGTAGTGAGCTCTCTGAACTCCCATGACCCCCAGAGTGCTGCTCCATGGAACAGGGAACCATGTCCTCGCTGGATGGCTTGGCTTGCTTGACTTGGGGACAGGATGGGACAGGGCTTTGGCCTCACCCTGTGACTGCAGAGTCTCCGCTGTCACACAGCTCGGAGGCACCTGGGGCCCGAGGAAAGAGCACATATTCCACAGCTGCTGCACTCCAGAGAGGCTTTGCCTGGACCAGGCACAGCTGGTCAGCAGGCAAGCAGGCATGGGAACAGCAGGTGCCTAGAGCATGGACAGGGATTGGACACAGCACACAGTGCCTGGCACACAAATGGACTGAGGGAGTAGGCAGGGGACCAAACAAATGTATGTCATGCATAATACAGGGTTTGACAGAGCTGTTCAGGCTAAATCAAGCACAGAATAAGACAAAAATGGATCTGGCTGGGCAGCAGAGCTTAAATCTGCGGACTAATACAAATTACTTTGACCAACATGTTGTTAAGATGTGAACTGATTGTTGTCATTTATGGAAACATTCATCTGTAGCCCTGGTAACACCACCTGATGAACTTTTCAGGTAATCCTCCTATGGCCTGCAGTATGCTGCAAAAAAGGTGGTATCACCAGGGAAATCAAATCTCAGCTGTGTTGCCCAATTATAAAATTAGTATACTCTACAGAATTAAACTGGGATATTTATGCTAGATTTGAGCACAGAGATGTTTGCTTTGATGAGATAGTGAGAGAGCGAAGTAATCTGGATGTGGAATGAAATTCATATCAAGAGCATGTGCACTCCTGTGCACATGTAAGAGTAACAGTTGGGAGAAAAAAGAAATCATTATATTAGCAGAATCTAACCCTGACATGAGAACAATATCTATTTTGCACTGCTTTTAAATGCAACATCCCAATTACACTATCCATCATTCTTCACTTTGAAGGAACAGTTTTCCAAGTGCCCTACTAATTAACTTTTCAGGTGATTAGTTCTACCTAGAAATGACTGTTCTAATAACAGGGTCTTGCTTGGAGAAAAATCCTCCGAACTATGTGATGCATGTTAATAGCCAATTCGGTAGCCACTCAAACTGGAAAGATTTTACTGAAAAATTGTTCATTGCGAAGTAAGTACAGGGCATAAAACCATAACGCTATTTTAAATTTGTGTTACACCACAAAGAAGCCAGAGCCATGAACAATGTCCCCAACTACAGAACACAGCGACAGCCTACAAATCTACCAAATTTCCAAAACTCTGATTTGCACGAGCTCTATCAAAAAGCTATTTGTACAACCAAAACTAGCTTTAGTAATTACTAGAATATGAAGTACAAAACAACACACAATAGAAGGAGGATCTCTCATATTTTTTTGCTAAGAAGGGATTTGTAACAGTTTTAAGATTCTTTTAAATAAAATACTATTTGCTCGAGACAATCCTTATTCTTAGTGATAGAGAAAGTTCTATCAAATTTTATATATAATCTCGAGACAGTCATCCCACTGTGTTTTCCATATTGTTCAGTTTGGACCCGTGCTCTTGTAGCAACTTTGTCAGGGAATCACTTGCTCTGTGGTAGAGACTAACGCACACCAGGCAGGCTGGCGGTGTCTGTAAGCAATGCAAGCAATGTTCTTATTTCAAACTGTGGCCACAAACCCCTCCTGCTGCTGGTGTGCAAACCAGTAAATGGTGCTACACTGCACAGAGAGCTGTAATGAGCTTTCATGGCTTCATTACACTCTGTGTTCCTGAGGAGGCACAGCAAACATCTGCTGAAACAAGAAAATGACTCAATTTTCTCTCCATGTTCATTAACTGAGGGACACAGTCTGCAAAGCGTGCAAGTAAGAAGCAACAAGCTCTCTTCTCAAATTTAAGGTGTTTCTGCTGCATCTCTGAGAGATACACAGCACTTCTCCAGAGGCTTTGCAATGTGAAAAACAGCTACAGCCTCAATACCACAGCAGACTGGCTTACCACGAAATGGAGGAGATCCCCAGCTCCAGCACAAAGTCCATGAAGGCACAGGAGCAAAGTGTCTTGGGTGAGCTCAGAGTCCCATAAAGAAGCAGGCACAGCTGCCTGGGCACAGCCCAGCACTAATGTAACTATACAGCTAATGAAACTATGATAAAGCAACTTAAAGAACCATTTGGAGTGTACTGCAGCAGAGCCTGGCTCAGTGCTTGCCTGGGGAGAACATACCTCGCGTAGTTTTGCAATATGGAATTTTTCTGTGTGGAATGCAGAACGAAAGTCACTGACAACTTTACACACCACATTTTATGGAAGCAAAAAGCATTCCTACAACAGTTTGTCCCTTCTTTTACTGTACCAAATTTCAGGGAAGACATGTTAACAATAACATTAATCTCCATTTGTTACTTATTCCAATTCTGTTAATACCTTGCCAAATCCTCCTCTTGCCTTTAGCCCTTCTGTTCCGGATGCCTGGGAGACGGGGAACACAAACACCAAACTGTACTGAGCCTCTGCACTTTTCTCCCCAAAGAACCTTCAGCCTGTAGACACTCCATAGGCCAGTTTTACTCCCAGATCTTACATACAAACCAAGACACTAAGATGGGAAGTGGTGAGCAACTTTACCTATGAATAGTGGAGTCCTATCTGCCTGCAAGTGACCATCCTCAAGAGGTCTGATACAGCAGAATGGATGAGCAGGCAGAGACAGCAAGCAGCCTCTGCCATTATACTAGCCAAAGTACCCTGTTAATTACTAGTTTCTTCTGTGACATAATTTGTTGAGAATTCTTATTTAAAGATTGAAGATGACCCTGGTATCTAGTTCTGACAAGGTTCAGGAATGTTTTTTGTACTGTAACTATTACCTGTCTTGACTAATGTAAAGACGCTGCTAGATAATGGTTTTAAAGGAAGTCAGGGTGCTTCCAGATTACTTGCATGTGGGCTATTTCTCTTAAATTATTCTAAACTATGAGCCCTTAGTACAGGCCAATCTGACCTGAAATATAAAACTGCTATTATAACAAAAGCCCCCAGGATTCAACACCCTCAACAGCAAACTTTCCTTTGTGCAATTTACCAACACTTACGAAATCATGATCAACATGACAAGGTAATTCCCTCAATACAAAACTAATCCTGGGAATAGTTCTTACTAAAACTACCCACGTGTTTAATTTTCCTGGTTACTTGTGGTTTAGAAAATTGTGTCAATAGATGTTAATCATGCCTGCAGAAAAAACTACCCTGCACTTAGTGCTGCAGATGCAACATAACATTGATTTGGACTAAAATATTGCCTCCATCAGAGAGATCTGGGCGATTCAAGTCCACATTATTAAGAATAATGACTATTACAGTAAAAATAATAAAAATGTGCTTGCTGTTTGGAAAAGGGGCTAAAAGCATAAGCACATCTTTGATATACGAGATTACAAGTTCCTAGTTCAGAGAAAACCACAGAACTTCTGGCACGTCAGCTAAACACGCTTATTTTTCATACATGACATAATAGTATGGTTTGAGAGCTTTTTCTTTAGGAAACAGGGCAAAACACGAATGCAAAACATCTGAAGAAAATGACTTCATGTTGCATGGAATATTACTCATCTATGAGAGTTTGTTCTAAGTGCACACTTGTAATTAGTACTACTTGAAGTGCAAAGCACACTAAACAGCTGGGCTTGAAGAATTTATTATAGTGACATTTTCAAAATGGGGTGACAAAAAGCCAGTACTTAAGGCATACTGTGATGCACATTAATAAAACACACTTTAAAATTGCTACAAAGTAGCATCTCTATAATCACAATATAAAGAACATATGCGTATCTCAGAAGTCTCTAAATTCTGGAGATGCTGAACAAATACGTATTTTGAGAAAAGATACCATAAACATTTAGTTCTCTCTTCTGTGTACTGTAAATAAGCACATTTTTTGCAAATATTTATATGATACATTAGTTAGCCAATCCGTCCCTGAAGAAATTAACATTAGTTTGCAGCACATACAGTTTTCCTGACAGCAAGATTCTTCAGGTAGAATTCTGTTAAAGAGTTTGAGCTGTTGAAAATTTGCAACTTTCTGTGGCTAATTTCGCACTCACTAGCGCAATTCTTTTCTGGGCATTAGCTAAGACCAAACACCTTTCCTAGAATATGCCACAATCAGATGCATTTTATTCCCTGCTGCTTTCTGTCATTTTTAAAAAAGAATTTCCAGCTATTTAAACTCTTAGGCAGCAGGGTTTGCACAAAATTATTTCTGATAATCTTCAGAAACCCTTACAAAATCATCGGAATTCAAGGTTTAAATTATTTCCTGCAGACTCTAAATACTTATGTTTAAAATATTGCATTATGTACACTGGAGAGTTGCCAACATTCATTGGGAACTTCCTGAAAACCTGAATATTTCAGGACTGAAATAATTACAAAGGGTGAGGGCAATGGGAGATTTCAGAGTTTACAGATAAAACAGTTTTCAGAAAATTTGGTAAATCTTTTCAGTCCTTATGCATCTAAAACCCCTGTAGGGGTGAGTGAAGAGAATTAACAGGTGTCACAGAACAGAAAACAGTACGTCCAGTGATGTTCCTGGACTTCTTTATCATGGTGTGCAGCACATTGTTCCTTCTCTTTAAAATGCTGGCCACAGTCTATCCATGAATTGAATTAAAGTGATAGCAGGGAAAAACTATAATAAAGATTTCCATTTTCTGGATTTAATCCATGATCAAAAATGGAAAGAAAATGTTTAAAGCCTGAATTAGAGGAGCTAAAGGAGACTCGAAGAGGCCAGAACTGTTTCCATGGCTCTCTGGCTCAGCAGGGGAACACAGGGAACGCCCTCCTGGAGCTGCTGTTCCGCTGGCAGGCGCCTGCTCAGGGCCCCAGCGGGACCACAGCAAAGGGCAGGAAGGACACATCAGTGGATGGGAGCTTCTTTGGAGCTGCGATTCAAAGAGCTGGGGGGTAACAAGGGCCAGACCTGAGCTTCCTTGGCTCCTCAATCTCTTGAAAGATTGGTATGTGAATACTCCAAGATCACAGGTAGGCTGGGGCTCAGTGAGACCTCTCACCTCACAGCCCAGTAAGCTTTATGGCAGAAATGCATTTCTTCAAACGACAGCAGCAGCACTGCGGGTACAAATGTGACGGGGCTGCTGATAAGTTTGTTAAACATCTTTCACTGGGGGACCTCCTTTATTGCCAACACTCACTGAGGTGGAGAAAAACACCAAAAATTCTGTCTTTTTCTGTTCTAAGACCTCCATAATACCTGACCTACCATTGGACCTTGATAAACTCAACCAGAAACAAATACATGCAGAAAGAATCTTGCTTATCAGAAGGCATATTGCCACAAAAGAGCTCCAGAAAGTATTATTACTGTAGTATACTACCAATACCAATGTAGTATACAACCAATGTATACTGTAGTATAACTACCAATAGCCCAGGCTAATTTTGAAAACTCAAAACAGCCCTCAAAAATGAAAAGTCACAACCTACAAAACAAAGAAAACCCCAGAACTCCATCCCCATTTTCTGCAGAGGTAGCTCAAAATTAGCGTTCAAAATACTGAAATGTGTAAGATACGTGATCTTTCTTTGCCAGCATTTGTACATTGCCTTGCAGTCACACCCAAGCAATTTTTTAATTTTGAAGTGTTGAGACACCATTTTTGGACCTGAAAACTCATTTTGTCTTCTTGCAGTTAGTACTTCAGGTTTCACATACTTCAAAATGAGAAATCTAAGAAGGAGTCTAATCAGAACGCTGTCATTTCAATGGAATTATCTTTCTCCCATCAATTGCAGGTCACTATGCAGCTCTTCAGCGCAAATTTCAGTTGTGCATATTGCTGTTACAAAAGGTAGAAGACTATCAGGAATGAAAAGAAAAATGATTTAAAATCATGTCCTACCTGCTTGTCACTGGAAGTGTTTCAGAGTTTGGAAAGATGAATCACAGCTAGAATAAATAAAGTGCATTTAACTCTGCGCTTCTGTCCCATCTTTCTGTTTATTGTTCAGACTTCTCATTCATCTTACAGTTAGGACTTCCAGTCTCTCTGAAGTTCATGAGAATTCCCAAGGAGATGGGTTACCACCACTTTAAGAAGAGAATCTCATATGATAAGCATGTGAGCAGCTTCTTTGTTCAAACCAATCTCATGACTCCCTTTGAAGGTAATCCTTTAGAAGTCTCATGACCCATCTCTCTGCCCAGAGGGTATTTTCATCTCATGGTGGAACAAGGCACAACAAATCTACTTTGATAGTGCCCAAATCTCCAATTTGTTAAACCTCCTTTCCTCTCTTCAAACAGTGGATGTACTTGCTGTAAAAATGCCGGCACTGCAGAAAGGCTAAAGCAGGAGCTGAAACTTTTAATTTGAAGTATCCCCTCCCTTCTGCTAAAATATCAACGCTATTTGCATAATTGAGACAATTGGACATAATAGTCCTTTCAGGGGTCCTCATTAGATGTACAGCTCTACATTCTTTGAAAAGAAGAAAAAAGGAGGTCATACAGCATTAATTATATCTAATCCTTTTTAGAACAATTTGAAGTTGGGCAAAATGCTGTGCTAAAACTGCTGAAGTCGTAAATAAGCCATTAATTTTGTAACTTTACATATCACATGCATTTTCATACCCTGTTGCCTTTGTCAATATAATTAATTCCTTTGCTGACAAGGGCTGTTTTGCATCTTCTAATACTTTAAAACTACCAATAGCCCAGGACACTGTGTGTTGAAGGTAGTTATTTGTTCTAGCTTTCAACATTTGCCTTGCTGGGCCAGGGGCTGATATAATTGCCATAATACAACAGGTAATGGTGACATCCAGAATCACAGGTAAGTAAGGATCCTGCTGTCTGGGGCTAAAGGCTGCCTGAGTGCCTGCTCCTGCTGCACTGCACTGTGCACACCAGTAGCCTGTTACACTCTGTAAACTTATTTCCCTATTCCTGTAACTTATCTCCAATTTACTGAACACATACCCACTTGTGGCTGGCAGCAAAATATTTTATAGACATAATTTCAAATTCTGTCTGCCGTAAATGGCAAAGCATGCAGCTGAAGCAGCTTTAGTTTAGAACCAGACCCTAGTCTTCCTACTGAGACAAAGCTCTTGCTGGCTTCATGAGAAACAGGATGGAGTATGGAAGCTTCTTGAAGACTCAGCATAGAAATGAAGGCAGGACATACAATGAAGTCCACAGATGTTTATTTTTTCAGTGGAAATCAAATTTCAGAGTCCTTTATGGATAATTCCGCTACCTAGAATGTGGGGTACTCTGTGTGCTAGAAAAAGATGACCTGTTGAACAAGAAATATCATCAAAGATATATAAGTCAAAAAATTAATACAGAAAGACGATTTGGGCACTTAACTCCCTTCCGAAAATGGAATGTGGACATGGAATGTGGTATGTTTTTTTGGCTAGGTACTCTATAGAAATGGAAGTTCAAGAGGAATTAATTCCTCTCTGCTCCTGAACAAGTTCTCCTTGGCCAGCCATTATGTAAGAATGGGGGGTTGTATCTACAGTACCTGCATTTGGAAGGCAGGACATATTTTAAGAACAAATATTGGTGTTGCCTTGAGTTTTGCAGTTCTTCGATGTTTTCATTTTCTGTAACAGTTTCTCACACACTTTCTGTAAACATAGTCATGTTTTGTTAACTGTCCTTTATTGTTTTCATTCCATTCTCCTAGGCAGAGATGTTTAATAGATTTTTCCTTTGACCAGTGTGATTGAGGGGTGATAATTTCTCCCTCCAATCCACGGTGATTTCTAAAAACATCTATAATAAAAGTCGGGGTCCCTGACCCTCTCTTTCTTCCTTGCTTCTCTCCTGACAAAGTGTCTGCGTGGTTCTTCCGTGTCCAAGTGCAACATATTGGAATCACCACCCCGTGTGTTTTGTTCTTCCATTTCTTAGCCCAAACTGCAATGACAGAAATGCACACCTGAGAAAGCACAGTGTTCTTAAAAATCAAATGCAAGTTTTGCTGACTCTTTCCTTATGAGAAATTTGACATGCAGCCTGTGAGCATTTCCCTTCGGCAACACCATAACTGCTCTGGCACCTCAGTTTAAGTATAAGACTCAAGAAAGACAACCAAGCCATGTGCATTTACCCAAAAAGAACAAAATTGTAGCTGTTAAAGACTTCAGTTTAAGGTGACTGAGATCAAAGACCCCTCTACAGGCAGTAAGAACATTTTCCTCGCTCGCTATTGCAAATAAAGAACAAGTTTTGACAATGTTGAAAAACACACATTTCAGGCTGGCTGTTCTAAGCAATGCCACAGCTTGTCAGCATGCCTACACCGAATGTTCTGAACAGTACTTCAGATAACACATAATTCTCTCTCTATAAAAATGTAATGATAATAACACAATACTTAATAGAATACAAGAGGAATTAACCAGCATGTTCCAGGGGTGGGTTGGAGAACAGCCATGTAAAAGCAAAGGGCCTTATACACAATGTGTGTAAAATAAACCTTAACCAAGCTGGCTAAAAACCTAATAAACGTGGACTTCTGTTGTTAAGGGCAAACAGCCCACTGTCTGCTGTGCTTACTGTCTGAAAAGCCTATGACAAAATTCTGCATGGTAAGAGGAAGAAATTGCTGGCATTTAATTCCAAATGTATAATTCTGCCAAGTTCAGCCAAAGTGCTCATTCAGAGTTCAAAGGAATAACACACATGAGTGAAAAAAATTACATTCTCAGAGAAAAGGCCACTAGACAAAAGATAGTTTTCATGGATGCCTGCACTCATACTATGGGAAGGCTCACAGCACTTGGAGTTTGTTTTGTGACATGGCTTGATATAAATGCACTGTGAAGGAAAGGGATAAAGATATGCATCTCTCTGCTGCCCTCACTGTGACTGTCTCAGAAAAAAATTCCCTTGGTTTCCAACAGGACCCCATATGCTTGCAGGGAGCAAGCAGCAAGGAAGAACTCATTAATTTGGTTTAATTGATTTAAACAATATTTTCATATATGATAAAGAGTCCACACCAAAAAACGTTTTAATGACATCCTTCACTGTCAAACCACATCCTTATTACTCCCACCACCAAAATAAATATATGCTTGCTTCACTGATAGCAAACAACTTATTTATTTTCAAAAAGTAACAAGTTTTATTACAAGTGCTGCAAATCTAATACCTGGGTAATGAGTTATATTTATGTAGGAATAATGGACAGCTCACATAATTTTTCCCAAGTGGTAAGTTTTGTTTGGCATGCTTGATAGCTCACTTACTGAATACAGCTAATAGCCTTTCTAACAAAAAGATAAAACACATTACACTTCTCTGATCTGATGCATTTGCTGGTCTCTCCCAAATGTGTGTCTGTCAATGAAATAAACACAAAGACAATCTATCATTTCTTATCAGATACTTACTGGTCTTGAAACTACTCCTCTAATAAAAGTAAATTAATTCAAATAATATGAAGGGAATTTTTTTCCCCTGAATTTCTTCTTCTGCAGTGTTTATGTAGCATTCTCTGAGAGCTTTCAAGCCATGTCACATAGACACTCATGCATACATAGATCAAAAGTAAAATTCATAGACAGCAGATGTGGGAGCTGAACTTTGAAATACCAAAATGCACTGTAAGATGCAATGTTTTAGTTTTTTGTGTAAGATTATTTTTAAAATTGTACACGAGTAGGAACTGAGAGAGACTACATGAAAAACACCTAAGATATATATTGTAATCTTCCTTTCCACAGTCATTATCAGAGCAAATCCAAACTTGAAAAGTCCCAGTAAACTATAAATGCGAGTCACAAAGGAGAGAGCAGTAATTACAATGTGACATAATTAAGAAAATTTTGAAGAAGGGGAGAGAGTAGCAAAACCACAAAACCCAGTGTCACAATGCCCTTGGATCTAAGTTTCATCATTTGAGAGGAACCAAATGCTACTTACAAGCCAAACCTGTTGTCATTACAGAGAAAAACTGCAGCTCAAGGAAGCCTCCATTTCTCTCACAGCTGAATTAAAGCTTGAACCAATGACTAGCTAAACACTACTAACTAGTGAAAATTGTGATGAGAATTAATATGAATGTCACAGCTACAGATGCCAGAATAGACGAGAAATGATGAGATAATCACATCACTGCAACTGCTGGTGAGGTGGCTGTGGTACAGGCAAGGCAGGGCTGGCACCTCCCTTACTGCACTGTGGGCTAAAGCACAGCGCTGTCTGTAGCCTCTAGAGCTCCTATAAAATCTGAATGCAATCATAAAAGCCAAAATGTAACCCCAAAGAAGAACCAGTTTCATAGCAAAATGATCATAAACCCTCTTCATACCAATGAAGAATTACCAGGCATTCTGGATGTAGAACAGCTGATACAAACAACACCTCAACAGCCTTGAAGTGTAATCAATTAACAGTATAACCCAAGAACAGAAGTGGTGAGAAATGGCTTAATTTCCAACCTGATTCTTATAACCCAAGCTATATTTATTGAAATGTGATAATCTCTCCACAAAACGGGTTTGGATGAAATGGAATTATCTGCCTAGTTTGAAGTACAGGCTATAATCCCCAGCAAACATATTATGACCTTAAGTAAGATCTGATGAAACCACACAGTGCAGTAGCAGTAAAAAATGTGTTCTGCTTATTCTCTCCTTTATACAATCCACTCCCTCCCTCCCAATCTACAACCCATTGAAAACACCAAGTTCCTGGAAAATATATATACTGCTGCTTATGCAGGGAATAAGTGCTTTCAGGTGGACAGGACTGTAAAATAAAATTGATCTCTTCTTTCAACTTTGTAATATTATCACTGCAATTCTTCTCTAGATGACACAGATGTATAACTAAGTTAAATAATTGCCTTCTTTACTGCCCAGGTTCATCTCTGAATTCATCTGCAGCACTCCTGTTGAGTTATGTCAAGTGATTGGAATTGGAAAGTATTTTTAAAGCAGAACAGAGAAGAATTGACACAGCTTTTTAAAACCTGGTGCTAATGTAAGAAAGGCTGTTCGATCCTGTGAGAAGTGTGAGGGAAATGAGTTATTTTTGGCAAGGTTTCACCCACTGATAAGCGTTTCTGTAATACAGTCAATTGTCACAAGTACTACTCCTCCCTAATGGAAAGCTTTTAAACTTCACATAGCAACACAGGCAATTGCATACGTTTCACAATTCTCCTTCCCCCACCCCTTTATTTGGTGTTTGAAGAGGCTTGGTACAGAATAAACAGCAATGAACTGTGTGTGCTGCTTAAGCACAACTGACATCAAAGATGAGCTGTGAGAAAGAAGAAAAAAGTGCTGATCACTCAGGGCAGCAACACACCAGTGCCATCCATGCCAGCCCCTCCGCTGGGGACTGAGCGCTTGAATTCCTCTCCTACCTGGACTGCTCACATCCAGCTTTTAACACAAAGGCATTTGCTTAACTCTTGATTCTGTAAATGCTTACACACGTGCTTAATTTTACAGCCATGGTGAACCCATAGACAGCCACAAAATGCCATACCCAGAAAGCTGCTCACAGCCAAAGATATGTCTATGTATACACAAAACAGTGTCTTTACAAGAAAGAGAACACTCTGTGTTTCACCAGCTGTGTTCATCTGAAGAGTTTAATGCACAAACTCCCACTTAGCCTTACACAGCTATTTCCCTGCTGATTAAAGTTTGTGAAGTTAGTGTTAGTCCCAAGCCAAACATCTTGGAGGCATTCTGAAATCATGGGACATTTGACTTGAAATCTGCTGTCATTATCTCCAGGTCCTGCTGATCAATACATGAGTTAAGATAAAATCACAGTAAGCTGCTGAAACAGTATGAGGCATTGCAGCTTTCAGCTTTGTCAAACACATTATGTTCCCCCCAGTAATTAAAACAGAAATGCCAGCAAGCAGCAAATGCTCTTGTTAGAAGTTAATAATTCTTCTAAGAATTATTGGTAAGGCAGGAAATCTCTAAATCTTATTTAGTTTCAGTAATCTTCAGCTGTATAACTGCTAAAAAGGAATTTAGGAATTTTCTCCCTAGTGTATTTAGTTTTACATTTTAATGCAAGTATTTTCTCTGCTACCAAGTTTAGTAGTGGCTGAAAAAATGCAAGTGTTTCTGAATAAACGCTCAATTTCATTAGATGCCATGAGATGTGCATAATTTACCCTTTAAACTTGCATTTCCAACCTTCTCCTCAGACTAGCACTTAGACAAAAGAAACACATGGATTACAACACCATCATTTCACCTTGAAATGCCATAGAGTGTGCAAGTCAGCAGGTAAATTTATACAGACAATCTTCTATCTTTCTATTCAAGATCTTCAAGTTCTCTTTGACTGAGGATAGCATGTTTAAATATGGCAGCTCCAAGCTTTATTATATCCCGCTATAAAGACTGTGGTAATTTAACCTACTTGGTGATTCTGTACAGCAGCACCAGGCACAAAAGGAGAGCTGACAGCACATCTAAGCTTAACCCTAAATGCCATTCTACACATGCATTAATCTGCTGAGCTTAAGCTTTGCTACCAGTCCACCTGAGAGCTGTGCAGGACACACATCCAGCCCCTTGCACCATCACAAAAACAGCTGGAGAGGAATTGTCACTGTCACTGGCAGCCAACAGAGCAGCATAAGCCACAAGATGCTTCAGCACAAAGGTTTAACAGCAAAATATTTATAGAGTCCAACAGCTGATGTTTGTTGGAACAACAATCGAGAGTGGTACTTGATGTTGAACAAATGTATACTTTGCAATAAATTAATTTATTCTCAACAGAAGGCTGTCAAATATAGCAAAAGAAAAAACGAAGAGAGTTCAAAGACAAGATGTTGCTGTTCATTCTCCTGCCCTGTGTGACTGCCATACTCATTCACAAGACTGCTTTTCTGTCCAGTGTGAGGGAAGTTCATTAAACACAGAACACAGTTTTAGAGCATAGCAGAAGTTTTGAAATCTAAAATAAAATAAGTAACAGGCATTATATGGGAAGACTTGACCACATCTCTATGCCTATTTCCATACTGACTCATCTGAACAGACTTTAAGAAATACAAATTCACTACAAAAGGTCTGGCACCCTCCTGGATCTAATCTGAGATGTGAATACTGGAGATGTGGAAGTATAAAACATATGATCAAAAGCATCTGAGCTTCCAGTCATGCCCTGCTAGTGAGACTGAGAGCTTGCTAAGGCAGACACAGATTTTTTTTTCTGTTTGTAAAGTGCAAAACATAAATACAGACCTCAAATATATGGATTAAAGTACCTGTGTACACCTTTGAAAACATTTAGCAATCCTCTGGCAATTTAGCTGTAGCGATCACATCTATGCTGCTTTCATGTGGTAGACTGAAATCTGGGGCATTATCTCCTTTCCAAGACCTGTTCTGTAATAATCCTGCTGAAATGCACAGTGTGTATCAACCTCCTTAGCCTGCCTTTTAAGAGTCAATGTTTCTCGTATTTCATCAAAGCTATACCACAACAAGTTACACTTACAAAATTGCAGTGCTCTGGTTAATCAAGATATTTGCAGTACTTTTATCTCAGATATTCTTTGGCTGGAACCCATGAGAATTTCTCTCAGATGGCTTCTCTGCTTGCTTTCCCTTTCACTTGGGAGCTTGTGGGTGCACTCTGTTTGGACCATACACTTACCAGTTAATATAGTTACATTAACTCTCGTGGTATTTTATTCATTCAGCAAAATTGTAGCACTCCACTTAGGGAGGGCGCCAGGGAAGAAAAAAGGAGAGAGGAAGGGTGGGAGGGAGGAAGGAAGGGAGGGGAGAGGGGGAAAAATGCTTAATACTGATCTTAACTTTCTGCTACCTGGGCGTGCTTTTTCTCTAGTATGACACTGGCTCTCTTTTACTGGAAGTCATATAAAAGTTTTGCAAACTGGCTTCTTGATAAATGCCGCTAGGCCTGAGTAGAGTTCTCTTATTGTACAGCTCTAAAAGCCAAGATTTCAAAGTGTACTTCTGCACATCCCACTGCATTTATCTCAATGTCCTTGGAAGTGCTTGCCACTCTTTTCCTAGCTTAGTTGGTAATAAGGCTGTGGTTTGACAGATACAGGCTGGATACACTCTTGTCTTGAATCCTCTTCTGTCCCCGAACTATCATGGCTCTGAAAAACCCTGAAATGATGCACTCCTTTTCTTCTTGAGTGGCTTCCTGAACAGGTCCAAGAGAGTACTAGATCCTTGTCAAGGGGCATCCAGCCTCAGTGAGGAGTTTAAGAAAGGTCAATATAAAGGTACTGACCATGTACTATTTACTGCATAGAATAATTTGGATTCTTCCTTGTGTGTGTATAACTCTCTTTACTACATTCATTACTTTGTTCACACTTCTGATAGAGAATCTATACAAATTATATAGGTATACTCAGATTATGCCTAATGCCAAAAGAATGCCTTTTCAGGGAGTGATAGAAAGCATCAGTGTGTTTATTTTATTGGCTTTGCAGCCTGGAAGTTCCCATGAAAGATTAGGTAAGATGATTTGTGCCTTTCAGTTGCAAAGCTCAGGATAAGCTGGACGCTCTCAGGCCATGTTCTCAGCACTGTTCAACTTTGCTGAATGTGCAGTTCCATTGAACTCTGATTACTACAGAGTTACAGCTCACTGGCATAAAGCATTACCATGATATTTTACTTTTTTTTCCCCCAGCAGCCATTCAAGAATGGTACAGGGGAAAGAAAACAGCATTCTGAAACTAGAGTCACATAGGAAACAGGCACCTTATTCAAAGTACTGCCAGCAATCTTAATTTTATCAAAATGCTATTTCAGGACTATCAGTGAGCAAATCTGTGCACAACAGCACAGGTTTGTTTTGTCTGGGAAAAGACTCATGAAACACTCAGTACTTTGCACTTTTTATGAACAAGAAAGCAATATGCTTGATTTACAGTTACAGGTTGCAGGTTAAAGGAGTTCTTCCAAAAGGAAAGGCTTATGATCAATGCTTTCAAGCACTGAAATGCACAACTGAATAAAACAGATGCAGAACCCAAAGCTACGAGGAGGAATTGATGAAAGCACATTGTTATTCCACATGCTCTGCTGCACAGCCAAATTACACAGACCAAACACCTCCTCACTTTTCCAGCACAGAAAGGTGGGATTTGGAATATTGCTTTTCAGACTGATCTGGTGAAGAACTTTAAATGTGCCAGTTATTGGATGCTTCTCCAAGAAGGATCTGTTTTGTAAGAGAAAGAGAAAAGTGTGAAAATGTCACCTGAGAACTTCTTGATAGTAAATGCATCTTGTTATCACTGTAAATGAATCCAAACAGGATTCAAGGAACTCAATCATCAAACTGAGATTTTAATTGAGCAGACATATCTACACAGAGAACAAGGTTTGAAGTACTTTGTAATATACTTCTTAGACATTTTAGCAGTCACTAGCATTCTTCATCGTTCATCCCATCTATTTATTGCTTTTAAGTACAAAAATGGTCATTCTTATGAATACTCATGTTAGTCCTTCAGAGAACAGGGAATCTGATGACAACTACTGCAGAAATGGCTGATGTGCTGCTTTTACATTCATGGAGCAATCACCATCCCCTATTAAAGCAGGCATTAGGTTTCCTTTAGTGTCTCTAACAGATTACTCGTGGTGAAGATCACTGGCATTTTAGACTAGCAGCTTCACTCACTACTGAGTTAGACTCCTTAAACAAGAATTTCCCTTGTTAAACTAAACAAAGAACAGCTCATTAAATTCACCTTTTGGTAAAGAGTCATTTGGGCAATGCCTGTTTGCTCAGTCTCATTAACATACAGTTTGATAAAAGAAGTTTACTACTGAACATGATGAAACCCCTAGAAAAGGCAAAGGAAAAGAGGCAGGATTTATTTCGAGAAGGACATTAAAAATAAAAAAAAAGTGCCCAAACTACTTGGCATGAGAAACACACCAGCTGCACTTCACTAATCCACAGCTGATCCTTGGAAAGAATCACAAATCCACTCAACCAGCAGGCTGAGTGCCATTTTATTGGCAAGAATTGAGAACAAAATGGAATCAAATACACACTCATAACACTGGCTATTAAAAATTTTGCTTGTGTTTGATAAAGTGTGTATTAAGGACTCTTTGCTTAATTCAACCACAGAATATGAAAAAGTGAAAATATAAAAATTAAATGTATGAATTTGCTAGAAAACTGTTTCATTGTTATGGCTGCAAGACATTCACCCACTGAACTGGCCTCAAGTCCTGCCCTTTGGAACCGTTCTAATGAGGACCAAGGACTGAACATGCCATTAAGAAACACCCAGAGATATTCCTTTCTGTTCGTGGCTGAGGCCTACTGCCAGAACACACATGGAATAATCTGTACAATGTCTCTGCTGTGCCTGTACCTGCCATCGGCAGTTTTTGCTGAAGGGAGGTTGTTTTTATCCTGTTCTGACAGCACTACTTACTCCCAGCAGAAGCTGTCAAACCCACACTTTTCAACTTCCATACAACTTTTGCAAATCCTCCAGTATGAATTATACTGTATTCTGCAGCCTCAAGCTCACAGTGTAGTTTAGTACCAGTTCAATACAAATTTGGTAAACAACACCTTAAACACAGTCAAAAGACTAAACCTATCCTTAGTTGTTTTGCTAATGATCTTTTATAATAAACACATTCCAGAAGTTTAGCACTATAAATTACATAAATTAGAATAAAAATACATAAAGTATTAAATAAAGCAATCTTGTTCTGAGTTTTATTAGGTAATATTACAGGTAATTCCTTTTTCTCATGTTTATGACCCTTTGATCAATATGTGAGCATTTCTCAGCACTGGAGAAGGGAGGAAGGGAGAAGGGGAATATGGGGAATGAAAAATCAAAAAGGTAATACAAACTTTGCTTTCAAGGTTCCTGTCCACAATCATGATAAAACAGCTCTATGATGACTGCTTGATTAAAAATTAATTGCTGTGGTAATTTAAAGATATGCCTTATTTAATAATTAATGTATAGGAATTAAATTGGACTAGTCACTGAAGTCTTATTATAAGGTACACTTAGAAAAGATCCATGATCTTATTATATAATTAGGGATGGAGGAGGAATTTTACTGCATCTTGGAGAAAGAATGCTTCCTGTCATAGCTGATATCTGTCCTGTACAACAACTGATCCTTTTTGTGGCTCATTACTAGGGAATACCACATTTTATTGTAATACTGCAGAGTGAGGTCCTTTCTATATAGCACAGCTCTATCTAGTGGCTGGTTAATCCAAGTGCATCTGGCTGTTGAAAGAAGACTGAATCACTAATGTGATGAAGGCCAGGAAAGCCTTTAAGGAAGGTGACACTTTCTTTTTCTGACCTACTGTTACCTTGCATAAGCCTGGAAACACACCAGCAAAGGCTATACTGGCAGCTAAATTCTGCCTTTCCATACACTGATAAACATGATTTGGTAGAGAGTTCTCTTGGTATTGAACACTTTTCCCAGTACAATTTGCAGGAACAAACCAGGGGCTCACATACTTATTCAGGCAGGGTACTAAATATTGGCCTGACAGACAAACACAGTGAAGCTGGATGGACAGTCCCTGTGCTTCATTACATGCCTGTCAGAGGCGTGTGCTTACCCCCTGTATCAGGAATATGCCAGAATGGCAATGTTTGAGCACTGCCAGAGGTGGCTGGGAAGCCTCTGTCTGCCCACTTGATTGGGAGCCTCTGTCTGCCCACTTGAGTGCTGCTGTGGCAGACAGGAAGGTTTGGAGCCATTCCCCAGCCCCAGCAGTGGATGGAGCCCGGAGCATAAACACTGTGGGGTAACACACATTCCTTAGCAGGCTGAGCTGGTCCCTGTCCCTACCCCTGGTGACATCACGGGAGGAAGAGCTCGGTACTGCAGCCCTTCCAGAGCAACACATGTTGGACCTAAAAAGCTCTGAAGCCCAATGCAGAAAATCCAAGTGGCTGCTGCGTTTTTTCCCAATCTCATCATCCATCTAGGGGATATATTGGACAGTAACCTGTGTCAGCTTCTAATAGAACATAGCAGAAGGAGAGCTGCTAACTTCTGTGCTGTGTCACTGAGTAATGGATTCCAACAGCATGGGGGAAAGGTCACTGGTTTTTGCTGGTAATTACAAAAGCCTCACAAAAGTGTGCCTATATTTTTCCCAAGCTCGTCAGGCCATTTATCCAGTGGAAGCTTAAGGAAATAATGGGTATTTCACAGAGCAGTTATTTGAATAATGCTCTAATGATAATTCTGGTTCATAACTGTATAAATAAGCATAGTTTCATTTGAACTGAAACAATCCTGCTACAGATACCAGTGCAGCAAAATTAAAACAGCAATGTAAAAGCACTGCAACTGGGGAAAAGAACTCATAACCACTGCATATAGCCAACACCAAAATATAATGTGGATTTTAAACACCACTTAAGGTTAAGCCCACACAACAGTTCTAAGAAATCAGCTTTGAATGTTGTGTAACTTTGCCAGAAAGCCTGGAAATCACCTCTCCTTTTGAATGATTAGAATACATTAACTGGGGGCCTGTCAATACTCCTGGAACTGGGATTAGGCAATTCTGATCCCTGAAAGCTTCAACTTCAAACACTCTCATTCAAGCTGCATCTGATTCTCTGTATATTGCTCCAGAAAGCAACTTGAACACAGCTTCCTTATTTTGTGTACAGGAATTAAATAGGTTTGCAGCCCAGTTTTTATGTCCTTTTCAACTCATGTTTTATCTAGCATTTCTGCAACCATAACACAGGTTGACACAGAAATGTTTTACTAGTATATTTTCATTCTAAATTACTCAAATCTGCTTTAAAGTAACTAGTATTCTAGCAAAACAGTAAAATGCATTTTTTTGCGTGCCTGTGCACAGAAATCAAAAGCACTTACCCATTTCAACACTTTGAAGAGCAGTAATGAGAGTCATATTAACATGTATAAACTAATGAAAATTTAATATTAGTAGAATATTTTACCTTATCAACATGACAATTATTTGAAAATCAAAGCAATTTGACCAAGTTAAAAATCACCCCCCACATCTTCATTCCATGAAAATTTCATGGCTTCTGTTTCCTTTCAGAGAAAAAATATCAAGGTGACAGTGAGATGATTTGCTCTAGTTCTTGATTCAGGCAGTGTTTGCTAATGAATTAGACCCATAAGATTAACAGGGCTTTGTGGGGACCAGTTCACATTATTTTCTAACAAAAGAATTTCTAAATGCTTAGTCAAGTGCCTGAACCCACACAGCTGGCACCAGTTCAGATTTCTGGTGTCTCAAAGACAACCTCCCAGGGCTAGTATCCCAAAGGGCCTAACACAAACCTCCTCAGCAGCTAGAGGCCAGAGAGGATGGAAAATGGCACTAACAGCTTAAATTCAAGTAGTTTCAAGTAAATTCAAGTGCCCTTGTGCCTTCCTCCTAATATGCTGTCATACAAAATAAAGGCAACTAGGCTCTCCTGCAGTGCTTGAAAAAAATAAATTCAGAACATCTGTAATTTAAATGAAAAAACACAGAATTCTACTGAGTGACACAGGTGAATGTCAGAAAGATCAGAGATTGCATTAGTGGGTTTATTTATTCCAACTACTAAAGCTTTATGAACAACAAAATGTTAATACCGTAGGATTTATTATGGGAGAGGGAAGTAATGATTAAAATTAACTAGGCCACAGACTGGAGTGGGACACTAATGACAAATGACTGGGCCAGCCATTTCCAAAAAGCCAGTTATTTCCCTTCCGCTATTTCCTGAATGAAATACACAAATGCACCAGTAATCCCGAGCTCCTGGAACACAGCCACTCCCGGGCTCTGCTCCTCGCAGGGGCTCTCAGCAGGCCTCTGCATTTCCAAAGGCCCAAACAGATCAGGACCCACAGACACTCGAGGCCAATATGCCCAGAACCTGCCTCAGCTGCTCACACCCCTCAGCAGTCGAGCAGGTAACAAGAGGCAAGAACAGCAGAGAGCAGAGGCTGAGCAGCAGAGATCAGGTGTTCTGCGCCATGGGGGCCATCACTGTGGTTGTGTGCCTGGGCTGGGGAACCAAAACCAAAAAACACTTTTAGATGAGATCAGTGTGGTCCAGAGCTCGGCTGTCCCTGGGTCCTATGAGGATCCTCCTCCCCTTTGTGGTAAACCAAAAGGCTGGGAGAAGATCTACATGCAGCACTAGTTACCAGCAGAGCTATCATTAAAACAGAATAAAAATTAGTGTTACTGGATGTCAAGATCCTTCTGAGAAGGTGGAGGCATTTCTCTGGTAAATGAACTATGCTGAAGACAGAAGGCTGATACAACAGTTTGGGATTCTCTAGGATGAAAGACGCCGCTAAACAGCCAGACTTACTAGTGTTTAGTGAAGGCATGTCAGGTCATCTCATGTCAGTGTTTCAATGCTCAGAGCTAGTGATTTAGGAAAACACAATGACTTTTCACCTTTCTACTGCTCTGTTCAAACCTAAGCCTGACAAATACAAACAAAAAAATGTCTAATCTGCTTCTGGGAATGAGAATAATCAGGATTTTGTAAGGATGGCTCAACAGAATTGTGAAGTGAAATCAGAACGAAATACAAAAGCACGTACAAAATTCAACAGCAAAATCAAAAGGTTCTCAACTTGGGATATTAAGTGTCAGGCTAAAGAAATCTTAAAACATAAAAAACTATTTTACAAAACTAATGAGCTCGATGAGTGTGACTTGCACACTTCCATACAACTTGCAGCTGAGCCGTAGAACACCTTGGTGAAGGACGCTCTGCTGACTAAAAGGGAACAACATAATTTCACCTAAACCCCCCCCAATATTACCTCTGGTCCATGCAGTCCCTATCTAAAGTATTTCTGTCTAGGAGCAAACTCTGAGGGAGAGGAACTCCATCTTTGCCTGTTCTACAGCACTCCCTCGACAGTGCTGCTCCAGCTCTGCACAGCACAGATTTCTAGTCTGACCCAGCGCAGCCTCATACCTGACCTCTGAATTTATTAGACACTAAATGGAAAAAACTTGTCAAGTCATGAGCAGTACACCTGATTCCCACCTGTATTTGCAGTCTTCAGTTTCATAAGCAAATTCACATCTATAACTGAAAATATTTAGGGGACTCAAACTTCAGTAAAATCTAGGTAAGTTATTAAGTGTTTAAGATGTAATTTCAAAACAGCAAACCCTGGGCTCTGAGCACTGATCCAGCTCATCACATGCTGAATAAATCTTTTAAAAAGCTTCGGAATTTACTCCTTACTCTTCAGTTCCAAACTGACAAAGATTTTACATTTGCAAAAATACAACACAAAAATCACCACCAACGATGTAGAACAAAGATATGTATTGCTTAATGTGAACATCAAGCCTAAAATCAAATGCATTCCTCTTCACCTGTCAATCTCTGTAAAATACATTAAGAAATAAACCAACATAGAAATTAATGACTGTATTGTATTAGGATTATGGTTTTAGGAATGGTCTTGGATACTAGAAACAACAGAGGATGAACCCCTGAACATTGATCCCTTTTTTTGTGAAAACAATTTGTAATACGTGACTTGCAACAGGAAAATTGGGAAGGAGGGAAGTTAAAGTCAACTAAAACCACCAGAAATAAAAAATGAAAAACATTTAAATGTCTATTCTGCTAAAAAAATTACAAACAGTACATTTAGTAAAGCTTAGTAACCACTGCTTGCTTTCCACTGGTAGGAGTTTAAGCCATTCAGCTATTAATCACATGAAAGTAGATATTAAGGAATATTAATCCATACCAGCTGTTACATCTTTTACTGTGCTATTATTAGAGATTAATCTTTATAGGACAAGGCTGCCTTTTCATGTCATTTCCAAGAGGACATCATACAAGCTGATACTGTTTTACAGCACAACTTCACAAACAGTTAAAGAAAGCAGGTACTAATGATGACATGGTGAAATTATATTCAACTTCATCCTCCAAATCTAAGCCATTTATGCTTAGAGGAGACACTCACTGTAATCAGTTGATTAGCTCATTTTTATTATGACTGCAAAAAATCGCTTTTATAGCTTCCTATTTACATCAAAAGAACCATGATATTCTCCTAGTGATATTGAATGTTGTCTTAGGGACAGTTCAAGGCCATGCAATTTTCTACCTTCAGTACCTGGGAATGAATCCAGTTTAAAACTTCTAACATGATCTAGTTGATGGAGCCTTAATGAGGAACATTTAGGATTTTAACAGAATTTTAATGAAACAGAACCAACACTGTGAGCATAGTATTCTCTAATGAACCATAAACCCCTGTCAGGTGAGCCAGGTTTTTGGAACAGCAATTGCTTTAATTGTTGGATACACTTCATAGGTGACTGCATCTGCACACTCCAGAGAAACTCCCGTTGGGTCACATATTGATGGAATGCTATAAAAATCACATAAAGCATCACACTCCTCCAAAAAAGCAAAATTACCGGCAGAAGAGGCCAGCATTATTCATTAAAGATTATGAGATTACCATGAAAAATAAGCTTCTAATCAGTTCCTTGAGTTTTGGATAAGATATATTACCAGCTGCACTAAGGAAATCAGTTGTCATAGTTACAGAAAAAAACCCAAACTACATTTTCTATACCTGCAGTCTCCTCATTTTGTTAAATGCAAGACTCTAATTATGTCACAATTATTCATCGGAGTATCTCTGGATTTTTACTCATTTGACGTTAGATTGATGTTCCAGACTGAACGTGTGGTGGTTTTCTAGCACAGCCTAGATGGTGAGGAAGCAGCTCTTCAGTCTGCAGTGGTCTGAGTCACTGCTCCCCCACTCTCCCCTGCAATTCTCACAGTATCTGCTCAGCAACCACTGCCCTGTCACTCTCCCCATATTTGCTCAAGTCCTTCAGAGGCTCCCTTTTCTCACTGCCCATGTGCAAGCTGATCTGCTCCAGCTGCTGCGTCCCCAGCACTGCTGCCCCCACCTCCAGCCTGGGCAATCTGGCATGCACAGCCGCCTTTCACAGCCCCTGCTACCTGTCTTTAATCCTCTCCACCCTCCTTTTCATTTGCTGATGAACCAGCTGTTGGTTATGCAACATTGCTTTCCAGGCCTTTTCCACTCCTCACAAATAAGTACCTTCAAATTTTGCTATTTCCTCTCAGCTTCAGGACACTTTTCAAGACAAACTGGCTTTCTGATTCCACCCTGCTAATGCCTGTCTACAGGACTTCTCCCTTCTCCAAACTGGATTAAGTGGCTAACCCTACAATGACACTTTTGCTGCTTAATACTGATAATTTGCCTGCTAACGGCTGGCAAAAGCATAGGGCAGACAAAAGTACTGACAGCACAAAAAATAACATACATACTAGGAGGTAAAACTGGGGTCCAAATGTAAGCCTTTAAGCAGGTTATCTCACGGCTTACTTTTTATTTAAAAAGAGGCTTGAAGTGGGGTGGGGGAAATGATCAGAGGAACATTAGATCAGTTTTAACCAGCTACAGCTTTTCTAACTTTTCCATTAATGCAGATCACAGAAGTTGCACTAGAGATTGGCACCCACATACAACAGAAAACTATTTCTGTGGACAAGACACATAAAAGAAACAGAGGAAAATGGAGTTGCCCAATTTCAACACATAGCAACAAAACAGTGAAGTTCAACTGCTGATCCAATCCACCACATCACCCATGAAACATCTCTTTTTCAATGCTTTTTGAGTCTTCCTTTACTCAGCCACCTATGTTTTTCATCTCATTTTAAGGACTAAATTAAAAGAATCTCAACCATTTGTAGAAGATTCTACTAATGTAGAGTCTGAAATCAAAAACCACCAGACAGGTTCTGTTCACTAAGGCAGTGGCTGATTCTTCAAACTTAGGACTGGAAAGCAGTGAGTACCCCAATCCATATCCTTCACTGCAAGATCAACTAACCTACTATTGCTACATAAGACATGAATTAATATCACTTTCCAGAAAAATTGTTTCTTCCTTTGTTTATTCACATTTGTGTCTTCTAGGCCTCTTACAGTCACATTCTGCATGTCCTGCTACTGTAAAATGATCCACCTCAGAAGCACTCTAATATGCACTTATTGTTCTCTGTGTTTGAAAGTCAGAGAGAGATTTTCAGTATTCATGAGCATTTGTTTCAGTTTGTAACAAGTATCCACACTTGACAGATTCCTTCAACAAAACTACACTCAAAGTGAAAAAGGGTCAAGGCTTTCTGCTCCCATTTTTCTCCACTCAGAGCTGAATAAGGCTTGTTTGAGTCTGTCTGTCACTGGAGAGATGCTGTAAGCAAGAACTAGCAAGAGGGTCAGCATGAACCAAGCACCTATGACAGGGTTTTTTGTGTGAGACTAGTTGGAATTCCTGTTGGGAAACAGGCAGCAAAGCACAGTTGCAAAAGACACAGATGCATGAAAGTCCCACAGTTGCTAGAAGTGAATATAAACTGCTGAACAGAACAGCAGCAAACTGCTGAAAAGTAAAAACCATTATTCCATAACTCACAAGGTGACTCTGACATTCGGTCCATGCCTTCTGTACAGGACTCATGTCATGTCATGTGTGTATCCAGCTGGGGGACAGGCTGCACCGGCTGTAAACTCTGGGGGTTATGCAGTATTTGCCCAGACATACAGACGTTCTATGAGATGCGCCTTGTAAGTAACAGCTACCATCAGTTTGAAGAATTTGCCAAACATTTGGGCTTAAACTAAAAAAGCTCCCACAAAACTCATGACGTTCACCCTGCTGCAAGCCAGTCATAAGGAGGCAGCACTTTGGGTAGAGGTACATGAGACTTTAACAGCTACATAGTGCAAGAGGTTTTGTCACTGATTCCATGCTTCTATCCTATCTTGAGCAGCAAGCTTCCATGCCTTTATGGTAGTCTTTCCTTCATGCTACAGATCAGCTATTACACACTGTATGCACACACCAGCTTCTTCTGTTGGATGTCTGCAATGCACTGACTTGTAGGGACAGGGTTTACTGCAATGCCATGTGCCAGACTATGCTGGATGAGTCATTCCTGCAGAATAGAGACTCGGGTCCTTAGGAACAATTCCTGACAACAGAGAGATTCCTAAAAGCCATACCTGTCACTGACTGTCTTGAGAAGAAACAGGATGTCAAGAAAAAGGTCATGGACGTGCCAAGGAGAACCTTTTGGTTCTACATTTCGAACCGGACAAATCCTCTCCTATACTGATATTCTTCCTTTGGATGATGTGTCACAGCAAAACAAAAGCCTTATAACTCACTTGGCCAATTGTGCATCCTGCTTAGGGCATTAAAGGATTTATTTGCAATTCCTATTCAGATCAGCTGGTGCTGTCTAACACATACTCTATTAGACATTCTTCACAATGCTGTTATCCAGGCTGCTGAAGGACACTGCGATACCCAATCAACACTAAAGCGCCTCGGTGTTTAAGGGATTGATTCACTTCCCTCGCCTTGATTCAGCAGGGCAGGGAAGTGACAGAGGCTGCAGAATGCTCTCTGTAGAAAAGATCTCTCAAAACTGGACAAAGTTGTACACCCAAATATAATGTATTTCAGTTTCTCTTAAAAACACAGCTACTCTGATAGAGATTATTCCGATCTGACACTCCCTTCTGCCATTGCACAGAGGAGCACAGGCTGTGTGGCTGTGTCTCACTTTGTGAGCTTGTACCAGAGCACAGGCTGCTAAGTACAGTCTTTGCTCATTTGAGAGGGGGCAATTGATAACCTGCTGGCCTGTTCTTCAGACACGAGTCTGCCTCTATTTCCCTTTATGGCCATGAAAGTCTACCTGTTATAACAGTTTAATTATTGCCCTGTTATTTTTTTTTTTTGAACATTAAAGAAGATATAGAACCTGCTCTGATGTACTCAGAAATTAATTTTATTATGTCCCAGTTATTTTCTCACTTACATAACGCACCTGACTCCCCAAAGTGTAAAAAACACAGCACTTTTATGTTCTGAGCCACTGAGACATTGACTAAAATACTGGCACATGTCTTAATCACGGCAGAAATTTGTGGGGAAAAATTTGAAACTCTCAAAAGGAATGAGTATGAAAACTATTTCACTGTTACTAAAGGATCGATTTAACCATAACTGCAATATTAACCAGTTGCAGAAAACTTCCAAATATACCTATGACTATTGTAAACCTAAACCATCTAAAGGTACGCAGTTTGAAGGAAATCACAGCTGCTTGACAAATAGTCTAGAAGCAGAAAGTGAATTAATCTTGTTAGTCTTTTTTTTCCTATTTGAAGTTTAATATTATGATAAGAAAGCACACAAAAGATACAATTTAAGATTAACAACTGCGACTCACTTCAAGGGATTTCATACCAATTTTCAAGCTTCATTAACAAATGGTAAGACAGATCAAAACAGTGACTTAAAGAGGAGACAAAATTGGTTTTCTGCCTAGAAGCTACATTCTCTCTGATCTAAGAGAATGTATCCATCACTGGTTTGTCTGGTCACTTACAAAACATAGGACAAGTTATTTGCCTTAGTCTGAAGGTCTAATAATATTTCTCCTTTGTAATCCACGGAAGCTTTTCCAATAAACCACTGGGTAATACTGTATCACCTTAAAAAATTACAGAGATCCATTATACTTTCTACAGTAGTGCTGTTGGGATTTTTAAAGTTGTCTACTACATTTAGATAAAAAATTCTTTAAATTTTTTGTTAGGCATTACTGTAATTTTCTGTACCACATTTGATAGCCAGGAAGGAGACAGTGATAAAATACATTAGCAGCTCTATAAAAGCTTAAATCTGGGCATCTGGAAGGCTTGTGCTGAATATACCCTTATACAGATAATCGCAGAGAATTTACAAGCGTGGAAGAATTATCGGCAAAGAGAAATAAATGCAGAGTAAAGCTGTTCCAATAAAATGGTTTTCTCTTCAGAGGAACAGAAAATGAGTCATAGTAGGTACATTTTAAAGACATTTAGATCAGGTCAATGGAGACAGCAAACAGAGATGAAAGCATTGTTTAGTACTAGAAAAGTAATTTGAAGTAATTCCCATTAGTGGGAACAACAGACCAGTGATGTACACCCAGATAAGCTGCTTCTTTTGTTAATAAACTGAGATGTTTACAAGACACAAAACCAAAACACAGACACACTAGGACAATCCTTTCTTAAACATTATGGGTTTCACATTTCAGTTAGAGCATTCTCTGTTGAGGGAGAGAATTACACCTTCAATTGCACAGCAAGTAGCCACAGGTGGTTTTGTAAAACTGCTCAGGAAATAAAATTTTATCTTCCTCTACAGCACTGTTGTCAAAATCAGGGGACTACACAGGAAAACTAAGCAGAGTAAAGAGCTGAGCAGGACACATTTTAAGTAGTCTTGGTATCCAGCATTACAGCAGTAAAAATTGGAAGTTAAAATCATGGGCCAGGACCACACACTGTTACACATTCCTCAGAAAAAAGCAAGAGTGAGAGTGGCAAAAGGGAAAAAGATTAGAGAAGTAGGTGAAATTTTCATTATAAACCTCAATGCTTGGCTACATCACATGGCTTTAACCATTTCCTGCATAGGTTTTCCAGACATATCCTGGAGCACTACATCCCTACAAGGGATACACATCCAAGACCAGTTTCAATTCCCGTTTTCAGTTGTATCATTAGCAACAATTCACAGTCAATACAAAACACTCTCAAGCGCAACAATGCCCAGTTTCCTGCCTGGCACTTCACCTGCCTGGATGATGACAGTGTGCTACTGACCTCAGAGAGCCAACCCACATAATTTCTGGCAGAAGTGACACTCCCAGCCTATTACATAAGCACAAAAATCTAGTTCTTTAATCAACTCTAATAACATTTTTCACAAAAGGTAAAGTTTCTGTTTCTGAAATGAGCATTAAAGCAAATAAACACCAAAATAACTTGGAAGACTAAAATAAGCAAGCCATGAAAGGAATTTTCAGCTTTTGAAAGACAATATTTTCTTATAATAAGAAGTCAAGAAAAACAAAATCTGCATTGTGTTCCTTCTACCTTCACTTGACTAGTCTTTCTCATGGGAATTAGTGGGACAAAATTAAGCCATTTCTGCCTGGGCATTTTACTGTGACTTTATTCCATTCAAGAAGCAAAATGCCATATATTTTGCAGTATCAAAGCAGGCTTGGGGACATTTTAAAGGGGAAATCCTTTTCTGATTTCTTTGTATTATTCAATAAATAAAGTTAATACTACCAGCCTATGAAGCTGGAAGTCATCTGGGTGACAAAGCAAGCAAAACACATGTTTTTGTTCATGAAATGCAAGATTCTTGGAGGACAGCCTGGTTTATCATGAGGCACCCAGGAAACAACTGTACAAGTAATGGGCAAAGTTACCCAAAGTAACACTTGGTAAGTATTAGCTGACATTTCATTTTGCCACTTTGCTTTACATCCATCAGAGGAGGAAAAACTGAACCCACTGCAAACACCTTCTGTTTTGATTCCAAATGTTTAACCTTGGCCCTGGTGCCAAGGAAATTACAGCTGAAGCATTCTTTTTTCATCTAGCACTCAATGTCTGTAACTGGGCCTGTAACACAGGTATTACACACAGCCTGACAATCTCTAGCAGAGAAAAGGGCCAGGGTCCACAGTCAGTACCTAAAAACCATCACTATAAATCTGTAAATTACTTTATACTGAGATGGTGCTTGGAATACCCCTGGTGATGGCCCATGACCATCAGTCTCTGCTGAAGAAGTCCCTCAAACCCAGACACATATTCTCTCCTGCAATCACACATGACTATGACCAATATTGCACATCTTCTTAAAGAACAATCTTCTTAAAGAAGGAAATATTTTAGTACACACTTAGTTGCCTGTGTGACATTTTTCTCTCAGTTTATATATTCCTTGAAACTTCCTTTCTCCCCTTTAGTTAGAAACTGACTCTAACACTGTGATGACAATCAGCAGAAATTAGAGGTAAATGGTTGCAGGGGTTTGAAGAGTAGACAAAAACTATTTCTCATTATTTGAATAGAATCAGTTTGAAATAGGCCAGTTGAGCTGGAATTTAAGTAATCCTGAGCTGAAGTAAGTCTATATTTTTTGTAAAAGAATCTATCAATCTATGGACAAAATATGTACATAAATTCCCTTAACAGGTTGAAAACAGTTAAAAAACGAATTCTTACCACATATTTACTACATGCAAGCTTGTGATAACAACAGTGAGCTCATACATTATAAAGCAATCACTCATGTCTTCATTCTCCTGCCTTGCTTTTTCATTCATAACCTACACAGCAAATACTCTAATCACAGACTGTATTTCCCATAGAATCTGTCATCTGTAGTGCAGTGAATCACATTAAAATCTTGTATACATCCCACCAGTCTTCACATTTACTGCATCTATATTGGTGATGAACACTATCAATAGTCATCAAAATGTGATTTTGAGTATGGATAGGGATAATTACAGGCTAGCCCTGTACAGCAACATTTAACCCAAAGATCCTTAAGACAGGAACTTGTGAAAGGACTCCTGTAACACGAATAAGATCCACTGTTAGAACCAGTGCAATGAGCACAACTGATACCTCCGACACTTAAACAAGCAGGAAGGGAATAGTTCTCATTTATAACAGTACCAGCTGTTAAAAGCAAGAGGGCCAAACAGTGCCTCCAGCTGTTTCCCTGTGGCTGTACTATTTGGGTAATTGCAGACTTACCCTCTGTGATCCAGATGCTGAGCCTTTAAATGAAGTGCGTTTGAAGGAGCCACTCATCCTCCGTAAGGAACCTGTGAACTTTCCTTTCTTAGTCCCCTCCATAATGGAACTAGTACCCCAGCATCAAAGAAAACCCTGATTTCAGTCATGTAGTCTGAGCGGGTTTTTTCCTGAAGCCAACAATCATTAAGTTACAGCTTAAATATAAGGTGAGACAAATGCATAGAACAAAATCAAAGCCAAATGATGAGATTCCTGTTCCAATATGCACCCTGTCACAAGTGTTACCAGCAGCCAGCCAAGCAGAAAAACAAGGCAATACACTGATAGCAACTGCTGGCCCCCTCCCTCTTCTCTACTGACTCTGTAATCAGGCTTAATGCACACAGCTTCTGCAAGCTATGCTTTTTAATGGACAGAGATTTAATAAATGGTGATTGAAGGTAAATCTACTTTAGAAGCAGCAGCCTGAAAGGTTTTTATTTGTGCAAAGCACAGGGCAGTCAGATGGAAATTGTTTTGGTATCAGTAGAAAGGCACATGAAAAGAGCAGATGGTCCTCAGCAGACCATGGGTTAGAGGCCTGGTGGGGCCCTAAAGGATAACTGCTGATGGCAAGTGTGCCTACACCAGGCCCTGGGATGAGAGTGGCAAGGTTTTAAAAGCAAACAACCCATAAGATCACCAGTTAGATTCTAACCAATTAGGGAATGAGGGTAGATAAGGTGTGGTGTGCACTATCTTCATGAATTCTCACTAATAGCTCAATGCATCTGTTCCATACTATTCTGCCTAAGGATGCAGAGTGAGAGCAAAAGGAGGCAGTTAGGAGAGGATAAAAAAATAAATGAGGAAGAGACAAGGTTCTTTAAAAGAACAATGAAGTAATTATTGACTAGGAAATATCTAGTTGGCTCCAGAAGACATCAGCCAGGAATTTGTTCGCAAGTCTCATTTAGAAAAAGAAAATGGATGAGAGCACTGAGAAAACAGAGATCCATTTCAGAAAAATACACAGGGAGGGCTGATTTGTAACCGTGAGGTTAAGTCAGAAGCACCACTAATTTCCAGGATTTAGTTCTAGAGTCGTACTTTTTATTTATTGTCTTTTTTTAGGTTCATCCCTTTGTCCCTCAATAAGACTGGCATAGGTCCCTCCTTGCAGCTGATTAGAGGAGGCACAAAAAACTGTACTGAAAACCTAAAACAAAACGTGGATGAGACTGATACACAGAGATGCACCAAATCTGTTGTTTTGGTCAACATAGAACAAAAATAGGGACATACTCTTCAGAAAGCAGAAATTTAGAAAACAAACCTGTTCTTCAAAACACAGTATAGAATATGAGTAAGGAATCAACTCAGTCCCTTTGGATCTGTGATTTTAAGATGTCTGAGCTCCCTATAACTGTTGTTGGTGTATTTTAAGGACCACTCTGGATTTTCACAAGTCATCAGTACCACAGGGATGTTTGCATTCAAGAGCCAGATGAAAGCAATCAGTGCAACAGAAGCTGCTGACTACTAACCCCAGCTGAAAAATCAGGCAACTAAGCTGATGTTCTTGCCCCCACTGTGTTTATATAACACTTCATGGGCCTTTTCCACTAGATTGGGAAACAGAAACACACACCATGCTGGCACTTTCAACAGCTCTGTGACTGAGAAGCACAAGTTTAATAGATTTTCTAGAAGAGCTTGTGGTTTTAGGAGTGTAGTCTCACATTAGGAAACCTTTTAAAACAAATGTTATTATGAAGGTACCAGTCTCATGTTGGAGTTTTCTGCTTCATCAGTTGAGCTGATTCAATGGTTTGTGTGGCCTGGATCAGATCTGTGTAACCACATGGTCTAAATCAGCACAGGGGGAGGAAAGCACAGTAATCTCTTGCCACAGGATATTGTTGCACAATGAATGAATATTTGGCACAGTGAAAGACCCTTAAACTGGTTCTGAAATGGAACAATCCATGACATGAAATGACATATCTGTCCATCATCCTCCATGTTTTGTATTGAAATCAAACTGGTCAACCTCTGATTATGAAAAAACCAAGAGCATACACCCCCACAAAGGAACAAGCAGAGTGCAGGCACACTATCTGCAAGATCATCATCAAGGTCCTTGACAGCCTGCTCTCTGGGAAAGGCAGGATGCATGCATTGCAAAGTACATAGAAGTAACATACTAAGATATAAGAAGTTGCACATCATGGGAATTTTAACATCTGCAGTCATGAGCAGATCCATGTCCCAAAGGCACTAAAATGTGTTTTTAAAAAGTGAATAGTTTCGTTAGAGACAACTGCAGTTGTTTCAGTCCATAGAAAAAAAACCACCAACATTGCTCTTGCTGTTAATAGAGCTGTATTCTATGACATCACATCAGAGATGTTTGATGTTAGTTTAAAACAAAAAGCAATAGATTAAAGCTTTGATCTGTAGTCCATCACATCAGCTAAAATGTTTCCACTCACCCTGGTAGTCAAACTAAACATGGAAAGCAGCAGTCCATAATCCAATGAACTTTATTTACACTGACAAGAAGGGGTAAGATAGGCTTAGACCTATGTAAAGACCTACACGTACAAGACATGCAGAATTAGGCCTTCCTTCACTTTGCATTTAATATGAGTAGGAAACTAACACAAGTTTCTTTCATAGGCAATGGATTATAAAACAAAAACTTAAAGCACTTTTTAAAAATGGGATGTCTTAAAAGAATGTTTTCTGTAAAAAAAGGATGCTGGTTTGATGTCCTTTGACATTTGTGATACAATACAAAAATTTCAAGAGTCGTGTGTTTAACTGAAAAGCCAGCCTAGGGTCCATTATGCACTTAACAGTTCTTGACTCTTTATCGTGCCTCCCCAAAACAAAGCACAGACAGAACATTGCTCAGTGCTGGTTACCTACCATGAGAATGAGCACTCTGGAGGTCACTGGGGACTGCTGGGTGAAGAGTCGACTTCTTCCATAAACTACATATCCTCAAAGCACTGCTGCAGCAACCTAGGCAAGAGCATACTTGGATTAAAAATGTAACAGTTTCCACAAAAACTCAGCAAGTGACTGGCAGGTGACAGCTAGAGAAAAGAAGTTCCATGTAGTCAATTCTACACCTAAACTCAGAGGAAGACTGTGGGCCACTTTGTGGTACTTTTGCTTCAGCATTGTCTGTTTCTGCATTCTAGAGCCTTTCCTATTTACCAACTGCGTGCCCCCTCTCTTTCTCTTGCAAGGAAAACAGCAAGTTTAAAGAAAAATTAAAACAGATCACGGGATGTGGACAGAAAAGATAAACAAATAACCTCTGTTTGTGCCAGTGGGCCTGTAAGTTGGTGCCCATGTGAGCACTCTCACATAATAGAAATAATCTGCACTGATCGTATGAACAACAAACCCCATGCTAGTAAATACCAAAAGGTATACCAGTAATCTTATATATCAATAACCTGCCGAGGGAGCAGAAACCCACCAGGTCACACTGTCACCTCATCCTTGGAGGTGATCAACCATCAGCTTCTCTACATTTGTAGAATCATAGAAAAAAAAATTTGAAGCAACTTGTGAAGCTCACCTAAGTCTGACCTCCCATTCAAAGAAGAGGCAACCTAAAAGTTTGATCAAGTGGTCAAGGGCTTTGCCCAGCTGAATGCTGAAAATCTCCAAGGACAATGTTTCCAGTCCTCTGGGTAAGCTGTTACAGTACTCCACCATTCCCCACTGTGTAGATTTTTTTTCATTATGTCCCTGTGGAATTTCCCTTGCTGCAGTGTTTCTTCCTTCTACACTTACGAGAAGAATCTGGCTCCATCTTTCCTGTAACACTCCTTTACTTAGTGGAAGACTACAACTTAATTCTTCCCTAGCCCCCTTCTCCCCAGGCTGAACAAGCTTTTCCAGCCTATCTTTACATCTGGGACTTCCATACTCCAACCACCCTCGTCCCAAGGGCCCCTACAAAGATATTTGTCAATCCTGTAGCCTGAGGGGCTCCCAAAATAAAGACAGTGCTCCAGATGCAAACTCATGAGTGCCAATCAGAGGGAACAAACATTTCCCTCTCCCTAATACAGCTTTCAACACTGCAAGGGCACTCTGCTGACTCACCTTAAATTTGCTCTTCCCTGGGATGCCAGGTCCTACTAACACAGGGGCTTTGCATTTGCCTGAGTAAAATTTTATTAAGTTTGTGTTGGTCAATTCCTCCAGCTCGTTAGAGAAACAGCCTCCAGCTGTGTTCCCCTCAGTATAGCTGTAAATTTCCTACAAGAGCACTCTAGCCCATTTTCCAGGGTATCAAAGATATTACACTATATGGGCCCATTCTTTATCACATTTTAGCTGCAAAGATGTATTCAAACTGAAAATTAAAAACAAAAAAACTGTGTTCATCTTAGCAGTTTAGAATGTGCTGAATTGAAGCACAGACAGATTACTTTAAAGTCTGAATTTGTGATAGAGGGTGTTCCTCAGATCCTACTTTATTATAGCATCCTGAGAGACATCAGAAGAACAGTTTTACAGCAGGCAGAAGCCCACTGAACAGCAGGCTGAGCCAGCTGACAACTTCTTGCATAGACAGGGCTAGCTGCCAGCTGTTTAACCATTTTCAATTGGTTACATGATCACTGGTACTAACATTTGAGAAACTGTGGTTGGATGATCTTCATTTGACCACAGAACACCATGGTGAGTTCACTTGGAGCTCTGTAGCTCCTTTCCCCTGCCTGAGGGCATTAAAGGCTTGTACAGGCAGCACACAGAAATTTAAAGCACAATCAGCTTCCATCTCGGTGAGTAGGTGTTACATTAGAAATGGAAATGAAGGCCTCACATCACAGAAAATGGTGCTGGGAGAGTGTTTTTACAGGAAAACTTGTCCAGCACTGCACTTTTGACATTCCTGTGTTTTCAAACAGTATCACAAGAAGCTCTAGCTTCTATTAGCAGAGACTTTATCTCCGATTAATAAAACTCAGTTACTTGGTTTCTTTCCCTGGTTTGAAATTACCTGGGATGGAAAAAATAGCAATACAAGAAAATGATGGCTGAGGACAGCACAAAATGTTATGTGCACTCATCTGTCCCTGCCCATAATAGACAGTGTATTATACTTAGATGACACTGCCTAGAACTTGGTAGCTGTTTCTGCAGCACTTTCCATCTTAACATTCAAGTGACTTGAACATTAAAAACCTGAACTTCAGCACCCTTGGGAAGCAAAGAAACATTCTCCTCTCTAACAAATAAGAGAGCGGCTGAGATCTGTGTGACGTACAAAGCACGAACCTCCAGGTGTGACAAACACCTTTGTTTCCTTTTAGTTGGGTTCTGGTTTCCTCCCCCCTGTCCCCAGTCTGATGGCAGGGCTGATTTCCAAGAGAAAACCAGTCACAGCTCCCAGCTTGTCTGGGCTGCACATATCCCCATCCATTAATTGCTCATGGACTGGTAGCAGTGTCAGGACGTCATGCACCACGTGTCAGGAAGTCATTAGATAATACCTTCCATGGAAAGAATAACAGACCTATAATTCACACGTCAATATAATCTTCTGCTTGTGCTCTCTTTTTCCTTTTTTTTTTCCTATAAATGTTACCCAGAATAATAACAGAAATCCAACATAATTTTACAGATAAGGAACAGTATAATTGGTTACAGGCTCCAATATTGATAAGACACTCACTAATTTTGATTGCTTAAGCTCAGACAGTTCCTGACCTAATTCTGAAAAATGCTGAAGAAGCAACAGCTCCTATAATAGCAAATGGAAGCTGACATTTTTCTTCAATTCAGGTTCTTGTTGCCTCAAATGACTTTTCAAAAACTGAAGCAGATAAAGTCCCTTACCCAGCATAGAAGACTATCTAATTCAGTCTTGGCATTTATGGGGATCTAGCCCATGGTTAACGGGTATTTCTGAAAACTCACGCCTCGATGGTATATTATATGCCATGGCCCCATGTACAATAATTTACTACACATGCAAATTGCCTGCTAATGGAATTAGAGAGCTAGTGACAGCTTCTTGCTGACCTCAGAGAGGCAGAGCTGAAACCAGGACACTGGATTCCTTCACTACGGCCTCACATTCAACTTCCAACCAAGCTGAGAGAGCTGGTGGCACATTCAGAATTACTTGGGAGCAGTCTGAAAAATCAGGCCCTTGTCTCATCCTAGAATTCTGCAAATGGATAGGTCTTCCAAACTAAGAAAATTGATTTCTTGACTTGTGTTGCTTTAAAACATGGGGAGGTAAAAACCTGAATTCCAAAAAATAGGACAATGAATATAATAATAAGAAAAGATTGTATGCAGACTGAACTTCGTAAACAAAATAAGCAAATTGTTACTCTGGACACAAAGCTAAGTCTCTAAAAACATCCTATGATTTCATGCCTACTTAAAGATAATGACAACAAAGTAATTACAATGTTGTCCAGTCTCAGCACACTTGGAAGTGACTTTCCTTTTAGACACTTTGCAACTTTTTAACTCTCACTTTGTAACTCTTTGCAGTCCTCATAGTCGCAGTAATAAAATAAATTAGATGACAGAAAGGATTACACTGCTCTTTCTGTGATTATTTTATAAACCAGCTTTGCTGAATCGTTTTTCATTTTCGATGCATCATCAGCCCTGAGAAAGGATTTCTCACTGGAGTGAAACTTGTCTATGTGACAAAGCACTTCCTTGTCCTAAAGTAAAACACCTGCTGGCCTCGACTGACAAATGATATAAAGTACAGATAAGAGTGTTCACCCTGGATGCCCATTATGATCAGTTTGTCTGAATAATCAGGTCAAGATTTTTTTCTTCATTTCCCCTATGTCTTAATTATTTTCCAAGCACTCTGTTTCTATTCAAGCAATCACATGTCCTAAATAAAATGCCTTTCAATATTTTCTGTTAAATACTGTTTGGAATGTTTTCTCCTATGTCTAAAACAGTCTGAAACTGTCTGTACATCCATACAGTTACTTTTGCTCTGTAATAAAAATGCAGTGCTAACTCTGTTATTGGAACCACAAACTGGAGCCAGAGGGAAGCACCAAGAGTGTTGAGCTGGGCAGACTGGAAAGATGCTGGGGGCCTCCTGGGTGTGAGCAGGGTGATCCTACACCCAAAATGCAAACCACACTGATTTCAGAGGTAGAACCACTGCCATTGGTGGTGGCCCCCCACTGAAGATGGGATTCAGGCTGGGTGACTTTAATGTATACTGCATAAACACAGGCAGAAATCAGCTCCAGCCTCACAATCTTAAAAGCAAATGGGATTTTGACATAGATTTCAATGAGAACAGGATCTCAGAAGAATTACATGAGGTTTTGTCTTCATTTCATTCAATTTGAGTAAAATCATCATTTCAGTATTCAATACACCACTTTTGTCAATGCATTAGCATGTCTCAAACAAAGCTAGTGAAATAAATCCAGAACATTTCAACATCTATGAGCAACTAAAGGCCACAAGAAAGAATGTTTCTTACTTAGCTAGTAACAGAGGACTTGAAAGGGTAGTGAAGAAAAAGAGAGAACCAAAGAATTAGCGCATAAGCAAAATGAGTAATTTAATGACAAGTAAACATGGAAGCCTTGAACTGTCCCACTGGATACCAACCCACAAAACTCCACTGATGTGAGAATGAAAAGAACGAGGTTGTAGCTCTGGAAGATGCTTATTTCTGCTTCCTACCACAAGCCAGTGTCTGCAACTGGTGACAAAAAACCTGCTCCCTGCTTGGATAACCAAGGAACGTCTGAAGAGCAGATGCGCTGGAAACTCTGCTAATATTCAACATACCAAAGGATGGAACAAGGCTTCCTACTGTGCTCTATCATTCCCGAGGAAGAAGAAGCAATTGGTTCTTATTAGGAGATAACTGAGTTGCTATCAAAAAACGGGACAGACTACCCTGGGATGCTCTGGTAATGTATCAATTCTGTAATTCATAGCACTGGGTTCGGCTGCAAAGTCCCAAGCCCAGAATGCCCAGTCCTGCATCCACCACGTGGGATTCATGGGAAATGCTCCGTACTGAATGGGACCCACGGGAAGTGCTCCCACTCCCCTAAACTCGGCACCTCCCACTCACGCCCTTTCGGGTGCCACCGGCGCCACCTGGTGCTGCTTTGCAGCGCGTGTTTCCTTGGGAAAGTACAGGATTGTCTCAGGGAGTATTGTCCATCCTCCCTCCAGAAATATAACCATGGCTAATATTTAATACATTGGCATGTGGGAAAGGTCAAAGATGTTCATCTTTACTCACAATTAATTGTCCAGAAGAGGTTTAAAAACCTCTCAGTATGAAAAGGAATTTAATCATCCAGTGACATTTCCTAAACCCTGATGTACCGGTATCGTACACCATCATGTTGGCTCTGATTGTGAAAACTGCTTTGCAAATGAAAAAAGTAAATAAAATACACAAAATAAATTTGGATCAGTTAGCAATAATGCTAACTGTAACCTAGAGAAGACCCAGAAATGTGCATATGAATACATTTTGGTGCCAGAAGAACAAGACGATATGAAGGATGAGTTAGCTGCAAGATAACTGTAAAGATAAGATGTTGAACAGGTTTCAGTGTAAAGTAAGGGACTGAGAATCAGATATTCTCTTCCTGTCCCTGATGTTCTATGGGACCACATGCAAGTCATCCCATATCTTGAATATCTTGGTTTCTCTACCTGAATAAAAGAAGCAATCACATAAACCTATGCAAAGACACTGAATTCCATTATATTTGTAAATTCAGTTGGAGTTCTTCGACAGATACAAATATGATTATGGTTTGCAAAGTGCTTGAGCAAACAATCCCTACATTTTTAAAAAACATTCTCAGCTGTACTGACAAGCCCACAGTTCTTTATGGTAATGGGTTCAAAGTTTTGCAAGATGTTTTAAGTACTTTCCCAACATTCACAAACTTTTACAGAAGAGAAGAGAAAGAGAAACCTCAGCTGAACTCCGAAGGATGCTAATTTAAAAGGGGTGGCTACAAAACCCAAACACCTCATAGTTCACCACCAGAAGAAAGAAAAGAACGGAGAAATTAAATATAATATTATGATCCCCCTTCTCTGCATTATAACTCTGCCACTTAGAGGTTTCTTTATTTCAGTTAAATTTACCCATGACAGATGATGCAGTCTGGAAACAACTCTAGCACACATCAGCAAGCAATAAATCAGCATGTTCTAGGTGGCCTTGTCTGACAGAGCTTAGCACCTATCAGTGTATTGCTGGTCCCTATTTATTGCCATTGCATAACTCACTGAGTCCTGTGACATCCCAGTGAGTTTTGTCATGATGCTGCATGTTTTCTGATTGTAGTGTTTTACCTCCTGTTGACCAGTGTTTGTTAAGAAAGGTACATTAAAGCAGTGAAAACTAATTAAATTGGAGGAGATTTGAAAACATCAATTAGGAGAAAAATCCATTACTCCCATCTGACTACCAAGCACAGGTAAAAAAGCAACTGTGCTTTTTGCTGCCAACCTCTGTAGAAGAAGGGGGCAGCCCCTTAAGGTTTTCACTGATTTCCTGGGGATTGCCAACAGGAGTTGCTGTAGTGCTCGTGCCAGAGAAAGACACCACCACATACTCTCACTCACAGGCTGTCAGGAGCACCTCATCCCTCTTACCTGATCATGACATCAGCTGCAGTTCATGCTCAGTGGTGAGATGTGCCAAGTTAACCACTGGAAACAAAAAGCTTCTGGGCAGCTACAGATCAATGCTCTACCAGCAACACCGAGACCTGAGAGCCACCAGCCTGCCACAGCCCCCAGCTGTGAGAGGCAAAGAGAAGTTACCTGTGACAGACTTATTACCCAGTTCTTACTCCAGGAATTTTAGAATTGCCACCTTTACCACCATCAGTGGCAGGCTCTCTATTTCTGCTAGGAATAATTATCTCAGCAATACCCTCCAGCTGACCAACTCCTGCCACACAGATCTTCAGAGATCTGCCAAATGATGGTGGACTTTCTTTACTGCAACTTAAATTTCAAAAGTAACACTGATGAGGGGATACACGGTGGGATGAGGACTTCCCTTTTCCCTCCTTCACAGACAATATCCTAATCTTTTCAAAGTCAGGATCACATGAACCAGCCATCTCTCTCCTGACTACAAAGTTGCAGAGATACCAATAAAGACAAAAACTGTTCCAAACCACAAATGCTGGAATCAAATGAGCAAAGCAAGACAATTAAACACCACAATCCCAGCTGACCTTGCAGTAATAGGATCACACCAAGATTAGTCTATGTCATAGATTAAGCCCAGTGAAGTAAACTAATCTTTTTGCAGTCAGCTAAGACTGTATGTTTACTCACTAAGATGGCAAAAACTCGGGAGTGTAAAATGTGTATTAGCTGGAACAGACAATCTAGACTGCAGCTACATGAATGTTTAGCACGATTGCTGCTGCAACAGTGACTTTAAGGTGCCTTCAGAAAAGAAAAACTCTTTAAACAGGTTTTTAAACTATATTGTTTGACTTATGAAACTCTTCGACTCTACCACTTCACATTTAGACAGTCAAATTTTTGTCTGAGCAAGCAGCGCAGAGAGCTTCCAGAAGAGGCATCTTGCACACCAGCACAAAGATGCCTTGCAGGCAGTGGGACAGCCTTCCTTTGGCTGGCAGACCAACATTCCATTCTGACTGCAAACAGGAAGCTCTGAGCTGTGGCACCTCTGAGAAGGAGCAGCATCACCACTGTGCTTCCCTGCCCATGAACACAGCAGCCGGTGACTGCTTAACTGCACCGTCCCAGCCCACTGCTGCCCTGCGTCAGCCCCTGAGCACCACGATCACAGCTCACCACACCACGAGTGTTTGGGGTTTGTGGTTCGTTTCCTGCTGAGCACCACAGAACCATGACTTGTCCAACCAGTAACAGCAATGGCATTTGTCCATCTGTGCCCAGGGACTGAGGTAGAGCTGGAGGCATTTTCTTCCTCACAGGAAGCTCCTTTCTGGTGCATACATCACAGTTCTCTAGAAAACATCATTACAAGTCTGCACACCTTTAGGAACTACCCATGCTGCCATCTCAGTCCCAGCTGTTCACAGTCATTTTTGCAGACTTCTCTCCTTCACCTCTCTTAATTAAAGTGTATTCCAGGGTCCCTAGTCTGAATTTTCACCAAAATATCAACATATGACGGAATGAGGGAAACTGGGGGAATTACACAGAAATAAACCATGTTTTGGCAGGGCTTCCTTACATTCCTTTGCTTTTCTGCTCATGGAAACAATCACAGTCCAGTGACCCCAGACAACATGGCCGACATTTGTACCTGGGAAAACTGGGTAACCCAGACACTGAGCTGGCATCAGACACCGTTTTACTGAAGGCACAGTGTAAGTGCCACCAAAACCAGGCTGTGCAAACCTCTGGACAGTCACCACTACAGAAGCACCAGAACAGCAATGTCCCTGCCTGCAAGGCAGAGTACTATGTGTCACCATCATACTATGCTACTGCTGCTGAACTTACCCAAGCTGTCTCAACAGATAAAAGTGCAAAATTTCAAATTAACACATCCACTTAGTTGCAAACGTACATACACATATATCCAAGTCAACATACACCTGATTATTAGTGCACCTGAAGTAGCTTTCCCTACATGTCCTCAAAAAATTTCATCTTCATGTGCTCCAGAACAACAGAATTACAATAAAATGAAGGCATCATGAAATATTTTATAAGCAGGTACTGTCTTGAGAGAAAATTTGTAAATAATGAAATCCAAGACTAGTTTGACAGAAGATGAAGAAAACTTCTTGACTATGAAAAATTCTAGTTCATCAAGAAGTACTCTTTTGTACTGTACAATAGAACATTTCAGATTTTTTTCCCCTTAGCAATTACTATAGTTTTTGGGGCCCAATCCTTACAGGTGTTAAATTCCCCACATAAAATTTACCATAGTTCAGAAACAAAAGCAGTGCATATTTTAGGACTTAGGGAGAGTTAAGCATGGATTGGCTTTATGCCAGCCCTCAGCAGTAGGCTGAATTCCACCTTTAATGAAGTTGATATGAACAAGGCTTTTCCAGGATCTGTAGGTTTAGGGCCTAGTGTTAAATTAGAAAACTGTTGTTATATTGTTTCACTGCAGTCAACTAATTCTCAGCATACACACGTTTGAATCAGATTTTTGACATTTGTTTTTGGAGGGAACAAGCAGATTAAACAGAACTCAGTGAACACTGAAGACCTATTTTATCAGGACACCTCTAGTTGTAACTGTGAATGAAAAAAATTCCAAACTGAACAAGGAAGAAACATGGTCATATGGCAACTTGAACCACTGGTATTTTTCAGACGAAAACCTGGCCTCAGCTTGATGCAAAAGGTTTTAAATTAGTTGTGATGGCAAGTAGTTTCAAGCAAGTCTGACAACTAGCTTGAACGGAGACAAGACTGAAAGCAAGCATTTTTATCTTTGAACACAAACTTATGCAATTAGTCCTGATGACTATATCCCTGATTGACTCCACTTGCAGACACTTTCCTTGATAACGCATTACTCTTGCTTAGCTTAACCCATATTTTATCCAAGGTGTCCTTGGATTCTTGGAAGAACTATGTTTGCCCACAACTTACTTTTGAACTTTTAATTTACAAATTTGTGTGGTCCAACGAAAGGGTGAAGGCACATGTTGGTATCATTCAACTTGGTGTTACTAGCAGAAGACTGTACAAGCAAGATTTCTGCAGCAAAATTAACAAGAAATTTCAAGTAGAAAGGTACTTTGAAGAATTTCCCATTGACACCCCTGAAACTGGCAGCTAGGGCTGCAAAGAGAATGTCTGAGCTGTAGTTTATATTTATGACACACAGGGTTCATGATTACCCAGCAAAAGAGTGAGTCCTCACAAACTACAGCAGATGACCATAAGACTGACGTTTTATCGCTGCCACTGAGCTCTCTGGAGTTGCTACATCCACATTCACTAGTGCCTCCCAGCTGCCGTGCACTGACTGAGCCCCCGCAAAGCTCCCCAGCCCTCATCCCAGGAACAGTCAGGGGTAGGCAATTTCTCACCTCAGCCACTCAAGGCCCAACTGATGACTAAGTCCACTGCCAAGCTCCATTTCAGCAGCCACATAATCAATACAGATATGAAGAAAGCTATTGTATTGATTGAATTTGATTTTCTGTTATGTGTTCATTTCAATGAAACTGTGACCACAACAGATTCCAGTGTGGTTGGTAAAGCAAGGCGAACTGCAAATGTTCAGTGCTCTATCCCTTTGCTTCAGATCAAGGAGCAATGAAGAGAAAATCATGACAGTGAAACAAAAATAACACCAGTTAAACAAAATCAGTTAATTTGGAATCTTTGCCTTGCATCATGCTTACAGCATCAGGCATTTTTCATTCATCATCTGTTTCTTCTACTGTTCTGTGTATCAGCAATGTTTTGTCCTACAAGTACAATGAGTACTAAAACCCCTGAACTTCGATAAAGCATTTAACAACTACATAGCAAAACATATATGTACCTCTGTACCTTCTCCTCAAACATCTGTCAGATGGCTAAAAATTGACTGTCATGATTCATTTTGAAGAAAAAGAATCCCTCTCTTCTATTAAATACAAGATAGGGAAGGTCTTGATATACAAAAATATTATTGTCTTAAAAAAAGCGCTCAGATTTAAACTCCTTAGGATGAAAGAGTATCAGAAGACACACTGGAAGAGATAACCACTTCTTAGGAGAAAACAACAGCCAGCTTTCATCTCCCTGAAGACAGAATGAGCCTTTTTTAGCTTTTTGCTTTGCAAAAGAACTTTGCCCCATGCAAACGGCCACTAGAAGAGTGGTAGAAAAGACAACCACATTTATTTTATTGGATGCACCCAATCTGCACCCATTTATCTTACTGGTTTCCTTAACATAGAAAAATGAGAAGCACCTACCTCGTCAGACTTGAAGAAAGCACCACATCCTTGGGGTGTGTGTTAGTTAGACATAGCAAGATAAAGTTCAGTCTAAAATCAAAGTATTCCCCATAGCCTTTAGCATGCAGAGGTTCTTTTAGCTCTGGTAGAGGATGTACAAACGTCCACTCAGGGTATTACTAAAGGCTAATTCCTAATTCCCTTGAGTAAGCCTGCTTGCTGCTATGGACTACTACAGGCTTTATTCCTATTAGAGACTTACTGGTTGCCAAAGGTGACAGTGCTGTGTCACAGATAATCATGAAAGTGATATGGTAAAGGGTTTCTGAAAATTTAGCTTTGAGTAAAAAGATCCAAATTTTAAGTCTGTAGCTGTTTAAGCCTGAGAACCAAGCAAGTATTTATGTTTCACTTTTCCAGGATTAGTTGATAGGCAATAAGGTCACATACCCATTCCACTCACAAGCCAAACTGCCACTCGAAGAATCAATGACAGCAGATGGGAGCACGCTGGTATCACTCCCCAGATGGCAGCAATTATGAGAAGGTCAAGCCATGTCAGAAAAAGCAGTGTTTGTATTCAGTGTTCAGTTTTGGGTGTAGGCCATCTAATCTTTTCTAACCACGTAACTTAAGAGCCAAGGCTGGTTACCTAACAAGGAGACAAATCCCAGGAAGGGTTAACACCTGTAACTCACCCACAGCAGGAACAAGAACAATGGTACTGACTGGAAAAGTTGTTTGATGCTCCTGCTACTACTTCAAAAGAAACCAATACCTTGCAACCCAGCTGTAACCAAAATGAAACTCTCATGAACTAGCTGGAAATGCCACTAGTCAGTAAGGCATTGTCCAAAGCATACATGAGCATAGGCATGAATTTAATGACATTCTACATCACAAACTTTATTCTGTAAGGGAAAATCTGTATTTTATGTAAATTTTGACAAAAACATAAATGAGGCATTTTTGGTGTAGGCTGACTTCTCCCACTGCAGAGTATGTTGTTCAAACAAACTATATTGTGACATTTAGCTTAAGTAACACAAAGCAATCTTTGCAGGACAGAGTGCCAGGTAAGAAGCTGCCTTGCAAATAAACCTTTCATTTTGTTTTTATTTGTAAGAAAAAAAGATTAATGTAATGGGCGGATGAGTTTCCAAAGAGGTGACAAGAGAGCTGCAGAAGTTCTCAAAGTCTAGCAGCAGCCAGAACTCTATGAGTTCTCTCCTAAAATGCACAGAATAACACCCTTGTATAACTGAAATTACTCTGTGGCCTGCTACTTTTGAAACAATGCTTTAGTTTCCATTTTCCATAACTAGCAAACCATTTAAAATTAATCCACTTTGTAATTATCTTATCTAGCTTTGACTAAACCACCTTCAGAGTCCTATTTTCTGCACAGCAGCACATGCCATGGATTTGTACACTATTCTAACTGTAATTGGCTTCAATAGTTTCGTGTGTCCTAAGAACAACTAGAAAGGTCGTAATTAATGCAACCACAAGCAAACCTTTAATTATCCTTTACACTTGATGCGTCCTGAAGGTGGTTGTTCCCACCTGGTTTCTCACAGTCCCGATGACACACACAGAGTCGCTCTGGTTCAGGCACGTTTCCTTCTTTTCCCAATCTGCCTTGTGTGCAGCCAAGCTTCCCCACAGCATTCCCAGCAGAAGCTCCGGCAGATGGCGCGAGCAAGCCGCCGGCGAGCAAGCAAAGCAGATCTGCAGAGGGCCGGCGAGCTGGCTCTGCACATCAGGCAGCTTTTCTTTTCACCGACACAGTTTGCCAGGGGTATGAATTCCCTACTTAAGTATTTACCAGTCCCAGACGTTACTAAACTGCAAAAACATTGATCTATCTTCACCTAAAAGGAAGGTGAAGTGACACATTTCACTGAGGCCAGTCAGGCAGCAACTCCAAAAGACAAAGAAACAGGTCAGAACACATGTGATTCACACCCTAGAACAAGACTCAAGAAGGACATGACAGTTATGGGAGAGAGAAGAGGATCAACAACCCGAATTTTCAGAGGATCCTGAACTTCTTATTGCAGAATGAGACAAAGCTTCCAACAGTGAAGAGGAAGTAACACATTCTCTGAAAGCTTTAGTTCCTTGGTCACATCCTCAGCTACAGTGATCCTTTTCTTAGGGTGCTGGATAACAGTGCAGTATGTGCCAAATGCAATGGTAATTTCTAATCTGCTCTTCCTCAGAGTCTTTAATAAAGATCATAAACTGAAAAAAATTCTTGCTGGAACTCTGGCCATTAAAGCGAGTCTCTGAAAATGGGAGCTAACATCAGTCAAAAATACTATGTCCCTCTACCTGGCTAAAGTTGAGACTGTGTAACAGGTTCAACCAGATAACATGACCCAAAAGATCTTTTCATCTTCCTATACAGAACTGACCATAGCCCTGGTCTTCATACTGCTTAATTTTACTTCCCTTTTAGACCTGTTGGGCCACGCACTCAGACAGTGATTGCCCAAGAGCAACTGTGAAGGCTGGAAGGTCAAGAGCAAGATGTGGCCAACATCACTTGCCTGAAAAGCTCTTGTGGCTGAAGGCAGAGTCTAACACGTCCATTTATCTTTCACAGAAGCAGACTACAAACGAGACTCTTGGGGATAGTATTTCAAATTAATTTTCAGGCAATGTAATGTTTTGAGAATTTTACTTTTAATACAATCAAAATTCTACCAGCTGGAGAGGAAAATGCTGTAGTCACTGAAATGAGAGTAATGTAATTATGACCAGTTGAGACAATTTGTGGATATTGGTCTATTTGAACTACATGCTGTTAGGCTGTCAGCAATGCAAAAGTAATTGATGTAGCAAAATCTAGACAATAATAAATTAATAAAGTAGATAAAAATTATTAAGAACAAGCTACTGTTACAACAAAACTACATTTTACAGAACCAAAACAAGAGCTCTGGCTAAGAATCTACGGCCCCTCCAAGGGGCTCTGACACAAAGAAAACTGCTGAAGCCAGAGTAATACCATTAGCAGCATCTTGTTAGAAAATTAGACTTACAGCTGGTAATAAGAGAGCCTTAAAACTATTATTATTACATTAACTTCTGGAAAATAAGGAGATTTATAGCTACCATGAAAGACGATTGCTTCACTGCTATTGTAAGCAGCATCAAACCCAGACATTAAACTGCAACTAAACTGAAAAATACAAGATTTTGACTGAGGCTTTGCTTTTAATTAGTTCAACTAAAAAAAACCAACCAATCAAAAAAGAAAAAGAAAAGAAAAAAGAGAATGAGATGAACATTCATTTTTGGGTTTGGTTAGTGTTCACAGACTCAGAGAATGCTCACCCACTGCTTAGGATGCTGGGCAAAAAGGTAATTAAATAGATTCATATACGTATGGCAATTGACTTGGCAAATGCTCAAAGTCCCAGAGCATTTGCCAGTTCCCAGCAAGGCTTTCAGAATGTTCTAGCTCCCATTCTGGCCCATCAACCTCCCCCCAACTATTCTTCCTCCTTACCAGAAGGGAAGCAGGTGCTTCACTGCATCGGGCAATTCCTAAGCCAGAGCCATCTCTGTGAGCAAACCCTACTGACACAACCACATGATCTTACTTCCGAAACCCAGGGCTACCTTCTAGGCAGCCAGCCCACATACCAGCTCTCCTGCTCAGTGCTTTTGTTCTTAAGCTTGATTAGGGGAGAAGAATTTTTAAGTCCCTGTCTTCCTCATCTGCTGTGAACAGACCCTGTGAAGGTTCAGGGTGTTCCAAGCAGAAGGAAGCCAGAGCACACCATGCTCGTAACACCTTCACTGGGGCCCATGTCACAGCACAGTCTGGCAGACACGCTGGCACGGAGCCACCATCTTTTCTAAAAGGGTCCAAGGAACAATCAGGCAAAGGCAAATAAATGTTCTCCTTCTGTAAAGGGTCTTCCTAAGGGACAGCTTCCACCTGCCTAACCTTTCATGCTGCCAACATGGTACAGACAGAGCAGGCATAAAAGGAAAGCTGATCTCACAGTCACTTTCAACTACGTGATGCAGTTGTTGGAAATGGGATGGGGTGAGGATTCTGAGATGCCTTGAGGGGTTTTGGGGCGCTTGGGCAATAACTGATGCCTTTTTCATAAGCACTGAGTCAATTTCTTAACACTGAACTTGTATAGGATGGGCCTCTCCTGTGGTGAGGCAGCTTGGCCATCTCAAATGGCTGACACAGCAAACAGGGACACAGGCAATGGATTGTCTGCTCCTTTTCTTCCTTTTAAGATCCTTTCCAGCCACCATGTGTGGCACTGCTGCAGGACAGCCTTCCCTGCCATCCTGAGCACAGTCCAGTGACACAGGTAAGTCATGTATAGGATATATGGTGTGATGCTTGTCCTCATCTCCTCTAGTAACTCATGATTGAGCTCAAAAGTAGTAGTGTAAACCAGAGAGGAAAAAATAGCTCTGCCTCCTGCACATTAATTAGGTTTCAGATCTCTGCAGCGTATCTCTTTGGACAACTCCAGAGGTCTTAATCCATGTTAGGAACTAACTGAAGTTGTGAGGAAAGATTCTCACCCATTTACCCAAGGAATAGGCACATGAGAAGAAAGAAGCCAAGTAATGCACAATACATTGGTGGCTTCTGAGCATTCCACTGGCAGTTCAGATGCCAGAGGTCTGCCAGGGACAGTACTACAGGACACCATGTTGTTATCTATGTCAGACATGAGATATTCTCTATGTACTGTATATCTTCCTAGCTGCTGACGCTGTCCAGAATCATAGAAGCAGAAAAGGATAACTTCAGTCATCTTGCCCCTTGCTGGGTTGTGGGTCTTGTGCTCTGCTTCTTACTGTGTTCTGCAGCGTCACAGTAGGGGCCAAAACTGACATTCTAAAAAACACGACTATCAATTAAAAGGCAAAGAGAATAGAGAAGGGAATCCAACTGACAATGTTTTCTTTCTAAGATGACACTTCAACAATGTTAAACAGAAGTTACTGCAACAAAAAAGTTCTACTGTGCCTAGTACTAGAATTAGAAGAGGAAAAAAGCATCCTTATTTGAAGTGGTTAGATTCATTGTTTTATGATTTCAGCTATACAACTAATTAACTCACTATTTTAGCCATGAGCTGTGGCTGAAAAGGGATAATTAGGAATGCTGGCAGGCCCACTTACATAGAGGAAACAGACTTCTGCACCTTTTTGTATATAGTTTGTAATCCAGAAATGAATACACGACTGTGTGCAAAGTCTGATTTGCCTGATCTCACACTGATGTCAGTTCCAAAACCAACATTTCTTTCATTCACATTCCTTGAACATGGGCCTACTTTGCGTATTTGTATTCAGAACTAAAAAAAATGGAATAAACATAAGAATACTGTACAGCAGGTGTTATGCAGCTCAAGATCTTTGTTTCTACTGGGATAGGTGGGGTTTTGTACTTTAATTGAGCTGTTAAGAAGTTTACATGAGTCACTGCCTCACCTCTTTCCTGCCTTATAATATACCAGCAGGCATGTGGGGGTTGGACCATGTGTGTAGTAAAAGGAAACTTGAAGAGTCCCTGCAGAGATACCAGCGTAGCTGGAGACATATCTAGTCTTGATTTTGAATGACAATATATAGAGAGGAAAATAGATAATACTAACAAATCCCAAAAAACCCAAAAGAGGAACTAAACAAAAGTCTTCCAGCTAATCTGAGTGCTGGCACTCCAACAGTTATTTGATAGCCAAGGCAGAATAAACAATCAGCCAATTTTTTTTTACATTAATCTCTTGGGAGGGGGAAGCAGGAAGGGAATGTAAGTTGTCTTCGTGGAATGTTGTCAGATGAGAATTAAAATTCCAGTCTTTACTGAGGCCTCTGCTGGAATGTGCAAAACACTGGGTACATTCCCCTCGTGCACATACACACTTTGTGTTCTATTTTTCCATGGCATGCTGCTTTCAAGGCTCACAGCTGCATTCTTACTTAGTTTCTCAGTAATCTGGGTACATAAACACAGTGACACCCAAAGCTGCCCTCCTCACCCTGGTACCTTGGCTGAAATAGAAGCTGTTTCACCCAGGCATGAGACATGTCTGAAAGTCCATGCTGGGACTAGAAGCAAATTGATGTATAGGGTCATCTTCAGGTTTAGTCTGCTGCCTCCACCAAAAGCTTCTCAAACACACTACCAACGATGGCTTCGCAAATCTTCAGTGGTCAGCAGCGGCACAGTGTGAGGTCCGACAGCTCTAATTTCACTTTCAAATAGTTACAACTTGGCTTATGCACTAAACCACCACTGTTAATATTAACCATCTATCACACTGTTGATTGCAGCTGCTACCCAAAGCACTTACCTTTCACAAACAATAGGATATTCTTTGCAGGGACAGAAGAGGAGGAGGAGAGGAGAGATGCAATTTTTCTTGCCATGGCAACTTCCCAGAAAATGTTCTCTGAACATCACAGACAAGGCAGGCCTGTAGAGGGGACAAACACATCCCTTCAGAAGAGGAGAGTTCATAACAGAATGATATGAATGTTTTTCCTAACGCCAAATAAACAAACTATACAAGCCAGTCATTGTAGGCAATTATTCAATAAATCATAAAACCACATTGTGCAATAATGAAGTCAGATGCCAATTACTTAAGTCTTTTTACAATCCCTTCCCACTCAAGTCAGAGGCAAATTTCTAAGACAAGTATAAATGGACACTTGGAGCTGGATTTGTTCCAGTATTTTTGTTCAATAGATGCCTCACGATGCAGACAATATTTTAAAAAATATCACTGTATACCTTAATACCATTTGCTTTGCTGAAGATGAGTGAGATACGCAACTCTGAAAATCCCACTAAGTATTATCTGAACTTCTAGGAGCTTAAATAGCTTTGAAGAAATGCATTCCTGCATGAAATTCACCCTGTGCTGGGGCCAGAAGAGGATTTTGCCATCTCTGTTGAGAGCAAAGGTATACTGAGGCCTTGTGATGTATTGAGCAATCAATCTCATCCTGATTACTCTCTTTGAAGTTGCATGTGCCATGCTCTAAATTAGTGCTAAAACTCAGATCACAGAGTATAACTTCTATATGTGAGAGGAATAGAACAGATCACAGTACAGAGCCATGCTGTACATAAACAAACAGCAACTCCTCCTCATGACACTGTCAAATATTATGTTCCTGGAAGCCCCACAGTGCCAAAGGAGATTCCCCTTGCACGGTAACTTTCCCGAGACCTCAAGCAAGGTCCAGTTAGCAAGCGCTGTCGACACAGAGTCCTGCCCATGTACCTTATCACTGGCTGGAACGAGTCCTTAGTCACTACCTGCAGTTTCTCTTGGACTCATTTAGGGCAATCAGGCCAACAGTCAAGTTTAAATTTTAACTCATGGGTAATAAACATTGCTTTTCTAAGAGTAGCTCAAGTACACTCCAAATTCCACACAAAAATCTCTATTTTCCAACAGCAGAAGAGCTTCTTAGTTCGGGCAGCACTGTGCTCCACGTGACTGTCACCAAATAACATCAGTCAATGAACTCCATGAGCAGAGACACTGACAAATTTAGTTTTCTATGGACCTCCCTGCTACACAGCTCATGACACAGTCCCCCGTCACAGGAATAATTTGGTCTCTTCCAGCCTATGATGCTATTTAGCCTCATTTCAGACACTGCTTTGCTGTTAAAACTAGACAAAGTTAGCCAGAGAAATCCACAGTACTCAGACAAACAGCAAGGTTCCATTAGGTCTCTCCCAGATTTAGGAATCTAGACTAAAAATAATCTATCCTCTGCACAACTATTGTTAAAATACTGATGGGAAAGATCAGGAAAAGAAAATTCTTAGCATTCTGAGCATGTTTACTCTAACTTTCTGAATACAGAAATCAGAGTGAATTGTTTTCTGGAGGCCAAACTCCAGTCAGCCTAGGAAAATACAGGATTCCCCAGACCTAATACTGCCTAGTTAGCAGAACAGTGCCTGAGTCACAGGCCTACCCATCTATTTGGAAAGTTAATGCTTAACAGTTCTGACCTCATTTACCAGGGCAGCCCATCAGGGAGAAAATCAACTTGCTTCACTGGAAGACACAGTGGAATGATGAGCCCTCTGTGTCCACAAAATTCACCCAGGGTCCCTTTGGCAGTGTTTCCATCCAGACCTTAAAAACAGAAGCCAGGAAGAGGATAAGCTTTAAATGTTAAAAAGAACATATAGCCAGTTGTCCAAGACATGCCCACCAACAAAGGCAGTACTACTACTAAATTACTTTAGACCTGAGTAAAATCATACTATGTTTCCATCATCTTTCACTTGTTACATGAGACAATGGTATATAAAATTTTTTCCTGCAATATATTTTTTTAAGATTATGTGTTCTCTATAGGATTTTGAACATGCAACTGGCCAGAGTGAACTAAACATTACTGTATCTTCAAGAGCAGGAAAATGAACATATCTGACAGATAATTTGAAGTGCATGTGGGCAGCTTTTTTCTAGTCCACATATTCACTTCCATTAGATGTTTGGGGTTTTTTTCTTAAGGGTCTCAGCAAAATTACTTACATTTTTCTTGAACAAATCTAACATTTCATAAGCCATTTGTTCACAAAACTGTCCAAATATAATTACTGTTTCAGATATACTAAAACAAAACAAAAAAAAAATCCCATAGTATGAAGCCAACCTCTCCTAACTGGTACAACCAGCTTTAAAAAAAAATTCTTTCCCATTTCTCTCTTGCCTATGTAAAAAAGGCACTGACGGACACTCTTAAAATGTATCCCTTCCTTCTGTTGTTCTAAACATGTTTGAAAAGGAGTCTGACACAGATCTTTAGTTATCTCCTGAGTGGGGATTAGAAGGACATATGGCCCATTTTACCATCAGCTGTGAACTTCTGACCTCTTACTGCTTTTTCCTAACTATAATCTTCTCTTCTTTTTTTTTATTAGATATTTTCAGCTATGACTCTGAATAACTTTTGCAGTCCCTAAAGCAATTGATTGTAAATTTCAAATGCAACACATTATAAAGAGCAATTATTTGCAGTGAAATATGCACTCAAAGTTCGATCAACACAAATGAACTCACCAAATTACTTCCATCAAATTCAGTGGAAGTGCTTGACTAAGGACTTACCACTATGACACAAAAACATTTGAGCAATGATGTCTTTAGATCATCTGTTATACAAGGAGCAGAACTAAGTGACATCTATAGTATGCAAAATAATAATCAGCCAAACAGTCCAAAAGCAAAGATTACAAAATGAGTTCAAGAGCAAAAAATGAGAGTGTAAGCTGCTGAAAGTGAGCTCTGAAAGTGCCAGAAGATTGCTGTCCTTTGAAGAATTATGATTTGGTTTACTGTGTTTCCTCTGTTAGTTCACTGATAATTCTCTTCAGTGTTTTGGTGTGATGGCAGGATGCCATCAAGCCTGTACATGATTGATGATCCACACAGAGTTGCCTGCACTAGCAGGTCAGTCTCTGTGAGAAGCTTTGGCACCACAAAGCCTCAGCAGTCCAAGTCTACCAAAGGCCAAACCTCCTGTCTACCTGCCAAAAATGTTCTGACTGAGCAAAAAGTACTGCCCATCTCCCCTGCAGTGTAGCACCAACTGGCACCTGTGAGAAGCCCAAAAGAGGAATATGCTGAACACAGTAAGCAAAAGCCAAGGAAAAACAGAAGACTCTTCATCTTTTGAAGCCCCCAACAGTATGATTTTCAGCAAGGCTACATGAAAGAAAGTTATTGTTACTCTGCTGAAGCCAAAGGCAGATTGTGAGTATGCAAAGAGCTGAGGTGTAGCAGATCAATCAGGCCTGCAGCACACGTATTCTTACTGTCACACAAAGCTGAACTAAGCAGTTAAGCTCTTTTTACATTTGGAGATAAAATTTTTTATTTCAGCTTTACAACAGACAGACTGTGAACTCCAGACCAAAATTCCCCATGCTACAAACTCCAGCAGGAAAACCCCCTCTGGCAACATAGTGTGATGACCAGTCTCAGCGCAGTGACTGCTACTACCCAGAAAAATAAAGGTCTGTGGATACGTAGCCCACAGTTTATTTGGTTCAGCTGTGCTCAATTTGTCAACTATTCAAAGAAAAGATGACACTCCAGCATCTACAGCATACAAACAAGGCTACCCTTGAATGACTTACTAATTTTTTTTGTCCATTTCAGAATGCACGGGGCACTCAACCTTCTCACTATTTTCATACAAGATTGATCTTTTTATCTTGTCTCAACTGTTTTTGTGTGTGATTCTACCATGCACACAGACCTGTATTTATGGAGATAGCATTTGCCTATGGTTATTTAACATGCTGTGACAGAAGCCCAGGCCCTAATCCAGTGGGAATTTACTAGCGGACACTTTTGAAGAATAACACGGTGCCACAGTCTCAAGAGGTTCATAAAGTATTTGTGGAGCAAATCAACCCTCTAAAGAGCAGAGGGCAAAAGCATTACAAATGCACACTTGAGACTCCTGTTCTAATGCTGTGGTTTAAAGTGCTGAGGGCGTTCCTGCACTTAAGAGATTACTTTTGCTCTCTTCACCCTAAACACCTCCAAGGTAAACTCTCTCTGCCACTGGTTGATTTGTTGCATATTAAAGGAGGTGATAGCAAAGGGTATGGGAAGGAACAGAACATTTGTCCTGAAAAGTGAGCAAATTCCCTAATACCCAGGAAAGCTATAAAATGAGTGTCTCAGATTCTCCCAACACACTCCAACTCAGTGACTCATGCTCATTTGCTCTCACACAGCTTTGCTGGCAGGGGCATTAAAGCAATTGGCCTTATTTTCAATGTCCGTCACACTCGGGCAGTTGCTGATCAGAGAGATACCACTCCTGCCAAAGGGCTGGGTGGCAGAGTGCATCCAATTGTGCTCCAGCGTGAAGGAGGAGGGAAGCTGTTCCATAAAGGGGTAACAACCTGCTGCTTTTCAGATGAAGACTTGTAGGGAAGGTGCAAAATTGAAAGCATCAGATGTGGACACCTGCTCCCCCATCTCCTCTACTATCTGCAACAGAGATGGAGTGCTTCTGACTAGGTTTATCCTTTGTTAAAAACAGTGGCAATACAGAAATAACTTGGGGGAAGGGAAACTGTTGCCGTACTCCAATGGACTTGGAGTGAAATAATGCCATTTTAAAATGCCGACCAGGAGTACTTATCATTGTATAGAAATAAAAAGCCAATAGAAATTAAGGTTCCAAGCTGCATGCTAACTATCAAAGTAATTTTTGTAATACGCAGCAACATACTGCAGTATTTTTGAAATTTAAAGAAAAAAAAGGAGATGTACATTTCCTTCCTCAACAGTGCTTTTTTTCTGGCTGGGTTCACACAGGATACTGAAGCAGATGGCTCTAATCCAGTATGGCAATTCCTATTTCTCATTCAGCACAGCCTCTTTTTCTCTTTGATTACAGGGGATATACAAATACATTACACAGTTACACAGCCTTTACAGTGAGACAAAGGCTCTTCACTGCTTTTACAAAGTGCGGTTTGTGTGTAGTAAATGATATCCCTCTTCGAAAGGAAAGCATTCCATTCCTTTCTCCACAGCTCAGAGCGTGGGTGGACTGCTCAGTGAGCACACGTCGGCCTTTTTCTTGCATGTTTCCCATTGACCAGAAAGAAGGGAAAAATCCAGCCTTTACGGTTAGAACAGGTGGAGATTCCAGTGCCAAACCCCCGGGAGAAAGAAACATGGCGGAAGGGAAGAAGGCAGTGTTCTCTCCTCAGGGGACAAGGGACAGGTCAGAAACCTTTGCTGCCTGGCCTGCAGCAACGCTGTTCGCTCTCCCTCCCTCGCTCAGCGGGAACTGCACAAGCCTCGGGTCTGTGCAGCGGGGAGCGAGGCCCCGCCTGTTCCCCCCGCGCGGAGAAGGGGCACACACGCTGTACCCCGCAGGGAGAAGGGGTACAGTGTTCCCCTGCAGGGAAAACGGGCACACACAGTGTTGCCCTGTAGCGAAAACGGGCACACACACTGTCCCCGCTCAGGGAAGGGGCACACACAGTGTTCCCCTGCAGGGAAAATGAGCACCCACGCTGTCCCTCCCTTCCTCCCCCCCGGGGAAGGGGCACACACAGCGCTGCCCCGCAGGGCGAAGGCGTACACACGCAGCTCCCCACCCGGGGAAGGGGAATACACAGCGCTGTCCCGCAGGGCGAAGGCGCACACACGCAGCCCCGCGGGCCGGGCCGGGAGCTCGCGTGTCGGGGCGGCCCTTCCC
>VZRS01006373.1:0-13109 GCA_013398055.1 Ifrita kowaldi
GAGGGATGGATGGATGGATGGACTGAAATCATGTACCAAAAGGATGGTCTCTGGGCTGCCTGCAGTAAATATCTCCACACAGGCTGAAACTACAGCCCTGGCAGGCAGCAAAGGTAAATGTGATTTGCACAGAAGGTATTTGCTGGGGGCTCATCTGTGTCAGCACTTGCAGCTCCTTCAGAGCCAGCCACGTTGCCTCTCGTTTCCGCTCTGACTTGCAAAGATTTATAGATATATTTTTAGACTTAATATATTAATACACTCTTTTCCAAGAAATATAAACTATGAGCTTCCTGCACTCTGGGAGATTCATTATGTTTTGCTTAAAGGAACCAAAGTTGTTTTCTTTTCCAATGAGCACACGAGTGTCTGGTCCCACTTAGCGACTGGAGAAGGTGATTAATTCCTCTGGTTTTGGAGGCAGCAGTGAAACATGGTCTGGAGATGCAGAACCACCCTGCAGCCTCGCTGGGGCTGAATTATCTGGCACAATGGAGCCTGTAATTAGCAGGTGGAGAAGTTGCTGCACGTGGAGCATTAGAGGATCACAGAGGGCCAGGTTACAGGGCAACCGAGGAAACAAAAGATTAGGCCCAGGCAGTAACAAATTAAGTGTTTTCATCTCCCCAGGATGCTTAAATCTCTGTAATACAAACTCAAATAAAGAAAACCTTCATTGATGTAAAAGAGTTCAACTGAAACAGAGTCTGGGGCTGTTGTACCACATAACATGCAGCACTGGTATAATTCCTGCTGCTCTCTGTCAGAACAAGGAGGATTCTTTCTCTTAACAGTTAGGAAAATTTTGGAAGCGGGGGAGCAAAGATATCTGTATAGAGGTGCAGCTGAAATACAGAATGGAACATATTCACTGGAGGGCCTGAAAGCTTGGTGTGACTTCCCAAATCAGGATGCAGAGTATTGGTGTAAATCACTTTCCCCCCCAAATGGTTTTGAAGAAAGTGTGGGATACTAATTGTGAGCTGGTAAATGGGATCTTTTTAGGTGTCTGACTTTGGTGTGGTGGAAACCTGAGCAGAGAGTCCTTTTCTCTGGAAACCTGGGGATCAAAATGATCTCATGAGACATCAAAGCTGACTCGAGTATCACCTCATTAAACCCTGGGTTTGGGGTTGTTGTGTCTTGATGTGTTTTTACAGCACATCCCTTCCATGCTGCAGAAGAACCGTGAAACCCCTCGGAATGTTTCAAGCAGCCCAGCTGTGGGGTGGTACCCATCCCATGAGGTGGCCCTTTAAGCTCATCTCGGTGCCTGTCCCCTGTGTGCCCTTGGTGGCATCACACCAGTTTGGGAAGCAGCAGGACTGGGTGCAGCTCTGCTGGCTGTCCCTGTTGGCACAGTCCTACCTCTATGTCCACACACTTGTGGGGTGGCACGTAAGGAGGTCCCCTGCCCTCCCTGTGCTGTGGTAATGAAGGAAAAATGGCTTCTCCTACCTGTGCCTTGACCTTGTGGGCAACTTCTTGCCCAAGGCCATGCTCCATGGCGGTACTGTGCAGATAACTGCTCCTTGGTGAGCCCTCTGCTCAGTGGATCCATCCTTCCTGAGCTGGATGTGCCTTTGGAGATATGCTCCCGATCCTGAGGCTCAGGAAGAAAATGCAGCCAAGGAAGAGGGGAAGAGCTGCTGGTGGTGCCCTGTGCCAGGCTGCCTGATCACCTGGGCTGTCCTGGCTTTGGCCTGCAGAATGAGTCCTAAAGCTGAGAGCATGAGCTCTGTGCAGGAGGGTTTGTCCCTTTGTGCAGCACCTGGTAAAGTCTTCCTGGTGCCTGGCTGGAGTGGGGCAGTGCCATGGGCACAGCAGTTATGGGGCAGTGGGGCAGTGCCATGGGCACACTGGTTATGGGGCAGTGGGGCAGTGCCATGGACACAGCAGTTATGGGACAGTGGGGCAGTCCATGGGCACAGCAGTTATGGGGCAGTGGGGCAGTGCCATGGGCACAGCAGTTATGGGGCAGTGGGGCAGTCCATGGACACAGCAGTTATGGGACAGTCCCTGCTGCTTGACCCTGCTGGCACAGACGGGGTGGACATCCTGGGAAGTGGCCATTGGGGCAGGGCACCCACCTCCTCAGGCCTTCCGTGGCACCTGGCCTTGCCACCCCTGTTTGGAGGTGTTGGCTGCCAAGTGTGCTCGGGGCCAGGATCCATCACTAGGACAAAACTGTGCTTATGTGGAGAAACACCAGACCCAGGCAGTCCATACAGAGCATCCCTCACGTGTGCTGGTGGGAAGTGCCCCATGGTGGGGAGGGCTGCTTGCAAGGACCCGGCCCTGGAGTCCCTTTGGCTTGTCAGGTGATGTTTTCTCCTCTGAAGAGGGGATGAAGCCCACGCAGGTGACTGCTCTGACAGCCCAGCCCACACGGTCATGGACAGCAGCATTCCATAATAGCCCTCACAATTGTTCCTTTAACAGGCGTTGCTGGGATTATGTATAAGAATTAATAAATATTAGAGTGGATTTAAGAAAGTGGATTGAAGAAAACGCTTTGGTGTTGGGAATTGTGACTGGCAGCCAGCACCACCGAGCACAGCTCCTCTGTGTGCCCTGCAGGCTGAACGTGAGCTTCTTTTCTTGTAAAGCCTGTGCTGGGCTCCTCAGGGCCATTCTGGTGGCAGCTCCAGTGTCACCTTTGTGGATCCTCAGGCAGGGTACAGATTGCTGGAGCACAAGGATTTTAGCAGGGTTAATGCTGCTTCGTTGGTGTGGCTGTGCTGGTTGGTGCCTGCACCCGCACAAGTGACAACAGCCAGGCCTTGGTGTTCCCTCCCCGTGGCAAATCCACAGCAGGCCAGTTTGGGGAGTGTCACCAACCCTGGAAGGGGTGGCACAGCCGTAAATCCTGCATGATCTGAGGGCGAGGGCTGTGGGAGGAAGATGGGAGCTCAGCTTGTCAGGGCAGCTCTTACATTTTCCCTTTGTCAGCGCGAGCTAATGTTGAACAGGGCAAATCCTTCCCCCCAGAAGGAGCCTGGCAAGACCTTCCCTGTGAATATATGAATAGCAGTTGGGTAAACAGTGCATCTGAATTTATGAATGATTTGACACCGACAGGCTGGAACGAACTCTGTAATTTTATTGTGCTGGATTTAGTAGGTCAGACATATACATGCCAAGTCAAAATGACCTAGAAAACCTTTCTAGGTCAAATTATTGCTTGAAAACTTCTCTTTTTCAAAGGCAAGGCCATAAGTTTTCATGCTTACTCTGACACGTTTTCCTTCTAACAGTGCAACATGAGTCTTCAGGACAGGATTTGTCATGTAGAAGAGAGAAAGAAACCTGAAGAAGGGGGATACTAATTTCTTAATGAAGCAAGGCCTTTTCTGACCACCTCTGTTGTCCTGAGATAGAATGTTGGGTGCCTGGGTGGCAGGAATTTAGGGCAGAAGTTGCAACACTGATTGTATTCACACTGCGCTTATTTCTGGTGGTGCTAAAACCTTTCAGACTCCTGGGTCCAGCAGCAACCAGTACCTCCAGCCTGCCTTTGGAGCCCTAACCCTTAACAGGATGGGAAATTATTTATTAGGAGCTTTTTCTCCTCTGAAGAGGTTTGGGGGAGGCTGGTGAGGTTTGCATGTGATGGCTCCTCACCGGAGCATTGGGATGGGGCAGAGCCACACTCTGCTGCCCTGGTCACTCCAGCCCAGGAGCCACAGGGGTGGGTGAGGCTGGAAGGACCCAGGACCTCAAAGTTGTCATCCTGAAGCTCCTTCCTGCTCTGGTAACTCCTGAGTGTGAGCAAATGCAGCTTTCGTGCTGTTAGGAGGAAGCCTGAGCTGCTAATAAAAGCTCAGCTCTTCTTGTGGGTAGCTTATTTCAGAGTGCAAACGTAACGTAACAGAACCAGGGCTCCAGCAAGAGGCACAGAGGGCTCCCCACCACCCTCATTTGGTTTGGGCTGGGCTGAAACGTTTTTGTCCTGTGGTGCTTGTGGCCATTCTGTGAGATGTGGCCAGCTGAGGATCTGGGGCTGGCTGGAGCCCAGCTGTTGGCAGATGCTCAGAGGTGCCCGAATCATGGAGTCCTTCAGGTTAGAAAAGACCTCCAAGATCATCACATCCAACCCTCCACTGAGTAGCACCCAGCCCACTGAGCCGTACTGGGACGTGCCACGTCTCTCATGTTTTTCACACTTCCAGGGATGGTGATCCCTGGGCAGCCTGTTCCCAGCAGGAGCTCCCAAGCACAAGTCGTGCTTCCCCTCTGTAGCCAAAGGCAAGCTGCTGGCACATCTCCCCCGCTGGCTTTGCTCCCTGTGAAGAGTGGGCATCCATCCTGCTCCCAGGGCTCCTCCCTGCTCCCCTCCACCTGCCCAAGGTGGGGCTGTTGGAAATGAATGATCTTTAAAGGCCTCCCAAGCCAAGCCATGCCATGAACCTGTGGTTAACCCCACCACAGGGCTGGGTGCAGGTGGGTGCCATCACCGTGGGCATCCCGCCGGCTCCCTGCCGACGTTCCCACTGGAGCAGCACAACCCAAACTCCAGAGGTTCCAAAGAGATTTTTCAGCCCAGCCCTGACCTACTTGAGAGTAGCTTTTGCCATCCCAGGGAAGCGGGTAATGGGAGGCTGCAGTGCCTTCGGAACAATTACAGCTCACAGCAGTCCAAATGAAAATGTTTGTTGAAAACAACATGTGCATAATTAAGGCTTAATGAGCCCTTGTCTGTTTGGAATCTGCAATTAGATTTATAATAGAAAATAGCAGCAAATGCCAAATAGCTTTAAAAGAAGACGAGATAAAAGATAATTTTGCTGCAAATCTATAGTAATACTGTAATTTAATGAGCTGGAAGTGTTGCAGAGAAAGACTGTAAGAGCTTTGGACAAGTTTGTATTGTGCGTGTTTATCTTATCTGCCCATTTCCCTATCTATAAAGCTGTCAGTCTTGCTTTTAACTGCTTGGAAAAAGGCAGGACTTTGCTAAAATCAGGAAGACTCCCTTTGTTTATTTTTATTTAAGTCATTAATTAGTTGGGCAAAGCTGCTCTTTTCTCATTTTCATCAACATGCTTTAAACTTCTTGTTAGGGTTAATAATAGTAATAATAATAATAGTCATAATAATATCTTTATTCAATTATTTACAGTGAGGCAGGGGCATAATAATAATAATCAGAGGTGCTTTTTTCTGATTAGTTTCATTAATTTTAATGAGTTTTTAACTGTCTTTTCAAGATGTTGACAATTTTCAGCACTAAGGCAGATATTTAACAAGGAAACCTGAGGCCAGCTTGGCTGCAGTAAGCACAGAATACCTTTAGCCCTAACGAAAAAGTTAGAGGGCCGTAAAATCTGGTGGAAAGATTAATAAAGTGAACAGAGAGGTAGCAAAAAAAGGAAGAAGAGCTGAAATTAGAAGTGCTAGAGGGAGATGGTTGGGGGTTTTTTCCTATTTAATAGTCGAGGCTGGGAATGAAGCTTTGGGTGCGACCAAGGGAATCGAGGCCACGGCGATGGGGTGGTGGGGCTGTGATGTGCAGAGCCCCCTGGAAACACAGCTCTGTGTGACCTGGTGGGGCTGTGATGTGCAGAGCCCCCTGGAAACACAGCTCTGTGTGACCTGGTGGGGCTGTGATGTGCAGAGCCCCCTGGAAACACAGCTCTGTGTGACCTGGTGGGGCTGTGATGTGCAGAGCCCCCTGGAAACACAGCTCTGTGTGACCTGGTGGGGCTGTGATGTGCAGAGCCCCCTGGAAACACAGCTCTGTGTGACCTGGTGGGGCTGTGATGTGCAGAGCCCCCTGGAAACACAGCTCTGTGTGACCTGGTGGGGCTGTGATGTGCAGAGCCCCCTGGAAACACAGCTCTGTGTGACCTGGTGGGGCTGTGATGTGCAGAGCCCCCTGGAAACACAGCTCTGTGTGACCTGGTGGGGCTGTGATGTGCAGAGCCCCCTGGAAACACAGCTCTGTGTGACCTGGTGGGGCTGTGATGTGCAGAGCCCCCTGGAAACACAGCTCTGTGTGACCTGGTGGGGCTGTGATGTGCAGAGCCCCCTGGAAACACAGCTCTGTGTGACCTGGTGGGGCTGTGATGTGCAGAGCCCCCTGGAAACACAGCTCTGTGTGACCTGGTGGGGCTGTGATGTGCAGAGCCCCCTGGAAACACAGCTCTGTGTGGCCTGGTGGGGCTGTGATGTGCAGAGCCCCTGGAACACAGCTCTGCAGCTCTGTGTGACCTGGTGGGGCTGTGATGTGCAGAGCCCCTGGAAACACAGCTCTGCAGCTTTGTGTGACCTGGTGGGGCTGTGATGTGCAGAGCCCCCTGGAAACACAGCTCTGTGTGACCTGGTGGGGCTGTGATGTGCAGAGCCCCCTGGAAACACAGCTCTGCAGCTTTGTGTGGCCAGCCTAAGTCAGCAGTTCGTGAAACAAGGCCACAAGGATGTGGTGGTGCTGCCTGGGGAGGCACCTTTGCGATGCGATGTTACAGCCCGTGGGAAACGCTGCTGAGCTTCAGCTTCTGTAAAACCCTGCCTCTGCATGCCTTGGCTCTCTGGCCTGTGAAGTTCCAGCCCTGGTGCTGTGTTTGCAGCTTGGGTCGTGCAGCTCCAGCCTCAGCCTTGCCAGCAGTGCTGGGAGCCTGTGCATCCCATGTGTCTGCACCTTCCCAGCCCTGCTCCTGACCCGCTCCACCCGCTGCTTCCCGGGGTTTTGCCCTGCTCAGGGACATGGAACCACACGATTCCTCTGGATCAGGTTGCCCCGTCCAGCCTGACCTTGCAATTTCAGAAATTATCTTCTTTGTCATCCTTGTTTTGGGGTTGGGTTTTATTTTGTCTTTAAAGACATCACTTTTCATTAGTTTTATTCTTTTTGAGTCAGGAACATGTCCAAACATTGTGAAATGGATTGTACTTTGTCAGCCCTTTTTTTTATTTTTGCAAGTCATTCTATGTACCGCTGCAAGAATGTATTTGCATGCAAAGTGGAGTGCAGAACCACAGAAAGCAGGTTTTTACTGCTGCCAAATATTTGTGTGTTGGAAACTGTTTTCTAAATGACTGGCATGGAAGATCTCTGATTTTTTTTTGCTCCCAGCTAGCTGGTTTTGCATAATGTTCCCCATGGTCTTGAAAAATCAATTATTCTTTTCCCTTATGCTTTGCAAGAGAAGAAAATAGACAAGATCCTGAATTCTGGGGGGCAGAAATGTACTTTTGCTTGGAAAGAGGTTTGGGTTGGAAGGGACCTTTAAGCTCATCTCGTTCCACTCCCTGCCATGGGCAGGGACACCTTTCAGTAGACCAGGTTGCTCCAGCCTGGCCTTGGACACTTCCAGGGATCCAGGGGCAGCCACAGCTGCTCTGGGCAATCTATGCCAGGGCCTTCACATCCTCTGAGTAAAATATTTCCTGGTAATATTTAATCTGAGCTCAAAGAACAGGGGCTGTGAAGTGAATTAAAGCTACTGTTTTCCTTTGTGAATATCAATTGAGTAGCACATGTGATTTTAGGAATTATTGGAGTGAGTGAGGAGGTACTTGGGATCCAGGTTATTTACCTGTACAGCTGCCAGCAAGGCACTGGGACTGGAAGCAAAATACATGGTCTTAAAAAAGTGCCCAGCTTTGAGGCATCTCCTCCTCACTCACTGACAGCTCAGCTCCTCGCTTCGTTATTTACTCGTGGTGCAGTCGAGAAAAGATAAATAGAGATTTCCAAACCCATTCCTGCTCCTCGTACGTCAAACCCAGCGTCACCCAGCCACTGCTTGTGCTGGCAGCTGCCACCTTCTCTCCCCAAGGAATTGCTTTGATTCCATCCAGGAATTCGCTCCAGGTGTGCAGCTGAGCAGCGCTGCCCGTGCTGCACACTCCCTGGGCGAAGGGGACCAAATTGCAGGGTGGCAAAGCTTCCCTGCTTAAGGTTCCTTCATTCCCAGCTGCTCCCTCGCCTCCTTGGCTATCCCAGTGCCATGGGGAGCCCCTCTCCAGTGGTACCTCTGGCTGCAGCCAGGGCTGTTGTTCTGCTGTTGAAATCAGCATCTCCATAACAGACTCCCAGAGCGGAGCCAGGCTGGTAGCTGCTTCCCAGGCACACAGGTATCAGCTCTATTTTTATCTCAGCCCCGAGGTTTTATCTTGCAGAAAACAATGTTCCTCGGCGCCTTTGACGCTGGCACTGTTCTAGCACAGAGTCTCTGCAGCTTCTTTTAGATCTTTGCGTGTTTTCTGCCTCTCTCAGTTTCCTGTGAATTGCAAGTGCTGCTGGAGGAGCAGACAGGGCAGTAATTGCTCCTCAGCACTCGCTGTATTTATTTCATGCACACCAGGCCAGTGCCAGGATGGTGCTGCACCCCTGCACCCTCCTCCTCCCCTCACCAGGTTCCCTCAGCTCTCCCGCTCACTCAGCTGCTGACGGTGAAGGACCAGCTCAGCAAGGGCCTGGTATTTATATTTTTTTGCAGATAAACTCCTCGAGCACCTGTGACAAATGGCTCCGGATGTGCTTGTTGTTTGGTTTCAAGAAGGAAGTGATGTACATGCCTGAGCCTGGCAGCGACAGCCCTGCAAAATAAACAGCTTTGAGCTGGTCATCGATGGGCTGGGGAGGTCCTGGGTGAGAGCAGCAGGTACTGCTCACCTCCCAGCAGCCTGATTTCCTCATCCATGCCCAGACTTGGAGAGAAATCAGGAAGGACTTGGGTTTTGGCTGCAGCTCTAGTGAGCTCTCGGTGCCATGGAAAAGGATGGAGATCTGCTGAGCACTCCGTGCACCAGGGCAGCTCAGTGCACCAGCAGCAGCTCTCCCCAGCAGCATTAGACCAGGCTGAAAGCTAAACACAATCATCTGAATGCAGTCAAGATGTATTAGATCAACATCTGCCCTCAGGGGCAAAACCTGCTGAGCTGAAACCCCAACCCCTCCTCCATGCACAGCGAGGTGTAACCGTGAGCGACTTTGGCCTTTAAATTAATCACCCTTTCTCTGAGCATCGTTGTCCTCAGTGCAGCTGGGAGAAGAAGAGGAGGCTGGATGGGTGGAGGATTAGCTGCTCTGTGCTGCTTTCACTTCTTTTTGGAGTCGCACGAGAAAGGGTTAAGCAGAATTTTGATCTCTGCAATATTTTCATGCTTATACATTCTGTTTCTCATTTCCATGACAAAGATGGTAGGAAGAGCAGAATAAGGTACAGAATTTGCAGAGCAATTTTAAGACTGTAATGAGAACAGAAAATAGTAGGGGGAGAAGAATTGTAATTAGAATATGAAATGGGAAAAAAAATTAATCTATTTCCATGTCAGTCTTAGGACTAAATTCTGCTGCTCCCTGTAGCTTTCAGTGGACGGGGTTTTTTGTGTGTGTATGTGAAGAGCTTGAACTCCTTTGCAGGCTCAGAAAGATCCAGGTAAATGAGTTTAAGGCCTCATTCCCCCCCAAATAATGTAATAACAATAATTTTGTGTGCAGCGTTGACAGAAGGCCAGCCGGTCCCAGATAAATGAATGCTGTCACTCGAGTAGTGGTGGCATTTCAGGAGAATAAAAGGGGATGCTGGAGAGGCTTTTGGGGTGGAGGTCTGTGCAAGTATCACACAATCACATGTCACACAAGCCCCCAAACACCAAATATTGCCAGTCCTGAGGGACATCTGTGTGTCCTGAGCGCCCCAAGCAAAGCTGGGCCACCCACATGGGGTTGTGCAGTGCCTGGTCCAGCTGAGCTCTGAGTATCTCCAGGGATGGAGATCCCACAATGATATTTGACCACCCACATGCTAAAAAATGAGATTATATCTGCCCACAGGGTTCCCAGGAGCCCACAGGTCAGGGTTTATTACTCATCTCTCATTTGTTCAGTTGCTGTTCTGGATCCTTCTAAGCCACAGCATCCTGCAGCAAGAGGTTTTGTTGTTGGGCCCAGTACGAAGAACTTCTCTGGGAGGGTTGAATTTCACTTGCTAATAATTTCAGTGTCTGTCTCCTTGATTTCAGGCTGTTAGAACCCTGCTCTCATTTCATTTTCTCAGGTACATCTTTGTTGAGTCCCTCTAACACGCTTTTATCCCTTCATCCCCCCGTTTTCCTCATCCACGTGGGCCATTCCACACCTTGGATCCTCCTTGCAGTTGCCCTCTCTCCTCCTTCTAACAGTACAGACAGCAAAATAATACTTGATCTTCCATTCTTTGCTCTTTTATTGCTTCTAAAACCTGAATGGCATTTTTGGCAGCTGCTGAGGGCTGAGCAAAAGTTGGAAGCAAACTCTCCAGAAGAGTTTCTCTTCTGGACAGCAGCAGCTATTTTAAGGCCCATTGTCATGTCTGTCGTTGGGATTGCTTTTCTTCAGTGCATTACTTTGCATTTATTGACATTAAATTTAATCTTCCATTTCCTCAGTGCCACTTAGTGCAGTGAGAGCCCTAATGCAAAGCTATTCAAAGTCGCTTTTAGTTTTGGCTGGCCTGAATAATTTCTGTCTCATTAATAAACAGAGCCCTTCCAGATCAGTTATATGATGAGCTGGGTAGATTTTAGTGCAGATGGGTCACGGACCATGATCTTCTGCTTGCTGAAACCTACTGAGTGTCTTGCTGTGAGCAAGAGAATCTTCCCCTGGGTCCCGTGACGTGTCGGGTTTTGGGGTTTAGAGCCGGTTTTTGAGGAACCTTGTGAGAAGTCCAACCAGAGAGATCAGTTCACCTTTCCTCGGGGCTTGCTGACCCTTCAGCAAGCTCTCAGTGGGCTGTGAGGCACCAGGTCCCTCTGTTGGCTCCCTCTGGGCCTTGAGGTGTGTTGGAGTGTGACAGGTTCACCCTGAGGGAGTTGGACATGCTGCTGTGGAACCTTCCCTTCCCACTCCAGTTGGTTTGGGAGCAGAGACAGAAGATCAGACATTCAAAATCATTGAATTATTTAGGTGTGGAAAGACCCCTGGGATTGTTGGGGCCAACCATTAACTCAGCACTGCCAAGGCCACCTCTAACCCATGTCCCCACATGTCTTTTAAATCCCTCCAGGGATGGTGGCTCCACCACTGCCCTGAGCAGCTGTGCCAGAGCTGGACAAGCCTTTCAGTGAAGAAACTTTGCCTACTCTCCAATCTAAACTTCGCCTGGCCCACCCTGAGGCCGTTCCCTCTCCTTCTGTCCCTGGGAGCAGAGCCCGACCCCCCCAGCTGCCCCCTCCTGTCAGGGAGTTGTGCAGAGCCACAAGGTCCCCCCTGAGCCTCCTTTTCTCCAGGCTGAGCCCCTTTCCCAGCTCCCTCAGCCACTCCTGGGGCTCCAGCCCCTTCCCCAGCTCCGTTCCCTTCCCTGGGCACGCTCCAGCCCCTCAGTGTCTTCGTTGTCATGAGGGGCCCAAAGTTCCCTCACATTGTTTTAGGGCAGGTGGATGAATGTCACTTGGCTGTGGGTGCTCCTTAGGATTTCCTTGGTTGGTTTGATGTTTTCCTTCTGGCCATCCCAGTGTGAGAGCTTCTCAGATGGGTTTTTCCAAGGGAGATGCTCCAGTTTTGGAATTCCTGAATACTCACTCCATCGGTGTCCAGGCTGGTGCAGGTCATTCCTTTCTTTCCCACTTGGTTGTAGTTTCTTGACAGCCTCTACCATACCTTGGCCCCACCAGCTCTGCAGGTTTCCTGCTCCTGGTGTCTTTGAGAAAAAACTGCTACCAGGCTTTTATCCTACTTCTAAATTGCTCTTAAAACAAACAAATCAACCAAACAAGCCACTTTTTACTGTAAGGCTTTAAGCCTCGAGACTTCAGCTGTATCAATCTGAATTTCCCCTGGGATAAGGTAGGAGAATATTGACTGTTGGTGGAAAACTCAGCCCCTCAAAGCCCCGGTGGCTCCTGGGGATGCTGGGTTTGTGTTCTGCCTCTGACACCTGCTGTGGGGTCGTGCTCCCTGATAATGCCATTTGTCCCCAAACAAATCGTGGTGCGTGGCCGGGCTGGAGACGCCGAGCTTCCCTCGCAGGGCACTCCTGGGGGGAGCCGTAAATCTCGTGCTGAACTCCTGACCCTCCCTGACAGGATCAACTGAGGGGCCATCCAAGCATTTCAGCGCACAAATAAATAATGCTAAGTAGATCACTCTGGGCCAGAGGTTGTGTAAATACCTTAATGGGGGAACTGCAGTTAAAGAGATTAAGCTAACCTCAGCCATGTATTCCCTGAAGAGGTGGGATGCTAAATTACTCCTGCAGGAATTTGCTCAGCCAGCAGCAGCAGCAGCACTGGCAGGGGCAGAGCTGAGGTGAGGATTTGAGATCCCAGAGATGTGTACAGAGATGATCTTTACCAGGACCAGCATCCTCGGGTCTGAATCCCCCAAAGGGCTGAGCCTGGTGTGCAGGAGCAGCATCATGGGGATGCAGGGCATGGAAGCACCACGGCCAAAGTGCACTCACAGCAGAATGTGCCACTCAAACAATACTGATAAAAACGAATTGTGGATAAAACCATTTCTGTAACACTTTCTGAAGAAGAGTTATGTTTCCCCATGGTGGGAACAGTGCCATGGGAAGCAGCTGAATGAAGCCCAGCAACACATAGGCTGCAATTTTTTTTTCTTTAATTTTTTTTTTTTAATGAGGAGTATTAAATACAGATTAACTGTGTTCTACAAGTTTTCTTGGGTCCTAACTTTTATTCACTAGAAACCTAAGGGCATTCCTTGCGTGGCTTTATTTTGGGTGGCTCTGTCTTGGTGCTGGTGGTAGCTGAGGTGTAGCTTGCTGGGAGACAAACCCAGCTGCATTCCAAGAATCTCCCATGAAAGGTGATACCCCCAGTGCACCCAGCTTGGAAATGAGGTTGTCATGAGAGGGAACCTGCTGCCCATCTCCTGCATCCTGGTACAGCAAACCAGAGGTGAGTGTTTGTAGCTCTGACCAGTAGGAACCACTGGAGGCATCCAGTTTGTTCTTAGCTGGTCATTCAGTAGCTCCTTGATGGAGATGGTTCTTAATTACTGCTGGATTTGTATTAGCAGGCCACATTTTCAAGCTCTAGAACATCAGTGGACTTGCAGTTAAGGTGCTCTGGTCTAGGATGGCCAAAAATTGGTGTCAAAATTTAGGTGAGACCCCTCCAAAAACAAATAACCCCAAACCAAAAAAAAAAAA
>VZRS01006373.1:13129-79155 GCA_013398055.1 Ifrita kowaldi
AAAAAACCAACCCAAGCCCACCACACATAAAATAAACTTAAATAAAAAGTTTGGAAGGATTTTGAGATCTTGCAGGTATCACAGAAGGTATTACTGGTATGAATTTTGTCAGCATATTCTGGTCTAGGAAGGTGTCCCTGCCCATGTCAGGGGAGTTGAACTGGATGATCTTTAAGGTCCCTTCCAACCCAGCCCGATCTGTGGTTCCATGATTTCTTACAGAGCTGAAATTTCCATCTCAGGAAATGAAAAGGATGTGATCAGATTCATAATAAAATTGTACAAGCTGGCAGTGCCATCCAGGAAAAAGTAACACCTTCTTGGAATCTTGGCAGGAGGTTGTGTTTCTTTCCACTGGGTCCTTCCCAGTTAGCAAACATTTGTTCTCCCTGTTTGCACAGAGCTGGAGATCCCTCAGCTGCTGCACTCTGGGGTCTGTCCTAGCCTGCTGCCTGCATTTGTTTTTCTTACTCATATTCATCCTGCTAACATGGGACCCGTGTGACCTCTGGGCACATTTACAGGTTTGAAAATAATGCTGTGGAGCAAAAATAACACACCAAAGTGAGTCTAGAAAAGCAATAAAAGTTTTAAAAGTGCTTTGTACAACAACATCTGAATTGAGCTCCGTGTCTGGGCTGATAGAGCAGCAGGGCCAGCTGCAGCTCCCCTGGAAGAGCTGTACTAAAAGAATTATATTTTTAAATAAATTCTTTGTGAAAAACCGAATTTCAGAGGGTGATTTCTCACAGAATAGAACTGTCCTTTTATCTTTTGATTGGACCCATAATACTCAGTAGGTTGTCCCATGGAGGGCTGCAGTCATGGCTTGGTCTCCATCACCTGCTGTCCTTGGAACTCGCTCTCTGCATGGGGTTGGCAGCATCCATGTCCTTATCCATCAGTGCCAGCCAAAGCCACCTCCTATGGCCCAAGATGGAGTCTTGCCTGTCCTTTGGGCTGGAGTTTTTGCCACCTGCAGACCAAGGCAGTTCTGAGGTGTTCATTTGACTTTGTTGCCAGAATTGGTGGAATTTGGGGCACTTTCCCTTCCCTTTTCCTTTCTCTCTCAATCCTTTCCCTTCCCTCTTTTTCTTCCCCTTCCCTTTTTCTTTCCCTCTTTTCTTTTCCCTTCCCTCCTCAGCTTCGTGCTCATTTCTTGCAGGAGAGGGTGAGAATCAGCCCCAGCCCTTGATTTGTTTAATAAGCTGCTCCAATTAACCAAAGAATGATAAAATTAAGGAACTGCAACCGAGCAAAGGGATGAGAACTGTACAAGAGGATGTTCCTTTTGAATTAGGACTTGAAAATGATCCCTGCCACATCATTCAGTGCAGGATTGGATTTTGGGGTAAGGAGGGTGATGAATGGCTGTATCCAGGTCTGGAACAGGAGCTAGAGTGAAGGAAAAAAAAAGGAGGAAGCATTTATAACCAAAGGGAAATATTAAAATTTCTGTTTCTACCATAAATCTACCTGGAATGATGGGGTTGATTGTTTTGAAGTGCATTCCATAGCAAAACAATAATGAGAAGAGGGAGAGCACATTACTTATCTGCTCTACCTGGCTGCTGCATAACTGGCAAACATCTAATTGAAAAAATATCCTGATGGGAGAATTTCTAATAAATTTGTTTGCACCCTCATAGCCTGGAGGAGAGGGGAAAAAAATCCAATCAGCAGTGGGGAAATTCCAAAGTTTCCATTGCATTTTGAGTCTTGATTTTCAGGCTCACTGCTCAGCCTGGCAATCAGAGGAACAGTAATTTTGAAGGCAGGATTCATTACAGTTGTTATGAAGGCATCAAGGGCAGAAGGAGTTGTGGAATGGAGGTACAGGAACAGTAGAAAGCCATAAAAAAAAATACATTCTGACAAACAGAAGGATATGGAGAAAGGAGAGTGTTTGTCCTGCTCTGGGCCTCCCTAGTGAAGGATACTTTTGGTTTGCTGAATGTAACTTTCAAGGTAATTTTTTTTTTCCTGGGGAAAAATGTTGTAGGCAGGTGTGGGTCAGTGTCTTCTCGTGGGTAACAAGGGGTAGAACGACAGGAATAAGCCTCATGTGCACCAGGGCAGGTTTAGATGGGATATTAGAGAAAATTTCTTCACTGAAACAGTGGTCAGGTACTGGAACAGGTGGCCCAGGGCAGTGGTGCAGTCACCATCCCTGGAGGGATTTACGAGAGGTGCTGTGGCACTTGGGGACATCATTAAGTGGTGGCCTCGGCAGTGCTGGGAGAATGTTGGGCTCAGTGGTCCTGGAGGGCTTTTCCAGGCCTAGAGATTCTGTGATTCTGCACTGACCTCTGGCACCTCTGCTGCCAGTTCAGGTGCCCCTGCTGGGGTTGGTTGGGTTCTCAGAGGGTATTTAGGCTGTAGAGCTGGTTGGGTCTCCGTGCCTGGAAGCGCGGCAGCTCCAGCTGGAGCTGTGCTGCCAGGAGCTGGCTGTGCCAGTGACCGCCCCACAGGTGGAGGGAAATCCAGTTTAAAGTGCATGGTACCCAGCTGCCTTCTGGGGAAGTTGCTTGTCCCAGTGCTCATTGCATCCCACAGCTCCTGCCTCACTGGTGGATTTCACAGAACCCAGCAGCTGCACAGGAATCCTCTCCCACCCTGCTGCAGCTGCTGCTGGTATCACTTAATGAGTGCCACAATACCTGCTCCAATTTTGCAGCTTTTAATTGGTTTGCTGTGCTGTGCCAGAGGACAGTTTGGCAATTAGAGGGTGTCTGAGGCCAAGCAGAGCCCTGTTACCCTCACTTGGCTTTACTAACTCTGCTGACTTCAATAGCTAATCCTGTAGCACTCCGAGAAATGGAAGTGTAATTAATTGTCTAGGCTGAAATTCTTCACCTGGTTTTATTTAGATTTTGCTTTTATTGCTCTTAATATGGCCAATTTCTGCTAAGGCATAACTGGAATCAGCTTCATATCAGAGAGGGAGAGAACAGGCGAGGGGTGAACGATCTCCAATTCATCATCCTGCTGGTAAGGGCAGGAGGCTTGGCTCTTCTCCTTGTTAAGTGCAAGGTGTCACTCACAGCTGGTACCTCCATCCTCGTCTCAGGAGTGTTTTATGGCACAGCCCGTTTTTATTGCCATAATTAATTGGTGAACTCAGCCTTGAGGCCTGCCCCAGCCATACTTCGAGCCGGAGACAATCCTGGAGGGCTTTTTTCCTTCCTGTGGAATGGGAGCGAGTGAAAAGCTCCCCTTGTAGCTAATTAGTGGGAAGAGCTGTAGTTCTCCATGGGGGTTTTGTGGCCTGGTAAGTGGATTAGCAGCTGGGAACTGGCTGTGGGGACACAGGAGGATGGGCTGTGCTTGGGCTGCCTGGCCCAGCCATGGAGCAGGGTCCTGGCAGAGCAGGCAGGAGAACAGGAGATGAGGGGATGGATGTGTCAGGATGGGCAATCAGGCTTTGCCCACAGACCCCTCCTGAATGCTCCAGAGTGATGCTGCAGTAGCTTTGCTTTGGTGTTGAGGGTCTGTAAGAGGATTGAATGGGACCTGCCCAAGTTCTGGACATTTCCATTGCTGGAAGTTGGCTTTTTATATCTGATTGGTGGTCTAGTAGGAATTTTAGCAACAGCTTCTCTTGGGTGATCTTTGCTGCAGGGTGCATCTGTGGGTTCACACCTTTGACTTATTTGTTTGAATTGGAGTGATTCATTCCTTATTTCACTGAAAAGATCCCATATCCATGCTGTGCTAGCATGTCCCATGGCCATAACCAGGATGAAGGTGTGCTCATACCTGCTCAAAAGTGTTAAAACAGCAGCTCAGGGTTTTCCTCTGGGAATTCTGGCTCTCGATGTGAAGAGCCAGGAAGGCATTTGGGATGCACAGGAGCGTGGTGTGCAGATGGCATTTCATTAACTCTTTCTTTTGCCTTTCTAGTTTGATGGGGAGAACATGTACATGGGGATGAACGACAACGCCCAGGAGTTTCTATCGGCCAATCAGGTAAGTGTTGTTTTGCTGGGGTGAGATTTTTAGGGGACTTAGGCTATGCCCAAGCACAAATTCCAGGAGCTCTCTGTGAATCTGCCCTCCTAGGACATCAGGAGGGTCCATGGAGGAGGTCAGAGCCCAGCTGCTGCTGAGGAGCAGTGGATGCACTTGGTAGAGGGAGTGGGATGCACTTCTATCCAGGTGCTGCCTGTCACTGGAGCCTGGCTCTGCTGAAGAGCTTTGCTGAAAAGCTTTGCCTCAGCATCCCTCACTCGAAATGAAGGTGCACTTGGTGTTTCTGGACACAGTGAAGTTTCCAAGTGTTGTGTGCAGTTCAGGTGTCTCCTTCCCTCGTGTGGAGTATTTCCTGTAGCTAAATAGATTAACAGTTAGGGGAGAAAAAGGAATCAAAGGGTTCCTGTTTTGGAGCTACAAACCCACGTGTGGGGGACCAGAATAGAAGTGTTCATGTTTTGCACATGCCTGAACCTTCTCTGGGCTTGGATTCACTTGGGAAAGACATGGAGTGGGGCCCTAAACCTGTACATGGGTTGGAACGTGATCTTTAAGGTGATCATCCAACCCAGTTCTGTGATTATAGAAAGTTAAGCCCATGTTAAGATTCTTCTGGGACAGGAGGACTTCAGCTCATGCTTTTCTGTGCCCCTGCCCTGGAGATGAGAGATGGTCCCCTGTGCATCCCTCAGTGGTGGCCTGGCGTGGCACCCTTGGCACAAAGCATCTCATCACGTGCAGCCTTGTGAGGGAAGGTGACAGTTCCTTGCTGACACATTCCAGCATCCCATTTTTGGTTGTGTTGGGCTGTTTTGTTGACCACAGACACACCCCCGTGGGCCACAGAGGGCTTTGGGACATCGCTATGGATTACAAGGCTAGTGAGTCATGCACAGTGCTCCAGTAGCAGCAGGGGTTGAACTGTCTCCATGTTACACTGGGAATGGGATGGAATCCTGTAGTTTGCCTCCTTGGAGCATGGCAGTGCATTGGCTCATTGCTCAGGAGAGTTGTTCCTGCTGTGGCTCTGGAAGCTGGCGCTGGAAGCCGCCACAGCGTGGGGAGAGGTTGTCCTTGCGTGAGGAGCATTTCCAGGGTGGGGAAGGAACAGCAAACTTTGTGCTGTTGAGTGATTCAGCAGAAACAAACACGTGTTCAGCCAACAACGGCGTGGGGTTGATCGTTAGAGCCAGGAATTGCCAGAGGGTGAGTAAATATGGGAAGGAATGGGGTGATCCCGAGGCGCCCCAGGCAGGGGTCAGCCCTGTGCCCCCCAGGCTGTGCAGAGCCACAGGTGGTGCATGCTCACAGGGCAGTTGTTGTAGATACTTTGCCTTTAAAACCCCCAAGGAACAAGGATTTGACGGCCTCACTGGGAAGGGCTGGCAGTGCTGGCACAGGGCCACAGTCCCTGGCCATGATGTGCCTGCGGGGCCAGGCTGGATTTGGGCACAGCATGAACCATTTGTGTTTCCTTCTTGGCTCCTATCTCATCCCGTTTCCCTCACGGGTGGGCGCGGGAGGGAAGTCACAGGGGATGCTGTGGGGTTGGGGATGGTTTGCTGCACCTCAAGGAGGAGGGATGGCTTCCAAAGGAAAGCAGGGATTATCACGTGGTGGAGGATTCCTGTACTGATCCTGGAGAAAGATCAACCAAACCAGTTTAGACCCCTGTAACCTGGGCAACAGGAGTTTACTCTTCATTTGCTCTCTGTTTACTTGCTGACCTTTATTTCCTATTTTGGAGTAGCAGTTAGGGATGGAAAGGGAGGGAGGTTCTTTCCCTTGGCAGAGGAGGGCAGGAACCCCCTGCTGCAGGGATGGCTTTGTGCTCAGAGGCTGCACTGCTGCTTTCTGCACCAGCAAAAGCACTACAGGGAGTAACATGGAAGATAAATGGGGAAGATTGCCTTGTTTTGCATCCCCAGTTCCCTCCCTGTGCTGGTATGGGACAGTCAGAGAGCAGCTGGGAGGAGAAGGGTGCAGGGAGGCATCTGGGGCTCTGTGGGAGGCTGCAGTGGCTCCCCATAACCTCATCTGGCGTGGCAGATGGAGTGTAACTGGAAGGGAAGGTGAGGATCCCAGTTCATGCCCTGCAGGGATGTCAGTAGGGGTTCACACCCAGCATGAGCTTTGGCCGAGGAGGATGGGGAGCAGCTTCCTCCTCACCCTCATTCCAGCATCATCTCCCTTTATTTACCTGCACATCAGCACTTGTTTACTGGTTTTACAGCCCCAGCCATGAGTTCAGCACTAATGACACAACTCTGTTATTTAATTGGGGGTTCCAGATGGTTTTTTATTGTTTGCTAAACCTGTTGTAACCCAAAGGAGTACGTTAAACAGCAGGAGGGGAGTTTCACAATCTCACCTCAGAGGCTGCTGAACCACCAGACACCTTTACAGCTCATGTGGGACATCCAACAGCCCTTGGGTTCCATCAGGACAAAGGCAAATCTTACACACTCAGGACTGGAACCTTCACACTGCAATAGATGAGCCTGGTGGCTTGGGGGTTTTTCTCCATCATGATCCTGCAGCTCCCTGACAGCGGCTTTGTCTCAGCTCCTTGTCTGGGTTTTGATCCTAAGGAGGTTCTTCTGTTCAGTCCAGGGGAGAGAAGGCTCCGGGGAAAGCTCAGAGCCCCTGCCAGTGCCTAAAGGGGCTCCAGGAGAGCTGGAGAGGGCCTGGGGACAAGGGCTGGAGTGCCAGGACAAGGGGAATGGCTTCCCACTGCCAGAGGGCAGGGTTAGATGGGATATTGGGAAGGAATTGTTCCCTGTGAAGGTGGGGAGGCCCTGGCACAGGGTGCCCAGAGCAGCTGTGGCTGTACCTGGATGACTGGAAGTGTCCAAGGCCAGGCTGGACGGGGCTTGGAGCCCCCTGGGACAATGGAATGAGGCAGGGGATGGGAATGAGATGAGCTTTAAGGTTCCTTCCAACCCAAACTTTCCTGGGTTTCTGCAGTTTCTCCCAGCAGAGTGTGGTAAAGCCAGGATCAGGCTTCACTTGCCTCTCCTTCATTATTCCCTGTACACCTGCCAGCTTTGGGGGAAAGAAGAAACAAAGCCCCACAATAAAACTCTTACAAAACCCTGACAAAACACCATCCAAAGCATGTAGAAACTGGGTGAGCTGCTCCTTCCCTTCATCTTCCTCGCTGGGATGGCTTTTGTGCCATGGCTGCAGCTCTTGTCATCCCAGAGGGGTTGGGCTCAGCTGAGGACAAAATGCAGAAATAAAGGAGCCTAAAACATAATGAGAGCACTGACAGCTCACGCCAGCACAACCTGCTTGGGGAAAATAATTCCTCTTGTTCCATCAAATAGCAGGGACATTTGACCCCAGAAGTGAGTCAAATGTGAAATGTAATTCAACCTCCACCAGAGGCCAGAGTATAAATGCAAGCTGACATCTGATCAAACCATCACGGAATTTGACCCCCGAGATGAGTGAGGTATCTCTTGTGTCTCATGGAGTCAGCAGAACATCATTCCTCACCCCTGTCAATTTTCCTTCTTTCTTTCCCACCCCCCTCCCCAAACAAAGGCAAGGAATTAAGTAATGCAAAAAATCCCAAGGAATACACAGATACGAAGCTCTGACAGATGAGTAAAAATGCAATGGTGCTGGTAAAAGAAGTAAAAACACCTGCAAAATCAGTAGGAAAAGATATTTATTAAGGTCTTTGTGATAAGGAGAGTAACACCAGGAAAGGGAAAGATCGGGCAATTCCAGGACAGGAATGAGGTTGGTTTTATTTGGCATCGAGACTCTTGCACTTGCAGGAAGAGCCCACGGGTGTTTTAGAAACATGGATTAACTACAGCTGGGAATCCCCTGTGAGAAGGTATTGTCATCCCATGTTCAGGGTGAAGAAATGCAGGAGCTGCCATTTCAGGGAGCTGGGGGTGATGTGAGGAGGTTGTGGGGACTGCCAGGCCCTGGCCTGGCTTTGGGGACCACTGTCCCTTGGCTTCTGGGAGCAGGGCTGTGGCTCTGTGCCTGGTCAGCGTAGGGACATTATGGAAAGCCTTAGGGAGGGGTGTTTGCTGCATTTCCCCTCCCTCCATGAATATCTCTGGCTGCTGGCAGGGCAACAGGCAGCTTGGAGGAGGAAAGCGCTGATTATTTGTCACTGGACGGTTTGGATCCTGTGCTCTGCCTAATCCCAGGAGATCTCAGTACATGGCTTATTCCAGCTGAGCAACCAGCCCATTTCTGTCCCAACAAGCTAATTTGTGTGACTCCTCATGGAAAGGCTGTTCAGTGTGGTTTGTTCAGGCCAGGGAGAGCTGCATCAGCAGCTCTTTGCTTTTGAGGGCACAGACAGGAGCCACTGCTCTACTGGCAAGCGTTGAAAACTTGCGAGTTCGATTGAAAATAGGAGAGTTAAATTGAAAAGTCATTTGCACATCATTTCCTCCTCCTGATGCTATTCCTGTGTGTTGCTCTTGCTGGCAGGCTCGTGCTGCCCATCTGTGTATCAAAAATGCCAGGTCTTGGCTGCCAGGTTTGCATAGCAGCACTGAGCAGCCTGGGGTAGTGGAAGGTGTCCCTGCCCGTGGCAGGGGTGTGGAACTGGATGGTTTTTAAGATCCAACACAAACCATTCCAGGATTCTACAGCTGAAAAATCAGGATGCCTGGGGAAGCTGTGGCTGCCCCTGGATCCCTGGAAGTGTCCAAGGCCAGGCTGGACGGGGCTTGGAGCAACCTGGGAGAGGGGAACGTGTCCCTGCCCACGGCAGAGGTGGAATGGGATGTGCTTTAAGGTCCCTTCCCACCCATCCATTCTGGGATTCTCTGACTGAAAAAGGTAGGATTTTACCCAGTGCTGGTGAGACACGTCCTGCAGATGAGATCAGGTGTCTCACCTGATATGCAGAGCAGCTCAAGGGACTTTAACTTGGGCTCTGGGCATTAGGGTGACACTGGGTAACTTGTGGATGGGGCTGCTTACATTTACCCTGCCAAGAAAGCAGATCCATGGGCAGGGATGTGTTTCTGGGGGGCAGCATATGTGTAAAATAGAAGGTGGATTTTTGCTGGCTGTGTGTGAATTGGGGAGCCCTGCTGGGCACAGGGGTTTTGCTGACACCCCGAGGAAGATGCAGTTAAGAGAGGTGATATTTGTCCTGTGCTCACACATCCACAGCATCTGTGTCCAGCTGTGCCCCTGTACAAACCCGTGTGGGGTCAGCCACAGCCAGCCCCTCCCGCTCACGTGGGATCCATCTGCGGATGTCCCTGCGTGCCTGGATGTGTATAAATCAACATTTATCTACTGTATCTCCTGCCCTTTATCTCTCTGCCTCCATATATCCCCAAGCTGGGGTCTGTATTAGCCATAATAGATACAGTGAGTCGCTGATCTGGTGGGTCAAATGGTCAGGGCTCTTTGATCAGCCGTCAGGATCCATTACCACCGGGGCCTCCGGTGGGGCTGGAATTACAACTTACATTTGACTCATTTCTGGGGTCAAAACGTCCCTCTTATTTGATCGAATGACAGAAATTGTATAATTTGTATATATCCCTGAGCCATATGTGCTCTGAGTGCCACTCTAATGTGTTTTATAAAGGCACAGCTGTCTTGGTGACTTATTTAAAATGGGATTTTGAAGTAGTGTTCTTGCCATTTAATGTCCTCATTCAGGGTTACACAAGGTTTATCAAATAATAAATAACATTTAGAACATTGGTTTTAACATAACAATGGCTTTGCTGGTTATAAGGAACTGGGCGATCCGATAAAGCTGTGTTTGGTAAATAAGTGATAATGCAGAAAGCAAGGATAGGATAATTAGAAATTAATGATGTGTGGGAAGCTATGGATACCTTCCTCATGTTCTGCTACGGCTCCAGACGAGACAGAGCTCGTCTTGGCAGCCTCTGCTATAAAATATGCCTTCAAACCTTGTCATAATACTGGCAGACGTGTTGTCCTCCCACCAATCTTAACTGAATTGCAGCAAAATGTCAACACTTGATAAAATAAACCTGGGGCTGGGGCAGATCCGTGTGAGTGCAGGGGTTCCCCATCCCTGCTGGGATCCCGGGGCCAGAACACAGTGACTGAAGTGGCCGTGGAACCCTGGGCAAAGTGAGGGTAAGTGGGTGCTGCTAATGAAGGTGTGGGTCACCCTGCCCTCATTCTTGCTCCTTCCTCCAGAGTAGGAAGCTGTGAAATGGAGCCAAGGTGGACTCTGGTTTGCTGTCCATCAGTGATGGGGCTGCTCTGGCAGTGACACTGAAGCAACCACAGGCAGTTGCTCAGGTGTGAGATGTTCTTATGGCAGTTGGTCCCTGACCTACCAGATGAGTGAATTTGGAGGAGTTTCCAGCACTTTGTTTGTCCCATAAAGTGCAGCAGGTTGCTCACAGCCACTGCCTTGAGTCCAGGATTGCTCCAGAAGGAAGGCAGGAAGAACCCAGGAGGTCATGCACGTGGCTGAGCAATTCCTTAGGGTGGTCCTTCTCTTGAGTCCTACAGTAGGGTCTGCACAGGGAATTAGAGCCCATGGTGAGGTTATTCTTTGTGCAATTTCCACTCAAGTCCCCTAATGAACTTTGGTGTTTCTAATTAATCCTTTGCACACAAAGAAACTTGTTTTAACTTTCCCGGAGTCACAGAATGGACTGGGATGAAGGCACCCTTTAAAGTCATCTAATTCAAACCCTCTGCAAGGAGCAGGGACATCTCCAATCAGATGAGGTTGCTCAGGGCCCTGTCCAAGCTGACCTTGGATGTTCCCAGGGATGGGACATCCACAGCTTCTCTGGGCAGCCTGTGCCAGTGTTTCACCACCCTGTGAGTGAATAACTGAGGAGAGCGGGTTTGGGGTCTCCATATTCTGTTGATTTTTGGCCTGATCTGTGGATCACAGGAACAGATGATATCAGAGGTTGGTCAATGTTAAAGAAAGTCACTTGTATAAGTGAAGGGTTTAAAAAGGGGCAATATGGCCTCCTTTTTTAAGGGAGGCATGGAGAGCTCTGGTGCTCCTGAATCTCCAGCAGTCTTGTGGTCTTTAGTCTCTTGTGCCTGTGCAGAATCTTGGTCTCTTCCAATCTGCAGATAATCTGTATTTTTGAAGCCTGGAATTGGCCCCAACAGGGGCAGAGCACACCTGAAAGTAAATAGCTGATGTGTCCCCAATCCCTTTACAAGGATATATTGCAAATACTGCAAGAACATAGAGCTGCATGTGTATAAAGGACCCCTGGTGAAGAGAGGAGAGAGGTTTGTATAGACTCCGAGCTGAAAGAGGATTACACAGAGTTTGGGAGTGCACTGCAGGCCCCCATGCTAAGATACAGATTTTGCTCTTTCCCTGCTGTTCTTTGAGTAATGCTGGATAATTTCGTATGTTGTGCTGGAGAAGAAAAAATAGAGGGGAGACATTGATAGATCCTAAATGCCTTTCTCAGCAGACGACTCAGGAAGAATCTCATGTACTATTTTAGAATGAACAATAGAGTGTTACATGTCATTTATTATAATCAGCAGCTAATGGAAACCCTTCCAGGCGGGGTTTGGGAGTTGAGCACAACTACAGCTGATGATCCAGGCTTGTGAATTTTGCATGAACTCCTGTGTGACAGTGAAATCTTTGAGAGGTGCAGTCAGGAAGCAATTCCTGCAGCTTAGTCATAGCAAGAGAAGGTTTTACTGCTGGTGCAAGGTTGGCTGTAGTGTTTACATAAAATAATAATAAAAACCCCCTTGGTATTACAAGCAGAATGAACATCATCTTTAACCCTCGGTCTCAAGGGACTCCTGAGTTTTAGCAATAGGGTGTTTGAAAAACAGCCACCAAGCATCCCAGTGTGAAAAACTAATGCAACTGAGCCATTCCTAGAGCTAAATGGATGGTCTCTGCTTCTATTGCATTCACTCTGGGGAAAAAAGGGAAAAAGAAATAGCGTCTTAAACAGCTGAAGACACCTGTCAGGTGGCACAGAGCATCTGGTAGGGGTGGGAAACACTGAAACTGTTGAATTTCATGTGTATTTCATGTGAATTTCATGAATTTCATGCTGATAGGTTTAGGTTTAGGGGCAAAGGCAGGAGGGAGAAGGAGATCCTCAGGTGCACTGGAGGACACACACCACACTTGACAGCCTGAGGGCTGGGCACAGCACCCACCACTCTCCAAGGTCTCCCCGGAGACCACAGCTCTGGCCAGCCCCTGCAGTTACCTTTCCTTGTCCTTCCCATGTCTTTCCAAAGTTTTCTGGGATACAAATCAGCTCAGAGAATGTTTTTGACCCAGTGCTAAAGAGTGTTTGTATTAAGCAGCACATCTGGCTGTAGCCCTAGTTCTGTGAGGTGTGGCATCAAAACGTGCCCGAGGATCTTCAGCCAGATCTGTGATTTCTTTTGCAGTGAAAAAGTCTATAAATGGTGAAACACTTAAAAATTAATAATAAAAATCCAGTCTGTGCAGAAGATTGGCCCAGGGCTGGAGGCAGCAGAGCTGCAGCTGGGGAAGTGGTGGGAACCCGGGGGCTGGCAGAGAAGGAGCAGCAGGACAGTGTCCATCCCCCCGAGAAACAGCCTTTGCTGCTGCTGCATCTTGATCTGAAGGTTTACATATAGAAAATACTGATATCAAGATGAGTTCTGATAGAGGACTGGACATGGGTGGTCCTTGGTGCCGAAATGCCATCGTGCCCACCAGTGGGGCTGAAGGAAAGGTGTATCCCCGACCCCAGAAATGCTCCCTGTGTGCTGGAGGCTGAAGGAGATGGAGTAACTGGGACTGCTTCAGAGCACCACGGGGCACAGCTGAGGTGCAGTCAGACTGAACAGGATCTGCTGGTGTGCAGGGTGACTCCTGTGGCATGAGGACACATGGCCTGGCTGTCCAGCAATGCTGCTGGGCTTGTGAAGCCAATGGCTCATAAAAGAGCAGCAAATGATAGAGGAAGGTGGTGTGCTTTAGCCGAGAAAGTGTCGCTTTATCAAGGATTTCCCGTGTGTTCAGCATCACTGTAAAGGGACTGCACGTGGTGTAAAGAGAGCCAGTGTCTTTGATGGTCAGCATGGCCCAGGGCAAGGTGGAGACCTGCACAGGGGACAACCTGGAGCAGCTCTGGAAGGAGCAGATCCCCTTTAAAGCACAGCTCTCAGGTTAATATGGGGCTTATGTGTGCTTTAAACCCTCACCAGGGCCCCTCTGGTCAGCTCCTGCTGCTCCTGGGCTGGCCTGGAGTGGTGGCAGTCACCTCAGCCAAAAGCAATCCCCGAGCTTTTATCCACAAGCTGTTTGTGCCTTTGGATCCTCCAGCTCCTCGTGCTGAGCTAATTCCTCAGCACCTGTCTCCTGAATTCCCTGCTGTGACACAGCGTGACAGGGAGCCACATCTGTGTGCCAAGGATTGATGCTGAGCTCTGCCAGCGCAGCTCCGTCGCTCTCGGGGAGCTGCGATGGGCAAGGATTTCCTCCTGTGTCCTGTTGGTGGGGGCTGCTCCTGCAGGGGGTGGTTTGCTTCTCTAATGGACCTCTGGGGAGTCACTCTGGAAAACTCTGTTTATTTGAGGAAATGCAGCTCCGTGGGCCACAGCAGTGTGGAAGAAAATACCCAGCCCGTTGCTCTTGGGATTTCCTTTCCCAGCTGATTGATTACTTCTTCCCTCCTCATCAGAGACCCAGCCCGAGCTGGTGTTTGGGTCTGCTGTCACAACACAGTGATTAACGGAGGAGCCACTTACTCCCAGCAGGAAAATGTTATTTTCCACTTCAGCATTTGGATGAAGGCCTGGGCAGAAAGGAAAGCCCCTCTGTTGCCTTGGCTGAGGACAAAACAAGCCTTTCTCTCTGTGTCAGCTCTGAGGCTGCCCTGGCCACGTGCAGGGTTGGGCTCCATTCCAGCCCCATGAGGGCAGGACCATCAGCAGAGCATCTGTATCCAAATTAGAGTGGCCAGCAGGATTAGGGCAGTGATTGTCCCCTGTGCTGGTGCTGCTGAGGCACCTCGAGTGCTGTGTCCAGTTCTGGGCCCCTCACAAGAAAGACATTGAGGGGCTGGAGTATCCAGCGAAAGGAACGGAGCTGGGAAGGGGCTGGAGCCCCAGGAGCAGCTGAGGGAGCTGGGAAAGGGGCTCAGCCTGGAGCAAAGGAGGCTCAGGGGGGACCTTGTGGCTCTGCACAACTCCCTGACAGGAGGGGGCAGCTGGGGGGGTCAGGCTCTTCCAGGCAAATATCAATAGAATAAGAGAAAATGGCCTCACATTGTGCCATGGGAGATTTAGATTGGATATCAGGAGGAATTTCTTCACTGAAAGGGTTGTCAGACATTGGAAGGGGCTGCCCAGGGAGGTTTGGAGTCCCCATCCCTGAAGGTGTCCAAGTAACACCTGGTTGTGGCACTCAGTGCTCTGGGCTGGGTGATAAGGTGGGGATTGGTCACAGGCTGGGCTTGATGATATTGGAGTGCTTTTCCAGCCTGAATGATTCCATGATATCAGGGCTCTGCAGGCACTGCAGGGTGATGAGGGCTGTGTATCCCGAGTGCAGCCATCCAGCTCCTTTCGCTCAGAGCCAGGCGTTCCCTCCGACCTCTCCAACGCCACCAGTCCCTTGTGGTTCTGCTCCTTTGGGGAAGGCTGGGATCTCTCCCTCTCAGGTGACACACTGGGCCAGGCTGCTCAGAGCCGTGCTGGGAACCACGAATCAGAGGCATTTGGGAAGCTTTCCCAGGGAGGTGAGCTCTGGCACAGGACCCAGCTGAAGGGTGGTTGGTTGTCACAGCAGTTTGGTCCATGCTCCCATCACCTGCTGGGCACTCCTGCCAAGGACTGTGCTGGGTCTCACCCATTGCTGCCACCACTTCCATCATCAGCAGCCTCTGAGCCAGCCTGAATTAAATTTATCTGAAACTAGCAAATCCATCAGCTGCCATCAAAAGTGCCAGCTCTGATGCTGTCTAGCTCAGGTGTATACATCTGTGTACACTGGAAAGGGCAAAATATGACTTGGCTTTTATTACTTTAATTAAAACATGAGCGAAGAGTATGAGATTCATATTAAATTGTATTTTCCTGGCTGCTGTGGGAAGGAGCTAACTGATCTGATTACGATGAAGATTACAAACTATCAAAGTGAAAAAGAGCTTTTTGCAAGTATTTCATATTAAACCTTCAAACATAACACTTTAAGAATAATTATAGTTGTATTACTGGAAAATGATTCATGAATTCTGAATAAATATAAGACCCTTAAAGGGAAATGTTCCAAGACCACAGTTTTCATTCCAATCTGATGAAATTTAGTATCATTTTGCAGCTGTAGAATAGAATGAAAAAAAATATGTACATAGACTGTATTGAATATGTGTCAGACTAAACTAATGAGATTTTTTTACATCAACTCTGAGCATGAACACAGACAAATGGAATAGCCATCCTCATTTTCTATAATAGAAAGCATCTAACGGGAAGGCAGAAAGGATCTTACTGTTCACAAGTCTTTATTCCACCCTTGATTGTTAAATAATATATTTTAAGTTCTCATATCTCGCCCGCAGAATGTTTGAACTGACACTAATGGGTATATGAGAGAAAAGAGTGAGCTCTGAAAAAAAAAAGTGAGGAAGGGCTAGGATTGGGAATTTTATTAGTATTCCCAGTGGGCTGTAATAAAGATACTTTTCACACAATACAGTGAATGTTTACAGCAGACAGTTTAGTTTCCTTCCAACAATTATGAGAGAAATTGAATCTCAGGAAATGTTCGTTTTCGCTAAAATTAGACATAACAATAAAGATACCCCTGAAAGTTTATTAATGAGGGGAAAAAAAAAAAAAGAAAAGCCATCAGTCTCTGGAAGACAATTTAGCAAATTTATTTTAAGAATTCCAGATGACTTCTAAACAAAACCACACACCTACGTAGCGCTGAGCGCTCAGGCTCCCCATGGGAGCTGCTTTTCTCTCGAGAAGCTTTTTTTTCCCAGGCTTTGTGAATTCCTAGTGCATTTTGGGGGTGAATACCCAAAAGGTGCTTGGATCCAGCTGGAGGATGATGCCCATCACTTCTGCAAGTAGATGGGGCACCAGGTAGCAGCAGGTCATGTTTTTGGGGTACAAGTCAGGGTGCTGCAAGCCTGGGAACCCACCCTGGTATTGACTTGAATGCGGCTTCAGGAATGATCTGACCGTGCTCAGGCAGAGATGCTGGCAATCCAAAAAAAAATAAATAAATAAAAAAGGAAAGGAAAGCTGCTCTGTAAAGTGCAGGAAACACTGGAGTGCTCTGAGCAGCTCATGTGATGGTGTTTAGTTTTTGAAACACCACAAGTGGAACGTGCGGTAGAATTCTGCCTGTCCTGATTTCCAGACTTCTGCATCGAGGAGTGCTGCAATATCCCTGTTAGAAACACCTGCTTTCCTCTCCTTTTGTCCATGCAGCCCTCGATTTCTGACTTCTTTCTCGCTCCGTTTCAGTCTGGAAAGAGATTCCTGTTATTTGCTATCAAGAATAGGGATGGGAGAAGTGATGAAAGCTGAGGCAGCTTAGCTTGCAGACATTGCTTCTCTAGTAGTTTTCCTCAGAAGGATCTGTCCCATTTTGATTGTATTTGGGGTCAGACTGGGCTGATGCTTTTTGGTAACACCAAGTGGGATTCANTAGCGCTGAGCGCTCAGGCTCCCCATGGGAGCTGCTTTTCTCTCGAGAAGCTTTTTTTTCCCAGGCTTTGTGAATTCCTAGAGCATTTTGGGGGGGAATACCCAAAAGGTGCTTGGATCCAGCTGGAGGATGATGCCCATCACTTCTGCAAGTAGATGGGGCACCAGGTAGCAGCAGGTCATGTTTTTGGGGTACAAGTCAGGGTGCTGCAAGCCTGGGAACCCACCCTGGTATTGACTTGAATGCGGCTTCAGGAATGATCTGACCGTGCTCAGGCAGAGATGCTGGCAATCCAAAAAAAAATAAATAAATAAAAAAGGAAAGGAAAGCTGCTCTGTAAAGTGCAGGAAACACTGGAGTGCTCTGAGCAGCTCATGTGATGGTGTTTAGTTTTTGAAACACCACAAGTGGAACGTGCGGTAGAATTCTGCCTGTCCTGATTTCCAGACTTCTGCATCGAGGAGTGCTGCAATATCCCTGTTAGAAACACCTGCTTTCCTCTCCTTTTGTCCATGCAGCCCTCGATTTCTGACTTCTTTCTCGCTCCGTTTCAGTCTGGAAAGAGATTCCTGTTATTTGCTATCAAGAATAGGGATGGGAGAAGTGATGAAAGCTGAGGCAGCTTAGCTTGCAGACATTGCTTCTCTAGTAGTTTTCCTCAGAAGGATCTGTCCCATTTTGATTGTATTTGGGGTCAGACTGGGCTGATGCTTTTTGGTAACACCAAGTGGGATTCAATGTGCCCAGTTTCGTACTGGAATTGGCAATAGAAGCACTTGGCTCTGAGTCATCCCAGTTTATGGAAATATCTAGGCCTTGTGTGGGCTTGGATTTGACAGATAGCAGCTGCAGCCCTTGAGTACACTGGGAAAAAGTGAATTTTTACCACGGGGTTGATGGTTTGGCTTTGTTATATGCAGCCCTGTTTTGCTCAGAGCCTCCCCCTCCTCTCCATCAGCATCTCTGCCTCTTCTGCCTGTTCCCCTTGGAACGGTTCAGGTTCTACCTGGTGTGTGCCTAAACCAGTGAAAATAACAGAAAAACCTCTCCAGCTGCCCAGTGAATGGAGGGTTTCTGTTGCTTTGGAGAGCTGGGGCTGGTTTTCTCTTCCCACCTCTTCCCTTGTGTGTTGGGTTGGGCGTTGTGGTCGTGTGATGAAGGTTGGGCTGGTGTTGATGAGAGCCCTCTTGCACCTTCTTTTCCTCTCCAAAGCCATTCCCTGTGTCCACAAATGTTGTCCGTGGCCTCTAGAGCTGCCAGTGCCAGCGCTGGAGCTGGTCTCTCATACAGGCTCCTGGCTGTCCTTCTAGATGGACAGCTGTCATTACTTTGGGGAAACATTGCTATTTTGATAATTAATGTGGTGGTTTTCCTTTTTGCCTTTCCTCCTGAAAGGATGGTTCCTACTCTCACTGCTCATTTGTCCATTTGGTTGCTTAATGCTTTAGAAGGAATTTGATGAGTGTCTGATTTAGGGCATAGATGAGCCTCTCACAGCCATGTGTGTGTTCCTGCCTTTTTTTAGATACCATAGATAAGCCTGGTTTTATTAAAGAAAAAAAAAAGTTGTTAAAATTGTTAAAGATAAAATCTGTTTGTTTCCCAAAATTCACATATTGGAGGCTTAAGGCTGAGATTTTCACACCTACACTGGGGAGTTGGATACTTGGCCATGCACCATGTTCCAGTTCTCACAGCTCTGTCACGAGTCTCTTGGTGCTTCCTGCTTTCCCTAACAGCCCCAGCACCTTTGTGCTCCTGTGACATGACAGCTTCTGCTTCGGATAAGGGAGGAAAAGAACAAAATTCTTGGAGCTGTGGTTGTGGAGGAAGAGTCATAATTGTGGCTCTCAGGAGCTCAGTAAATGCAAGGGAGGTAGAGAGACATCTTGTGTGATTATCAGGGAATGCTTTGGGTGGAAGGGACCTTAAAGTTCATATGGTTCCAACTCCCTGCCATGAGCAGGCACACCTTCCACTGTCCCAGGCTGCTCCAAGTCCCATCCAACATGGCCTTGGACACTCCCAGGGATCCAGGGGCAGCCACAGCTTCTCTTACCTTGACATCCCATGGACTGGGAGTACTGGGTTCAGGGGCTGTGGTCAATCAAAGGTTGGGCTTGATGATCTTGGAGGTCTTTTCCAACCTCAGTGATTCTGTGTTTCTGTGACTGGCATGTTGCTGAGTTCTATATATTTAGGATCTGCAAGGGGTGAGGCATCCCAATCCCATGGGAAATCTGTCACAGACCTCCCCTGGCCAACCAAACCCCATCAGTGCCACTGGAACTGGGCCGATGCTCTCTCCATCCCACCTCAGGGTTTGCTTTGGCAGAGCTGACTCAGAAGTATTTGGCTTTGGCACATCTCCCACGTGCCACAGCCAGATTCTGGGGCTGAGGGTCTTTGGGAAAATGTGGGAAGCTGATTTATCACCCCAATGATTTCAGTTCATTTCCTTTCCCCATTTCGGCAGCTTCCTGGCAGCCTGAAATGTTTGGCAGCAGATGGATGGGTGAAGGATTTCAAGCTGCTCTTGGGGGTAAGGAGTAGAGAAGGGAGGGAAGAATGTGGCATTTTACAAAGCTGTGGTACATTCTTAATTTTAATAAAATAAATGTAAATAGAAGGTAAGCAGCACCTCGGCTGCTGAGGCAACAGGCGCTTAAGAAGGACTGAATAAATACATAAAATATATTTGCTGAAGGCATTTGTTGTTGGAAGTTTAAACATTAAACATGCCTTCTTCGTCTGATACCACAATAAAGCAGGGATGTTCAACGAGCCATTAGTGGTGCTCTGACTACAGCTTTACATCTTCACTCATGTACCAAAGAACCTGCATTACATCAGCAATGCCTCAGTGAGTTTTGCCCCCAGAAGGGAGGGATTTCAGCGTGGGCTCGGGCTTTTTTTGTGGTGCATTTCCCTTTTCCTATTGATCGATGTGGCTGTTCTGGTATTGTTTCCCTTGTAAAGTGCTGGGGCAGGTCCAGGGGAGGCAGCAGCTCTGCCTTTGTCCCGCTGTCCCCAGGCTCAGTAAGTGCTGGCTCGGGGCCTGATGAGACAAATAACCAGGTTTGTGTATTTAGGTTTTTAAATTACAGGCTAAGGAGGAACACAGATACTCAATCTATTAAGAAATAACTAGGTGGGTGATTCAGTACCATTTGTGTAAATGGCACTAACTCTGGTCTGCCTGCACAATTTATTAATACTTCACGGGAGGAAAAAAAAAATTATTTTAATCTCATAATGGATGATGAGCTGTGAAATTGCTTCTGCAGCAGCTGGGCACCCTGGGGGAGGTGCTAGATTGCACCACATTATGCAAGCCATCCCCACGTCCCTGCCTTCCTCGTGCTAATCACACACATCAAATCTGGGTGATGGGGGGGGGGGACACTGCTTCTGCTGGGCTTTATGACTTTCTGATTTTTTAGTATCTACAGTTTTCTTGTCAATTTGCTTTGGGGTCCCAGGCCTGGCTTGGGAAGCGTGAGGCCTCAAATCTGAGTGGATTTGTGGTGATGCTTTGTGCTTCAGTGGTGCTGGTACAGGAAATAACAAGAAATGTAGCAAAAGTACCAGGTCTGGCCCAGTTGGTGACGATTTTATCTGGCTGATAGCCACACTTTTTTAGGGAAGGGTGCCAAGAGCTGTTACTGTTCTTTGCTCTGCCTTTATAGGACTGGGACCATGAGCAGGACCAACATCCCGAGTGCTGTGGAGTCTCCACACTAAAAGCAGAGCCTGGGGTTGAGTGCTTTGGTTCTGTGTGGGAAGATGGTTCAAGGGGAGCAAACCAAGGGGTAGTGTGGGGCATTTAGGAAATTGGTAATTGTCCCTTTAGCTCCAGCATGGGATTCTCAATGTTGGCTTCACAGGTGTGTGGCGGTGGTGTGCTCTTGGTCGTGTCTCTGGTGGCTTGCCCCCAGTACTCCTGGTGTGCCCTGGGTGGTGAGGGCCATGCAGGGCTTCTTTGGGAAATGTCTCTTTGCTGATGAGAGAAAAAAACGAAATGGGGCATATTTGGGGGAAAAAAAAGTCTGGCTTGCAGATGTTGTGTTGCCATTGTGGCTTTGCTGGGGGATCTTGCTGCAGACCACAACGCCCCAGAGCAGAGGATGGCTGTGAACGCCACGTGCCACGAGCAGGACATGTCTTTTGAGATGAAACTCTGGAAAATGTGGTGCAAACAGATCATCCGTGCAAAGCATGGCAAAAGGCTTCCTTTAATCCTTTAACTCCACTCCTTCAATTTGGAGAACAAGGGAAATACTCTAAGACAAAATCTCAAAGGGAACAAGCATGGTACAGAGTGTAGTTTCCTTCCTGCTCTGGGTCCTTCTGGCTCAGCTGAAGCCAGGTCGAATTAATTTCTTAGAGTGCTTTTTCTAATTCTTCCTTGCCTGCGCCTGTTTTTGGGCTGCCTTATCTCTTGACCTGCTTACAGTGCATTATACACCATTGTGTAACATACCCTGGGCTCAACACCCTCCACCAAATCCATCCAGCCCAACAATGGATTGCTGTGAGTGCTCTGAGCTCATTATGCAAGTTCAGTATGCCATGAGACAAAAAAGGCAATTATGTAAAACCTGCACTCAAATAATTCCCCAAAATGTATGATGTTCTTGAGTGGAATATGATATTCCTTGTATTCACTTCCAGGCGAGATCCTAGGAAAGAAAAGAAATGCATTTATATTTGTCTGGCCTAGTCAGTCTAATTTTAGATCCCATTGGCTGCTGTCTCACTGGATGTACAGTGCCTTTAATGCATTTTAAAACCAGGCAAAAATCATTATAAACAATTTTAAGGAGGCTGATTGTGAGGCAGATGACAGAGGCTGCTCTTTGCCAACGTGGAGCAGAGCTTGCACATCTCCTGGCTTTCCCTGGAGCACTGCCACGTTTGCTCTGAGAGACTGGAGAAGAAGAGCCATGAAAACACGCAGTGAAAGGAAGCAGTTCCCTTGTCAGCGTGGGTAGGTAAGGAAAAAACAGGTGAAGTGAGCTACTACTCTGGGTCATCCAGGAGCAACTGTGCATCAAATGCATCCCACAGCCCTGGCCCTGCATGTGGAGATATAACAAAGGGTTTTCAGGAGCCCTGGTTATTGCAGAGGTTTGTGTAAACCAATATTGAATTCTTCTGAAAATGCTGTCAGCAGGAATTGAGCCTTAATATCACATCTGGACAGGGCTTGGAGCAGCCTGGTCTAGTGGAAGGTGTCCCTGCCTGTGGCAGGGAGTAGAATGGGATGAGCTTTAAGGTCCCTCCCAACCCAAACTATTCTATGATTCCAGGACCTGCTCGTTGGGGAGTTGAAGGTGTTGGTTGCAGGGACGTGGTGTTGCCATGCAGAGGAGGTCCCTGGTGCCATGAGAAGGTGGCTCTGCAGGGACAGCTGTCCCAGCAGGCTCATGTGGAGCTCCCTGTGGGACATGCAGGGTGCTGGCAGGGCCCTGCTCTGCCCTCTCCTACGAGGCAGCTGCTGCCTTCCCATGGAAGCAAGAAAGGCTGAGATATCTGATTACATTTTTCTTCCTCTTTATTCCTGGGGGTATCGACTTCCAAAACTCATTTTTGTCTGTGCCACTGGGGAATTAGGGGTCTGTCTGTCTCTCTTTCCTCAGGAGGATAAACACAGCATTCCTAATCCTTTCTGTAGCACTGCCTGCTGCACTGCTGCCCCTTCCATGTGTATCTGCCTTTATGGAAACCGTAACCTTTGCTTGAACCAGAGATTTTCCTGAGCAAGGGCCCTTTGGGATCTGAGTGGGCTTTCCTGGATACATTTTTAATAAACACAATAATTTGACTGCAAACCCATTACCTATCCCCTGTTTGTTCTACGGGATAGTCATTTCCATGCCTGCAAAAGCCACTAACTCACAGGGCAATCAAAGGAGGAATGACAACCAGGATAAAATTGGTCTGTGTTGTGATAAACCCGTCCATCTTCACGTCGTGCTCTGGAGCTTTCTGTATTGCCTATAAATAATGGCCTCAAAAAGATATTAAATCTTTAGAAAAAAATCAAGCCTAATTGTAACTATATTTTTGTTTTCCATTTTGGTTTATGTACAGTATATGACTTCTGCGGAGACATTTTTATTCCAGGAAAATGACATGCCAACAAGAAGCCATAATTGCACTGATTTTTAGAAGTGCCTGCATTACTACAGATCTGATGTACTGCAAGACATGAATCAGAAAAATTCTATTAAAAAATCTCTTGAATGGCTGACACAGGAGTATTATCCACGATGATTAATTTGACTTGGTCATTATGAACACAGACAAGTCTGACAAAATTGCATTTCATTCCCCACTGAATTCATAAAATCACTATACACATAATAAGAAGTTATAGTTCTCTGCTATCCACTATTCTTGACAGGATTCCAGTTCTGGATAAGATACTGATTAAAATAAAAAAAAAAATAGAGGCAGAGAGAGAGTTGGGAGCCTTTTTAAAAGCCTACAGTAAGGCTGATTTCTTTTGCTATAAATTGTTCATAGAACTTCATTATTTTCAGCTTTTTTTGTGTGTGAAGTGGTGATGCAGGTCAAGAGCAGCTTGGACAATATCAAACGTGACTGTGAGCTTGTGGAGGGGATGCAGCAGAATGCCCAGGCTGAATCCCAGGGATTTTTCATCCTTCAGATAATTATAAATAATCGGTACCTTGTTCTTCATTTCCCACCCACACAACAGACAGGTCGAGGCCAGAGAGTCCTGAGAATGTTGTTTCTGGCCTTGGTAGCGTGTAAAATAGCCCCCCAAAATGCAGAATTGGATGCAAGCCTCCAAAAAAACAAATTTATTTTGGTGTGAACTGAGATTTTCTGTTCCCTGTGGATATTGTTCCCTCCACAGCCGCATCCTGCTGAGCAGCACAGCACCACATCACAGCCTTCCCTTGGCCACTGTGGCAACTTGCCAAGGACACCAAAGGTTATTAGGACAAGCAAGGGTGTTTAGGACCCTCTGTGCACAAATGGTTTTATGAAACACAAATTTTGATAAAATTTGTAGAAAAGAGACCTTTTTTGAGCTGTCAGATTTGGTTGAAACCATCCAGCAGGCTCAGCTTTGGGAAGAGCTCTGGCTCCAGGACTGCACAGGATCTACGGGAGATGGGAGAAGGTCAACTCGTGTAAAGTTTAAAGGTATAAACATCCAGCTGATTCAATGGTGAAGCCATCCAGAGGAGCTGGGATTGAGCTAGGCATGGCTTTGTGCTGCAGCTGCCGTGGTGTGCAGAGTCTGCATCGGAGCAATGCCCACAGAGTGGGAGAAATGGGGAGAAACGGAGTGGGGAGGTGTGGGTTTGATCTTTGGACAACCAACACTTGCTTGGGGTTTTTGAAGAGAATAACCTTTGCTCTGGGGGCAGGCTGGGAGAGCTGGGGGTGTTCAGGCTGGAGAAGAGAAGGCGCCAGGAGGGCATCAGAACCCCTTCCAGTGCCTAAAGGGGCTCCAGGAGAGCTGGAGAGGGACTTGGGACAAGGCCATGGAATGACAGGACAAGGGGGAATGGCTTTTCACTGCCCGAGGGCAGGGATGGATGGGATATTGGGAAGGAATTGTTCCCTGTGAGGGTGGGGAGGCCCTGGCACAGGGTGCCCAGAGAAGCTGTGGCTGCCCCTGGATCCCTGGCAGTGCCCAAGGCCAGGTTGGACACTGGGGCTTGGAGCAACCTGGGATAGTGGAAGGTGTCCCTGCCTGTGGCAGGGGGGTTGGAATGAGATGATCTTGAAGGTCCCTTCCAACCCAAACCATTCTGTGATTTTAAACCCCACTACTCTGGATATGGAAGAGGAGCACACAGAGAGGGAGGAAGAGCCCACTTTCCCACAGGTTCCCTGCTGCTCTGCTGTGCTCCCAACCTCTTGCTGAATATTGTGCAGACACTTCCAGGGTACATTTCTGTTCATGCAAGAACTCATTTTTTTCAACAGCATTCCCCTAGTAAAAAACCTGAGCATGTGAAAATTAATGTAGCAGGGGCCGGGAACACTTCAAAGACAATTTGTAGATTGTATGTGACTGACTGTTAATAAAGACTTCTTTCCAGTATTTATCCACCTCTTCCCACATAATTCATTGGCCCTGGTATTCACACAGATCTCCATGTGCGAGGATGAGGCAAATCAATTTCCATTCCTGAGCCCCAGAGCTGCTGACGCAGAAAATCAGCACTGCTTCACTTCTTGGCACGGGCCTTTGGGAATCGCAGGTGTGAGCAGGAGCCCTCTGCCACCCCTGCCTGGAGAAGGGCTGCTGGAAGGGGCAGCCCTCCTGGCCACCCCACAGCGAGCACCCATCCATGTCCCTTGCTGGCCCCAGAGCATTTCTCTGCAGTTTGCAGCGGCCAAGTGACTTCCACTTTCTCGTGCCACCTCAACTGACATTTCTGTCCCTGTGGCCTCAGTGCCTTGAGCTGAGCAGGAAACCCCTCTGGCTTCTGTGCTGGGGAAATGTATCAAAATCCCCCTCTTGAAAATAGGATCATGCCTGTGTGAGTAATGGGCGTGGTGGGAGAGATAGAAGGCTTTTGAGGAAATGTGGGCAGCTGGTCTTCAGGAAGTTTCCGTTTTACCTTTTTCCTTGTGTTTGGACTCCTTCTGTGGCTCAAGGTGTTCTCTCAGCCTGGCGTTCCCTGCAGTTGCTGTGACCAGTGGCACGTGGTGAATCTTTTAGATGTGTTTAGGGAGTAGGGAATGTGTCTGTATGGCCCATCCATCCATCCATCCATCCATCCATCCATCCATCCACGTGCTTCTCTGAGTCCTGACTCCATTTGACACATCATCCAGCTCTGGAAAAATCGAGATACCCCCAGAACCACCTGGCTGCTCCTCTGCAGCTCCTTCCCTGTGTGGTGCTGGTGGGAGAGTGCTCTCCCTGGGACACTGCCCTCAGCCTTGGGATCCTGCTGGGATCGGGTTGGGATGATTGCCATCACTGCTCGTGGGATGGTGTGGGCACCCCATAACCCCCGTGTGCTCCTTGTGCCCACCAGGAGCTCAAGCTGTAGCACCTTTCAGCCTCACAAATATCAATGTTTTCCTTCCCTTGCAGACTTGCCAGGCTGGTTTGGGTCTCGTCAGACCCATCTCATCTCTGAAGTGTCAGGAGGGTCACTGAGCTTTTGCATTAGCTTCAGGAAAAACCCAGCTGGATGAGGGATGGCACAGAGTCCACGGTGGTTTGTGTCATCAGGATAGATTGCACCAGCCTCTGTATTTCCTTGTACCTTCCCAAGAACAAATGTTCTCTCTCAGGCTCGTATTTACTGTTGAATGCCTTTTGACAGGGCAAATATTTACCTGCAATAATACTACAAATCTTTATCCTTCTCACTGTGAAGAATATTTCTCTGAATCAATGCTTGGCTGCAGCTCCTGGATCCTCACGGATAATCACACAGAACATGACTCAGTGGAGAATTGGGGTCACTGGACATTTGCCACGCTGCTGAGGAGGAGAATGGTTTCCCAGGTCCTTGGTCAAGTCGTGTCCTGTGTGATTAATACCAGCATGCAGCGCAGAGATGGCTGTGGATGGCTGCCTGGCCTGGTGGTTTGTAAAGCAGGACAGTGCTTTCTTCCCCTTCCAGGAGGTGAAAGGCAGGAGGAAGCTAAAGGCATCATTTATAGACATGCCCAGCACTTGTCACTCCCTGCTGAGTCACCTGCATGAGAATTTGTAGTGGTTTTTAGAACATGGCTTGGTCATGGCTTTGCCTGGGTCACAGCTGCTTGACAATCAGACATCTGGACGTCCCTTGGCCCATCCTCCTCTTTGCTGTGGCTGCTGGGAATGCTCCCCCGGGCTCAGGGAGCTTTTGTTATGGCTTGGCTGGTGGGAGCTTGCGGGGGCTTGGCTTTATTTACAGTCCAGGAGGAGCTGCAGCACAGGAGCAGAAGGTGAAGCAGCAGCACCATCAAGGGTTGTTCTGAGTCCCACGGCAGAGGGTGAGCAGGGTCACTGTGCCCATCAGGCCATAACCACAGATGTGCTCTGTGTTCGCTGCAGAGGAGCCGCCTGCCATCGACAGAGCAGTCCCCAAAGCTGCCTCCCGCCCGAGAGCCTCCTCCTGCAGGCCCCGGGCGTTTGGGATGCCTCCTGTCCCTCTCTGTCTCCCTCTCCTGAAAAGCATCAGGGAGTGCAGCAAGGCCGGGAGATGTTGGCACGTTGTCCCTGTGGTGGGAGCGGTGCTGGCAGGAGACCACACTGGGCTGTCTCCAAGACCTGCTTTTGGCAGCTCAGCAGTGGGGCCTGGCCGTGCAGGTCAGCCCCCGCCCTTGCAAGAGGTTCAGTAGGTCTGGCTTTCCTCTCAAATGATTCTGAATAAAGTGTGCCCAGCCCTGTGCCGTGAGCTGGGAGGGAGCAGCCAGTTACCTGTCCTGACTCCTCTGGGTCCTGGACGTGGCCTGGGTGTCACCTTGCCAGGAACCAGAGCCTTCTCCCCATTACAATCCCCCCACATCACCTCCTCTCCAGTCCTCTGCCTTCTGACCCTGAATCTGCAGCTGGATGCAGATGGTGCATGGACCCCTGCTCAAACTTGCATTTCAAGATGGAAAAATTATTTTAAAATACAATTTTGCTGCTGTTGGAGGTTGGTTGTACCTGCTGCGATGCCGTCCTGTGCCATCGCTGTGGAATTGTGGGGCAGAACCAGATTTATGAGGTGGGGAGGCCCTGGCACAGGGTGCCCAGAGAAGCTGTGGCTGCCCCTGGATCCCTGGAAGTGACCAGGGCCAGGCTGGATGGGACTTGGAGCAGCCTGGGGTAGTGGAAGGTGTCCCTGCACACAGCAAAAGGGTTGGAATGAGATGATCCTTCAGGTCTCTTCCCAGACTATTTTAAGATTCTGTGATAACCCTGAGGCTGTGCTCAGGGCAGTTATACAACTCTATACAACCCTATACAACCTATATAACCTATACAACCCCTATAGCTGGTGCACAGGGGTGTTTGTGGGGCTGAAGGCAAGGGGGGGACTCAGAGAAGGGTCAGTCTCCCTCGTCTGACAGGGCCTGGCTCCATCCTGTGTCTCCACCCCACTGCAGGCAGGGCTTCCCTGCTCCGAGCAGCACCCGGCGTCTGCCCGGCAGCACCAGCCACGAGAGGGTTTGCAAGAAGAGACTTGTTGTTTCAGCTGATTTCCGTGTTTTAATTTGAAGAGGAATAATGTGTAATCACAACAACTGTCATCTGCTTGACAGTGGAAAATCCTAGATCTTTTTTTGTGCACAGTAAATGGGCAGCCACTCAGCAGCACGAGCTGCTCGGCGCTCAGAGTCCTGGTGGGATGAATGGCTTCAGACCAGCCCGCTAATCTAATTTGTAATGTATCCTTAGAACGTATAATTGGCTGTTCAATTTAATTCAAATTAACATAAGAATAGGAACTATAATCTGCCACAGAGCCCACGTGGTGGTGGAGAGGAGCACTGGGTGTTGCTGCAGAGGGGTTGAGGGGACGGCTCTGTGCCCACCGTGTGAGACCGCTCCTGGTGGGGACGGAGGTGTCATTGTGGACACGTCAACATCCCTCTTCCCTTTTCCCTTTTCCCTTTTTTCAGCCTTCTGAGTGTCTGTGTGCCTCATCCCCCTCCCTTATCTTTCTGACCATCTATTTAAAACACACGTAGAGTGAGGGCAGCTCGCTTTGGAAAGCTCGGTAGCGACAGGGTGTGAAAGCTGGCAGGCGCCGAGTCTGATTATGTTGATTGGATATTGTCTAATCTGATTTTGATTGTGTACAGCTTTGATTGTAATTTTGATACGTCTGCAAAATGCTGTAGCTATTCGGAAAGCTTTGTGATTTAAACAGGTCTTTTTTTTCTTTTCTCTTTTTTTTTCCCCCTGGGTTGAATAGAACAGAGGCAGAAACGTGCCTGGGGCTGGGCAGGGCGCTGGGGCTTTGGCACTCTGTACAAAACCACCTCAAAGCCCTTGGGTGAGCTGCTCTGCAGCAACACAGGGGACTCATAGTTTTGAAGAGAGCTTTAGGAAACTCTGAGTGGGTTTTACATAATTTAGTTAAGTACAGCAAAGCCACTTGCTTATATACCTGATACCAAAATAAACCAGCTGGAGGAACAAGTTTGCTGTGCGATGATTTATTTAAATCCCTTTCTGTAAAGCATGGAGTGAAATCCTCTTAAATAACTGGGAAAGAATCAGTGTACCTCGAGGAGCATAGCCCAAATGGAAACCCAGCTACGAGATGTATTAAATGGGATCTCTCTGTCTGCCTCGTGTACATCCCCTCAGCCTGCTGCCTTCCCTGTATCGTAACGTTAGACAGAAGCTGACTGGAGAAAGAGCTGGGCTTGAATTTCCCCTGAACAGTAACAGTTGGTGCAGGGCTCTCATGGCCCAGGGTCTCTCTTGCCATGCTCCTGTTTCCCTGCTGCCAGTGGGAATCTCAGGCAAACATGAAGCTTTGGGTCAGACATGCAGAACCTGCTCTTGAATCACAGAATCATCAAACGGTTTGGGTTGGAAAGGACCTTAAAGCTCAGCTCATTCCACTCCCCTGCCATGGGCAGGGACCCCTTCCCCTGTCCCAGGCTGCTCCAAGCCCCGTCCAGCCTGGCCTTGGGCACTGCCAGGGATCCAGGGGCAGCCACAGCTTCTCTGGGCACCCTGTGCCAGGGCCTCCCCACCCTCACAAGGAACAATTCCTCCCCAATATCCCATCCATCCCTGCCCTCTGGCAGTGGGGAGCCATTTCCCCTCTTCCTGTCTCTCCAGACCCTTGTTCAGCACCTCTCTCCAGCTCTCCTGGAGCCCCTTTAGGCCCTGCAAGGGGCTCTGAGCTCTCCCTGGTGCCTTCTCTCCTCCAGGTGAGCACCCCCAGCTCTCCCAGCCTGGCTCCAGAGCAGAGGGGCTGCAGCCCTTGGAGCATCTTTGTGGCCTCCTCTGGACTCGCTCCAGCAGCTCCATGTCCTTGTCCCGTGGTGGCCCCCAGAGCTGGAGGCAGCCCTGCAGGTGGGGTGTGCCGAGAGGGGAGGCGAGAGGCAGGGTCCCCTCACTGCCCTGCTGCCCACGCTGTGGGCCCAGCCTGGCACACAGGGGGTGTCTGGGCTGCCAGGGCACAGGGCTGGGTCATGTCCAGCCCTTCCTCCACCAGAATCCCCAAGTCCTTCTCTCCCAGGGCTGTTCTCAATGTTTACCTCTCCTGGTCTGTGCTCCTGCCTGGATTGCCCTGACACAGGAGCAGCTCCTTGAGCTTGGACTTGTTGAACCTTGTTAAGTTCCTGTAGCCCCACTTTTGCAGCTTGTCCAGGTCCCCCTGGATGGCATCCTGTCCTTCTGCTGTGCCAGCTGCTCTTTCTGTTTCTTTCTGCAGTAGGGTGATGGAAGGTGGGAGGGGGAGGGTTCAGCTTAGCAGAGGATGAGCCTCCTCCAGCCCCAGCTGTGGGGTGAGGCAGGAGTGACCCCCTGCCCTGACACCCCACAGAGCCACGGCTCTCCCTGGCAGTGCCCTTTCACCAGTCCACAGATCCCTCCTTGCTCCCTGCTGCCTCTCCCACTGACTTCTGCACTCCAGTTAAATACAGGCTTTATTTTATTTTATTAAGGACTTTCTCCCCGCAGTGTGCGGTGATGAAGAGCACGAATCCAGGGGTGAGCTCTGGGACAATGGATTATTAAAGCCTACAGTGCTTAACTGGTTTTTTAACATCTGGGGTTTTGCTCTTAAATCAAGTATTAAGTCCAAATCCAACCATGAAACGAGGTGATCTGGGAAATTTAGCTTTAGCATGTGTGTAATACTATAGCTAATCAGAATTTCATATGCTATAATAATATGTGAAACAGTAGATGTTTAGAATAAGCCTCCTCTGCCAGAGACTCATTATATTCTGCGTTGGTAATTAATAATTTTGGATAGATTCACACATTATGAAGAGAAAACGGTTTTGTCTGAAGTGAAAATGATTGCACAGGTGCAACAACATTTTTTATATAAATGGGAATGCTTAGAAGTAAACAAGCCATGAGAAAACATGGGGAGCAGACAGAGTTCCAACATCTCTGCGTGTTCGTGTCACCTCGAGGGAGTGTTATTAGGGAGGTGAGGGAACGCTTTTCCGGATGAAATTTGGGAGAGGATATGAGGAAGGACAAATCTCCATGTGTGATGAAGTCATGCAGGCTTTCTTTAAAGGATTTTTTTAAAGTGATGGCCGTGTTTCCAAATCTCCCTCCCTGGTTGTAGCTTCTGTGCTGGGGTTTGTGAGGTTTCAGCGGGAGTTAGGACAAGAGAGAATGGCTTTAACCTGCCAGAGGGCAGGGTTAGATTTGGTATTAGGGGAAAATGCTTTACTGTGAGGGTGGGGAGGCCCTGGCACAGGGTGCCCAGAGAAGCTGTGGCTGCCCCTGGATCCCTGGAAGTGTCCAAGGCCAGGTTGGACGGGGCTTGGAGCAGCCTGGGATAGTGGAAGGTGTCCCTGCCCATGGCAGGGGGGTGGCACTGGATGGGCTTTAACATCTCTTGCAATCCAAACTGTTCCATAGTTCTGGGAATTTTGATCCCAAGTAATTGTTATTTCTACAGCTCTAATTCTCACAAAAACTCTTAAAAATACCAGCTGTAGGTTGAAAGCTGAGCTGAGTGCCTGGAGAGAGACTTTGACCCAGGAAAGCTGCAGCTGGTCAGGAAGCAGCCATGCCCTTCCATGGCTGTGGTGCAGGTGTGGAAGTTCCTGCTGAGGTTTTGGGGACTTTAGGATGAGTAGGGATGCAGTGTGGAAGAGGGGAGCAAGGGGATGCCGTGAGTGGGTCCACGGTGTGTTCCTGATGGATGGTGCAGTGCTGCCACACTCACAGCCTGTCTCCTACCTCCTTACAACCTGGCGTGCAGGACTGGAGATGCATTTTTTATTACAACAAACCCATTTCCACCAGAATCCGTATTTCTTAGAGAAATAATCGTTTTCCTTTGCTGAAGCAGCAAGGCAGTGACACGTTGCAAAATGTCTCTTTCATGTTTCAGACGTACAACAGTCAGAATGAGAACAACGAGGACTACGAGATCCCTCCCATAACGCCTCCCAATCTCCCCGACCCGTCCCTCCTGCACTTGGTGGACCACGAAGCTGGATACCACTCCCTGTGCCACAGCCTCCCTCCGAACAGCCTGATCCCAGCGTATCCCTACCAGAACATGGACCTGCCGGCCATCATGGTGTCCAACATGTTGAGTCAGGACGGGCACCTCCTCTCCAGCCAGCTCCCCACGGTCAGTGCCTTTCCCCTCTCTCTCCCTTTCCTCTGTGTTTCAGCTGAGCAGAGAAGGGCATTGGGGATGAGCTGTTTGCCCTGAGGGTTGGGATGAGCTGGTGCTGCCCACCGAGGCCGGGGTGCGTTGGCAGGGAGCGCGGTCACCGTGCTCATGGTGGCAGCTTCTTGCTTAGTTTGGCGTCTTCCTGAGCCTCATTAACCACTTGGGATCAGGGGGATCAGGTCTTTTCCCCCCTTTTTTCCCCTCTTCATCCTCCCTGACCCAAGCAAAGTGCACATGCCCCATCCTCCACGGCAAGGTGAGCAGCCAAAGCCCCAACGCCCTGTGTCCTTTCTCTTCCTCTCTGCCACCCCCGTCCCACTGCCAGGGTGGCCCCAGTGGCACCAGCAGGAGGAGCATGGATGCTCCCTGGAGGGAAAGCTGTCCTATTGATTTCAGGGGGAACAGGATCCCTCCTTGCACTCACAAACTCGAGTTGCCTCCTGGTTCACGCCGGGGGAAGGGGATACCTTGCAAAGGTTCAAATGGCTCATCTGTGGGGATAAACAAGGCTGGGATAATGAAGTAAAGTGAAGCTCTGGGAAGAAACTCCAGGGCTAATTACACCTTACGATGCTTCTGCATCAGCAGCACCAAGGAAAGGTTGTGACTTGATTTTGACAGTGATGTTGAATTAATACTGCTGCTGTTTGATACCATTTTCCTCTTTAGCAGCTTTAGCCCTGTGGTTGGTTTTCGACATTGTTTCTCTCTAAGATCATTGGTTTTGAATGACACTGATATCAAACAGAGTCAATTTTACTTAAAGAGCATGGCTGGGAGCCTGGCCCTGCCTAGCTGGGGAACGCTTGGTGTTGATTGCTTGAATAGATAAGGTAGTGGCATTTAAATATTTAAATGGGATATTATCTCTTAGTCTAGGAAAATCCCAAGGCTTTCTGGAGTCCTGATGAGTCTCTGAGTTTCATTGTTAGTGTGTTTAAGAGAAATATCATGTTCTGCCCATCAATATTGAACAGAGGCATATTTCTATGGAATTAAATATTACTTAGGGCTCTGTGTTACCTTTTAGGTTCTTAGGTGATTAAAACATTCATTTCTGAGACAGAAAGAGTCAATTTCAGATGAAATATTTTTCCCTGGTTTAATTTAAAGCACAGCCCCTTTGCCTGACCCCTATTTTCATAACACGATAATTTTATCCTGTGTTGATTGTCTCATTTCTGAGAGGTGATATTGCACTTATAAATCACTTTCTAAAATACCTAAAGAAAAAAAGAAGAGGGGGATTTATTAAGCAGCTTCTCTGCGTCTGAAATAATTTATTTTGGAGTAGTCCTTGGGAAATGTTCTCTTTCTTACTTTATGGTACTGTTTTACAAATGCAGCGTGGTGACGATAAATCAGGGCTGAGCCAGGGAAGATAAGAAGGGGACTTAGTGGGCTGTAAACGTAGAATAGAGAGATTAAGATTTGTTTGCCCCTTACCACGAAAATAAAAAAAGTCCAGTGAACCCTGAATTTCCCAGCTGAGAGTGAACTGAACCTGTTCAGTTTTGGAAAGCCTCGGAGCTGTGATCCATCTGCAGAGGTCCCGGCAGGAAAGGGATCAGGGAGGGAGCTGTGTTGCAGTTTTAGGTCAGAATTAAATCCTGCTTTTTTTCCACTGAAAAGGAACACCTTCTGTCCCCTTTGGTGGGGAATTGAGTCTCCCTTTCCTCCAGCAGCAGCCCATGATGGCAGCGTTGGTCCCAGAGCACACCTACAGCTCCTGTTGGTGCTGAGGGGAGCAGCACACACACGTGAGGGCACAGAAAAGTCCTGGAGAGAAAGCACATTCTGAACTCATATGGTTAATACCTAATAGCACCTTCCAGTGCCTGCAGGAGCTCCAGGAGAGCAGGAAAGGGACTTGGGACAAGGGATGGAGGGACAGAACATAAGGAATGAGTTCCCACTGCCAGAGGGCAGGGCTGGATGGGATATTGGGCAGGAATTGTTCCCTGTGAGGGTGGGCAAGCCCTGGCACAGGGTGCCCAGAGAAGCTGTGGCTGCCCCTGGATCCCTGGCAGTGTCCAAGGCCAGGCTGGGCGGGGCTTGGAGCAGCCTGGGACAGTGGAAGGTGTCCCTGCCCATGGCAGGGGGTGGGATGGGATGATCTTTCAAGTCCCTTCCAACCCAACCCATTCTGGGGCTTGTTTGCCAGCACTTGCAGAAAGAGAGGGATTATTTCACCCAGGCAGGAGTGGGAGGCCGGTCTGGGAGTGAGCCTTGCCTGCACAGAGCACGGAGGAGGTGGCTCAGCGTGCAGAGGTTTTGGGTTTCTTCCAGGAGCAGCATTGCTCATGCAAATGCTGGAGCTGGAGCCTCTCTCCTCCCTGCTGCTCTTTGCTGTAGCTCACACAGGGTTTTGCACACACGGCTATTTCCTGCCTTGGTTGCCATGTCTGTTGGTTTGATCACAATGACAAACAACAAGCAAGTCATGGTGAAATGTTTAGACATTGGTCAGACTTTTGCTCTAAAGATGTAACTTGAGCCTTAGGGTTTTTTTAAGTCACAAAAGAAAAAAAAAATGAACAAATCTCTAACTGCTGATAAGACATGAGCCAGGACTTCCTGAGAGCCATAGGATTGGTATTTTTTCTTGAGAGCTCAGAAGTGAATAAAGAAAATCCAGGTGCAGGTTGCTGTCCCCTGTGTGTGTCTCTTGTCCTGGGATGTCCTGACATTACCCTCAGACTGCATTAAACCCCCCAGTGCCTCTCAGGAGCCAGCCTGCTGCTCCCATTGAGCAGGTGACCAGCTCAGAGACAGTTCAGTCAGCACAGAAATTCCCATGGCAAGATGGGAGCTGGGCAGTGAAGGTGGATTTGCTGTGTGCCAGCCCCTGCTCCTGGCTCCAGCTCACCCATGGGCTGTCAGATGGACATCCTCGTTTGAGCAATGCAGCTGTGCCCTGATGGAGAAACCCCAAATCCAGCATCACTTCTGCTTCCTCATCCCTTCAGCAGCATCACCCAGAGCACCCTGCACACCCCCACTCTGCACACCCAGCTCTGCCCATAGACCAGCTCCACATTTCTGTGTCATGGCTCTTCACTGCTGTTTCTGTCACTTTATTTCCCCTTTTTTTTTCCGCCACCCATGAGTTTTTAGAAGTTAAGGGAGTTTTCAATCCCTGAATGGGGTGCAGGGAGCTGCAGAGCAGGGAAGCAGGGATGGATGGGCAAGGGTAGGCAAAGAGATGGCACAGGATGAGATGTGTGAAGAACTGCTGGAAGGGGGTGTGGGAGGGCTGGGGAGGAGGCAGGGCTGGCACATTTGGGGAAGGTATTTTTATTCTTTGTGTTGATGGTAAGAAACAAACAGACAATTCTTACTGCAGTGGATTTTTTTTGCTCTACTGATCTCTCTTTTCCTATGGGAAAAAAGGAAGGGAAGAGGAGGGAAAGAGGAAGAATGGCAGGAGGGAAAGAAAGTGGGAGAGACGTGACTGTCACTGAGAAATGGGAGCAATTAGGGAAAAGTAACCAAAGTGGAAAAAAACCATGTTTTCCTTGGGAAGAGAATAGCTTTGCTCACTGTGAACACCCCAGCAGTGTTACAGTGTGGACAAGCAGCAGCTGAGCCTTCCAGGGATCCACAGGGAGCCCTGCTGGGCTGGGATCACTCTGGGGGATGTGGGGATATGGGGAAAGCCAGAGATGTGCTGTGCATCAGTGGTGAGGTGAGTGCCCGCTGGGTTAAGGAGCTGCTGGGAATAAATGAGATTTCCGAGTGGATTTGGCAGAACATTTTTGACAGAAACAAAGGGCGATCAAGGTCAGAGCCCAGGAGTCTCCAAGACAGCACAAACCTATTTCCATAAGTATTGGACAGCAGCCAGGAGGGCTGGGGGTGCCTCTGCTTATCAGGTGGGACAGTGCTGGGGTGGGGGGAGCCAGGAGCCCCTGACTGGGGGCACAGCACTGCCCAGAGCCCCCAGCACTGCTCCAGGACCCCACAAGTGTGCTGCCCCAGGCCTGCTCTCAGGGTGCAGCTACACACTCCAGGAAAGCAGCCACCCTGCTCCCTCCTGCTCTGCCGTGGCCAGGGGCAGTGTGGGCACAGCCATGTGTTTCTGCAAATGGGAAGCATCATTTTGGGCCTGTGGCTGCTCTTGTGAGCCAACATGAGCTTCGGAGAGTTGGTTGGAGAGGCTGACACCTCTCCTTGTGTCTGCATCTTCCCATTGTGTCTTCCCATTGATCTTTGTGACTCCTTTGAAGGCTCTAACATTTCCTTCAGCCCACTGGTATGACTTTTTTCTGCTCACAGCAAGCTGGTGCAAGGGCAGAAAGGCTTCAGCCACAGCCTGAAAGGTTTCGTTTCAGCTCGTTGAGTGGCACAAAATTATTTGAAAAATATTTAAAATCCTCCGAGGCAAAAAGAGTATCCTTAGTGTAAAACGTCACATTTCCAGTGAGCTGTGGAACCTGTTTGGGTAGAGGTGAGAGAGCAAAATGGTAAATGGGGGTGAATTGTAGAAGCAAGGTGAGTGCCACCCTGAAATTCCCAAAGTTTTCAGTCAACTTGGAAGAGCTGCTTCCCTACACAACGGGACTTCGCTGTGGAACAGAGAGAAGAGCTGTAAAACAAACCAGCAGCAACCCAGCTGCCTGTGTCCTGTCACAAGAGAAATGGAAAAGTCGCCCTTTCCCAGAGCTGGGATGTGCATTCCCAGGATGCTGAAGGGCTCCAAGGAGAAGCTTCCCCCCTGGTGCTCCCCAGGCCTCGAGGGAGGCTGTCCTGCAGGCAACATTCCAAGGCCAGAACCCAGATTGCTCCAAACCCCATCCAGCCTGGCCTGGGACACTTGCAGGGATTGCTGCTCTGGGCAACCTGTGGCAGTTTTTACCATCCTCATTGTAAAAAACTTGTTATGTCAATGAAATATTGTCCCAAAAGCCAAGTAAGCTGTGCCAGTGCTTCCTGCAGGCCACTGGAAATCCGAGTTCCCGGCAGGCAGAACAGTTCATGTGCTGTGGGCAAATACTTCCGATGCATCAATATTTCAATGATTTTGAATCACTGCCTGTTAAAATAAGTTATTTAAAATAATCCACATCCCAGTGCAGTGTACAGGCAGCATTGCCCTTCAAAGCAAGTTCATGCTCTTCAGCAGAGCCTTTATAAATAAATAAACCAACGAGAGCGTTGCTCGGGTCACCAGCAGCAAAAACTTCCCTGAGTTCCCCTTGTTTCAGTCCTGGATAAGTTTTCACTGGCAATTTTGTGTTGTGAGCTTTAAGGTTTTGACTAATTCGGCTTTCTGCTTATTAATGGTTCAGTATTTAAAAACTTAACTCCCAAACATGAGGTGGAAAATAGTAATAACACAACCCTACATGAAGGGTTCTTTGTATAGAGCAGGGCCTTGTTTGCAATTCCCTGCTAGTGTTTTTCTCAGAGGCAATAAATGAAAGAAATATGTCTTTTTAAATTTTATAAAACTCAGAAAAATGGTTTTAAACAGCTTTTCTTCACCTCCTATAATTATTTATTTTCAAACAGTCGTTCAGGGTAATGTTCCGTTTTCTTATTTCACACTCCTTTTTCTCATAAATGAACCATCACTTCAATAAATCATTATGAAAACAGAGACTAACACAAACCCTGAAAGGTTGAAAGATTTATGTAACACATTTATGTTTTCCATTTTCTCATTCTGGTACTCCACTGCTAAAGCTAAGCTAATAAAAGCTGCTATTAATATTTCTTGTTGCCTGGCAACCACAGAGAGGGAGTAATAGCTTTAGCTAGAAAAATAGATGACCGATAAGGAAAAATTCAATTCTTTTATTATCTCAAGGGAAAATGGGCTTTTACTGGAACATTATGATGTACGAGTGTGAAGTTGAATACAAAGGATATTTTTTCAGTTGTTTTTCTATTTTTAATGAACATTATTTTACCTTCACAAACTCGTTTAAGGCATTTGCCCCACCTACTTGCAAGCTTAATTTAGCAACACCCACACACGCTTCTGGCTTTAAGTATCTGTTGGCATTTTCACTTGGAAGCCCCTTCCCTCTGCGCCTCCCCCCGAGCTGGAGGGCTCCGTCATAAAATTTCGCTCCAGGTCGGAACCTGGGAGACGAGATTCCCGATCAAAGAGTAAATTGTTCTTGTGTGTGTTCAAAACTTGCTTTCTCAGAGGAAGGGGCTCGTGTGGAGAGGTGTTTTCTGAAGTTTTAGGCGTCGTGGCTGGGCTGTCTGTGCTCAGGGAGAGCAGGAGCGACTGCTGGTGCTGGAGGTGTGAGTGCAGAGCTGCTGCCTGTGGGCAGAAGTGTGGATGGATCCCTCTGGGAACACCGAGGCTGCAGATGAACAGATCAAAAACAGCCCTGGGAGAGGAAGGACTTGGGGGTGCTGGTGGATGAGAGCTGGACATGCCCCGGCTGTGTGTGCCCAGGAACCCCCCATGCCCTGGGCTGATCCCCCAGTGTGGGCAGAGCTGAGGGGGTGATTCTGCTCCTCTGCCCTGCTCAGGTGAGGCCCCACCTGCAGAGCTGCCCCAGCCCTGGGGCCCAGCACAGGAAGGACCTGGAGCTGCTGGAGAGAGTCCAGAGGAGGCCACAGATGCTCCAAGGCTGGAGACCCTCTGCTCTGGAGCCAGGCTGGAAGAGCTGGGGGTGTTCACCTGGAGAAGAGAAGGCTCCAGGGAGACCTCAGAGCCCCTTCCAGGGCCTAAAGGGGCCTATAAGAAAGATGGGGACAGACTTTTTATCAGGGCTTGTAGCAATAGGACAAGTGGGAACGGCTTCAAACTGACAGAGAGTTGGTTTAAATTGGATATAAGGAAGAAGTATTTTACAATGAGGGTGGAAGAACCCTGGCACAGGGTGCCCAGAGAAGCTGTGGCTGCCGCTGGATCCCTGGCAGCATCCAAGGCCAGGTTGGACAGGGCTTGGAGCAGCCTGGGACAGTGGAAGGTGTCCCTGCCCATGGCCGGGGGGGGTTGGACTAGATGGCCTTCAAAGGTCCATTCCAACCCAAAGAATTCTGCAATTCTATGAATACAGATCCTCTTCTGTGGGAAAGGTCCTCGCTGAGTTTCCCAGTCATCCTGAACACCAGCAGAAGCTCCCTGTGGAGCAACAGCCCCTCTTTTCACATGGCTGAGGCAGCTTCTGAGCGGTCCCTTGCCAAGCACTGCTTGTGAGGGAATTGGGGTGGTGTGGGTCAGAGAACAGCAGAGCTCATGAGCACCGGGCTGTGCATGAGAGGAGGGAACCTGAGGAACCAGTATGGTTGTGTGATTGTTCTTTAGGTTCACCAATGGGTGTCCCATTTCTGAGATATGAGTAACCAGGGTGTCACGATGCACTTTTCACACAAGGGAACTGTTGTGACAGCTGAGAAGCAAAGCAGATGTGGGCTTTGCTTGATAATGAAAGGATTTCTCCCTGAACGAGGGAAAGGAAGGAGACAAGGTGTCACTTGGTCTGCCAGGCCTGGGAGAGGGTAACTGTCACCTGCCAGGGTGGCAATCTCACATGGGAATCTGCCTTTTTTCCTAAAAACCTGTCAGAGCCACCTCCCTGCAGGAGAACTGCTCCTCAGCAGGAGGTCCCTTCCAACCCAAACCATTCCAGGAGTCTATGTCCCAGAGCAAGGGGATGCAGGAGAGCATTCAGATGTGCTCTCACCCACAGCACCACATCGTACTGCACTGGAAGGGCCTGCACAGTGAACCTGTGTGTGTGTAAGTCTGGCTGCAGAATTGTCTCTGCTGCCTGTGCCTCTTTTGGTTTGGTTTTAGGCTGCAAACTGGGTCCTCATCTACCACTACTCACCTCTTGGCCAGAAGCCAGCGGGTTCCATCCCGAGGTGTACCTGCTGCTCTCAATGAACCAGCATCTCTTCTTCACTGTTTGCATTCCCCCTTTTAACTATTCCATGGAAATTCATCCTCCTAAGCTTTCCTTTCCTCTCCTTGAGCTGGTCACTCTCTCTCTGATTAACCCGTACCTTTGGGACAGTCCCAGCAGTGGGAGTCTCCTTGTCAGCCACACAACCCTCGGGGAGCAGACGCCGGGTGAGAGGGTTTGTGCTGTGCCTGCCTCAGCTGCCATGAAGCACCGGTGACACAATTTGCTTTGCTTTTACAGCACTTTCCGATAGCACCGCCCGCACTTAAGCCGCGCTTAAGCAAGCTCGCGTGGAGCTCTAATCAGCGCGCTTTGCGTGAGGCCGGCGAGGAGGAGGAGGAGGCTGGCCCTGAGCAGCGCGCGTGCATCGGCGCTGTAATTAAAATATCAATTAGGCCGTGTTGACGGCGTGCCAAATTACTGCCTCTCGTGTGTGCACTAAACTTCATCGCTCCCCAGTCTCCTGAGCAGGCCTGACGCGGCCGCGGTGCCGAGCCCAGCGCAAACCCGGCGCTCGCCAAAGCGCGGCTGAGATATTACTTTGTGTAATGGTGCCGCGCTCCAGAGCTGGAATCATGTTCTGGAAATTATCTTTTAATGTACAATTTGTATTGCTGAGAAATGTCACTTACTTCGCAGAACGTCTCGCCGGTATAAAACCTGAGATTTATTCCTGTCATTTTTTTGTCTCCTCTACCACGTTGATAATAAGAAGTCGACTTTATGTGCGTGATGCCTGTGTCAGTTTTGAAATTTGGGGTTTCATAAAAGACGGTGGTATAAATAAAACATGATATAAATTAAAAATACAGCGGAAAATAAAATCTCTGAATTACGGGAGCAGATGAGATGAATGCAGCATGAAGGAGGTTTTCAGAACAATATCAAATAACTCCAGTAAATATGTTCAAGGAATGGGATGGATCTTTTTTAAGACCTGATACTGATCTCAAATGTATTTGTCTCTAGTGTACAGACGTGCAGGTGGATGCCTGTTCTTAACCTAGTTTTAACCCTTTAGGTTTAGGCTGTGTTCATCTTTGGGGTGGAATTTTTTTCTCCTTCTTAGCAAAAAATCCCACTTCAGCAGTTTTTCCTGGGTGAGGTTAAAAATGCATTTTGCCTGCATCAAAAGAATCCTGCAAATGAGAACATGCTTTGCAAAATGAACTAGAGATTTGGAAGAGAGTTCCTTTGGAGTCTGGGATGTGGCTTTAGGGAAAGAGTGCCCCAGCATGGGCAGTTCCCCATTTCCTGGTGGAGGATTTGTCACCTCAGCCCCAGGAGCTGGGGTTGGTGCCTGGATGGGCTTTCCTCAGCTTCTTGGCCTCTGCTGTCCTGTGGGATCATCTTGGCCATCTTCTTCCTCCCTATCATAATTTTTAAAACCACAGGAAATTATGTCAAAATTGGCATGAGGAAAGATAAAAAAATTGAACAGATAATGGTCAGAAAGTGTTGAGATTACCCTTGTCTGTGCTGGCTAATCTGGGGCATTGTGAAATTGCCTTTAGTTGCAGCATGAGATAAACAATGCCAGATCATCTCTGCTTAAAGATTGGTTGTCTTTGGTGCAACAGTTTTAGGTGTGTTTGAACCTCAGGGATCCCAATCCTTTTGGGAACAGTAGGTAAAGATAACAGGGATGTGTTTCAGGGTGTCTCTGCTATCCAAGAGCTGGGTTTATTCAGCAGCCAGGGCTGTGTGTGTGCGCCAGCACTGCAAAAGGATCGTGGGAGAGCTGCAGGCAGGATCTTCCTCCTTCCTTGAAGTGTTGGACAGGGCTTGGAGCGACCTGGGATAGTGGAAGGTGTCCCTGGCCATGGCAAGGGAGTGGAACTAGATGAGCTTTAAGGTCTCTTCCCACCCAAACCATTCTGTGATTCCTTTGCTTCTCGCTGAACGTACTCAGCCCTCTCTCAGCTGATTAACCAGAAGCTGCTTCACCCTCCCTAAAATGCTGCTTTTGTGCCTTATTCTGTGCATGTGACCCAATGGTGCAGGTCATCCGAGGACTTGTTTTTGTTTGGGTCACACACAGGAAAACAGAGGTATTTCCAGGCAGGAATAATCCCCAAGGCACGTGTCTCTGCACCTTCTCCTGCATCCCATTCCTGCTCCCTGACTGTGCCAACAAAGCTGAGCTTTCATTGCCACCTCTGGACTGACAGCAAGGGCCTAATGAGAGGAAAGGAAGGGGGTTTTGCCAAAGAGATGGAGCTCCCTGCATCCTCCTGGAGCTTGCACCATGTGCCCACCTTGTTTGCTGTCCCTTCTGCCCCGTGCTTCTCCCCTCCTCTCCTTTCCATGGGAATAACGAGATGTGGTGGCTGTGGGCCTGTGCCAATGCAAAGAGCCTCCAAAAGACAAGTGAAGGGTTTTAATTTTCATCATAACCTCTGCCACACCTTCAAGTGTTCACGTTCCCACGTGTGCCCACACTCCACATCATAATGCGACGTGAAGTCTTCTTTGCAGTGCAGCAGGCAGCTGTAAATAGAACAATTTTTTTGCCACTTTTTAACCAGCATCACCTCTGATACGAGAAAAACCAAAGTAGTGTGTCTGGCAGCTCTTTGCCATCCATCTTACACGTTTTAATCAATGTTGCAGCCCATCTTTAATTGCCCTTATCCCTTAGTTCAATCATATTTATCTCGTAGCTGTCACTGGCCTCCCCTCAGCGTGTTACCAGGGTGCATTAACCTGCTCCAACAATCACTCACTGCCCCGGACAAGGAGGAGCTGCGTAACTTTGAGCTTCATTCCCAGTCACACCCGTGCTTCGCTTTCCATTGCTTTTCCAGAAGTTTCAGCCCCAAATGGCCTTGCAGCGACTGGTGTCGGTGCCATTCCCGTCCCGCCCGGGGCAGGAGAGCACAAAAGGATGGAAATTTCCACGGCTTTTGTTTCAGCTGTAGAAGTTATGATGACTGTTCGCTGCTGTAGGTGTGTGCGCGTTGAGTGAGTCTTTTTGTGTCATTTAAATGGGAGCCGTTTTTAGAGGCAAATAACAGAAAGTGCTTACAATAAAAATAATGGGCTGTAACAGGCTTTGTTATGCAATGAGGAGATCAAAGAGCCACATCAGCCAGTCGGCTGAGCGCTGGAGTGACAGGAGGAATGGTCCCTAATTGGTAGGTAAGATTTCCTCGGCTGGTAAATAGAAATGGTAATCCCAGCCCTTTCAGAGGAGTTTCCCCCTGCCAGTGGCCTCGGTGGGGTTTGCTGTGAGTGTAAGTGATGGTGCAGGGCAAGGGAGAACACAAACAGCAATCCTGAGGCAGATTTCCCTTTCTGCAGCAAACACTCCCAATCTCTACCTGCATTTTGCGTGTGAATCTGGGAATTTGCTGCCAAATTCAGACCCCACCCCAGAAGACTGAAAGCTCTGAACGTGAGAAGCACACCCTGGAAAAAGCTCCGGCAGCCCCTGCTTCTGAGTGGTACAGGCTGAACCACTTCACATCCCCGTATCCGCGAGAAATCGAAGTTACCATTTAAATGAAGAGTGCTACTTGAGTCCTGCCTCTGTGAAGAGGTGTGGGATGCAATGTCAAGAGAAATTATAATGATTGCTACAGATGCAGCTTGTCACAGAAAGAGAGAAATGTTTCTGCATCCGATGCGTGGCAGCGAGCCAGTTGGGAATGTTATATGTCCGAGTGTTCCACTGGGGCTCTGCTGGCAGCACAGCATTCCTTCATGCTCTGCCTGGCTCTTACATTTGTCTCCTAGCGCTGCAGAATCCCATTAGGAACCTCCCGTTCACACCACGGAAATTGTTTGGTCTCTGCTGAGGGCGGCGCGAGGGAGGGAGCCGGGTATTGCTGCAATCCTTCAACATTCCCGGGAATCGCCGGCCTTGGATTCCTCACTTACCTCTGCTGCGGTGGGCATTCCTCATCAGGGCTCGAGGTGTCCTGGGACCTGCAGCAGGCAGCTGTAGGATACAGGGTGCTCTTGGAGGGAGTGGGATCTGCTCCCTTTCCCAGGGCTGACCCCGATGTCTTTTTGTCCGAAGCCTGGGTATCAATTTGGAGTTAAAGAGTCCAAAGGTGGGTCTGTAGTGGCCAACATGGGCAGTCCCGTCCCACCAGGGCTGTGCTGGACATGGTTCCCCCCCATGGATACCTGTGTGGTCCCCGTGGAAATGGGCAGCAGGGCAAGTGGAGCTGATGGAAGTGGCAACGGGGAGGAACATTCCTTCTCCTTGTGCTCCTCCTGAGGCAGAGGTGGATGAAACCAGGGCAATTTGAGGTGTTGCCACAAAAAACGGACTAGCAAAGTGTCAGGGAGTGGCTGCCCTGACCCAGGACATTTTTTGTAGAGGAGAAGTGTTTTTTGCCAGTCTCTTCCATTCTCGATCTTATTTGGCAAACACTAGAAAAAGCAGCAATTGAAGACTCGGGCACCTCATGATTTGTGGGGGTCTCTCAAGGTTTTGTCATTACCTTGGATGCTCTGTCTATGCTTTTGTATTAACAATGCTGAATGTAGGCAGTGAGGGATAAAACTGGAGGGTGACACAAAGAAATTGGACATATTTGGGACAGAAGAAAGGAAACTCACAGAGCTGTAAGCATAGGAGGGACATGGGCTGCAAGATTGCAAAGGCAGTTTGTTCAGCGTTGATAAATGTGGAATTAATGCATGTTGAGGAGAAAAATATTCACTATTCATAAAGCTTGCAGTGCTCTGCCAGAAAGCACCTCGAAAAACCTTGTGCAGGGATAAGGGGTCAGAGGACAGGATAAACTCATGGAGAGGGGTGGTTTGGAGAGTTGTACACTCTGTTCTGTGCTGGTCATCCCGTCTCAGGCAAGAGGGAGGGAAAAAAGAGGCTCAGAGAATAGAAACTGAAATGATTCTGGGTATGGAAAGATCTTCTGTGATGGCAGACACTCAGTTTGAGAAGAAGGCAAATAAAATAATTGAAAGTATAAAAGTGCATGGAATACACAAGTGAGAGCAGCCACATCAGGAAACGTGGGAATTGAGATTTGGAATTTCAGAGCAATAAAACGGAATACTTTTGTCCACACAGGCAAGGATAAACTCTGCAACTTGCTAAGAGTGAGGGTGAAAATGAAAATGGCAAAAAGATATTTTTTAAAGGTTTATGGATCTACCAAAACCATGGGGAGTTGCTGTAGTAGATGTTAAAATGTGTGTTGGTGGAGAGGTGGAGGTTGTTGTTACATGTAGTAAATTCAAAGCTGATTTCTGGCTGGAATTAATCTGAAGCTGGGAGCAGCAGGTCCCATCTCACGGGTATCGTGTCTCATTCCAGAAGGGAAGGTGTGGTGGAATGGCACCATCTCTGCTTTGGGCTCCTGGGAGCAGTTTGCACATACTGATTTTGCCATAGAACATCGTTAAAAAACAGTGACTGCATCAGCTCTGACTCCACTCTGAAATGCAAGCAATGGCTCATTTCCCTCTGCATCCAAACCCTGGATCCCCTTCTCCTTGACAGGGTAGGGATGGAGATTTGGGCACATTCCCAAATTAAACCTCATAGTATTAATAACTCCTTATTACTCAAAACATTTTTAATACATCTCATCAACATCACCTTCTCTAGCATAAAGAGAAGGTCTGCCCAGCACCTTTTTTTGCAATTCCTACTGCTGCCAACCCCTTGGGACAGAGCAGCCTTTGCAAACCACCTCTTTGAACGTGCACTTTCCACATGGGCCACGTGGTTTGCACATGCAGGACTGGTCTCTGGAAGAGCCCAGCTCCAGTTGTTAGCACAGGTTTTGTGCTCTTAGTGCAAAACATCCATCTGCCACTGCCAACCCACCTGCTCCACCACAGAAGGTTTCTGCCCGGTGCTGGAGACAATCCCGCACACAGCTCCAAGTTTCACGCTGGTTGGGCTTTTTCGTGGCACGTTTCCAGTTCTAAATCAGTTCTCTGTGTCTGTCCTAGAGACTCTCGGATTATTTCAGCCTGTGTTTTATAGCAGCAGCCTACAGACAGTTGCCCATCTGGTTGGCATTAATCTGGGGGAGGAGGAGGAGGCACGTCTACCTGCAGGAAAATCACTTCCCTTGCAAAACGAGTCCTGCCAACTTTCATGTTCCTGGTGAGCTGAACTGAGAACACCCAGTTCTGGTGAGAGAAGAAAATGGGATAGCTAGGACATAGTCCCTGCCCAGCTGTCCCCCACACAACCCAAAGCTGGGATCAGCAACTGAAGTTGGGCTTTAGCTTTGATTTCCATGTCTTGGCACCTCGATGAGGTGGAAGGTGCCTGACCCCTCACCCAGCATGGCCAGGTTGGCCTGTGCTCAGCCTCCCCAGCCAGCTGGGGTCGGTTTGGTTGGTAGTGTTGGCCAATTCTCTCTTTTGGGAAATCCGTTCCTTTTTAAGCTTTCATGGTGGCACAGGGTGGGATTCTTGGGGTTGGCCTGTGCAGTGCCAGAAGCTGGACTTCAGTGATCCTTGTGGCTCCCTTCCAGCTCAGGATATTCTGTGATAGGATTTGTGGCTACCACAGCCTCACTCCCCTTACAGCTGCCCCATAAAAAAAATATATTTGGGGTTGTTTTTCCTCTAACAGGGCTGAGGGTACAGTTAGGCCCCTGTGTGGGATGTGGGAGGTGAAAGGTCCAGAAATGAACTGCATTGTGGAGCTCAGAGCTTCTGTGGATACTGAGCAAATATTTGCTGGTGACAGAATTGTCTTCATGGCCCAAGAAGTTGCTCCAGGGCTCTCCTGGTGTGTCTTAGATGCCAGGCAGCTGTAAGTGAAGAAGAAGGTTAAGTGTAAGGCCTCCACACTGCAGGCTGAAGGATAGAAAGATCTGTACTTAGGGGTTTTCCTATTGCCTTCATCCCATCAGCTCGCTGAGAGGACCCAGCACTTCTTGCTCAACTTTGTCCTCCTCAGGGGATTCATTTCTTCTTCATCATCTGCCTGTTCCACCAGAATTTCAGCCCCCCATGGAGGCCAGGAGATGCTCTACAGCATCTACAGAGAATCTGAGAGTTGCCCTAAGAATTAAAGCCAGACAGCAGAGATCAAGACAGAAAAAAAAGGGGATTAAATCCTTCCACCAAAGCAAATACTGAACTGGTGGAGTCCTGGTTGTGCCAGGAATCCCTACAATCTGTTCCAAGAATATCACAAGGCAGATTAGACATCCCTGTCCCACCTGGGGTACGACTGATTTTAAAAGTCCTTCTTTTATAATCGACACATGTAGTTCTGCCACGGCCATGCTGGTTTACAAGGCAGAAATCCAGTTCCTGGAGGGCTGGAAGCCGAAGTTCAGCCTGGAGTATTCAGCCCTGGTGAGGAGATTGTATTGATGCCAAGTGGAAGAGCAATTCCACTGCTGATTCCTGGGATGTGTGTGTAGCTCAGCAGCATGAGGTGAACATTTCCCCTGCTAAGCCCGTGGCTACTCGTTTTACAGGCGAGATCTGTAACGTTAAGCTGGTTGTGGAAGGGCTCCCGTGTGGAATTCTGCCAGCAAGTGGGACTTCCTTCAAACAGGGCTTTTCTCTGGCCTCTCACAGTCACAGAGCATTGATAAAATGCGACCCAATAGAGCCTCCCTGATGTGGATTTCCAAAGAATTTGGTGGAAAAGAGCCTGGATCTGCTAGGATCACACAGAGCTGCGTTCCCGGGCTCTTTGCACATGCAAGGGATGGTTTGTGTGTGCCTGTCTGTACACGTGGCTGTTGTGCACTGATTTCAGGCCTGCACAGGAGACCTTCTCTCTGTGCCAATCCTGCCCTTTGATTTCATGCTTTGCATCTTACGCCTCAAAAATCCAGGACTAAATTGAGGCCCCTTCAACAGTTTGGATTTCCTGATCCATAATGGTTGATGGGAGCTGGAATTCTCCTGAGTGACAGTTTGCTTCATTCCCTTTTGCTTTGCTTTCTCACTGAAGTAGAAAAGTCATATACAGTACAATGACTTTAGTGCAGTCAGCAGCAATTCAGCCATGCTGATTTATTTGAGCCATTCACCAAGAAGTCCTGCCCTGCTCTGGAAGTGCTGCTGCCCGTGAATTTCATGTTGATTTTTACTGTTGCTCGTGACTAGTCAAAGGTTTTAGTTATTACAACCAGATTTTTTTCTGTTGTGTTCCCTGGGTGATGCTGAACTCAGTTAACCAGCTGTCCTTGGAGGATGCATGGGTGGAAGTGGATCTGGCTGGAGGTTACTGCAATTTGGGAGTGGGGTTCTTGCAATGATTTTAAATCACGTTCCGTTGTATTTACATTCCTGCAGTGCCTGTGTTGGTGTCACTGCATGATCACTGTAAATAGGGCTGAGGAAACAACCAGGAACATTTTTAGCACCTGAGCAATCACTTGGCACACTCAGATGCTGTGTACACCATGAATTATAATAACTGGACCTCAGTTATAGCTCACATTGAAGGTTCACTGGGGACAAATTAGAGGAATAACTGCAATTATGGCTGTAGCAAGATGGCTTCTTTGTAGTCCATCATCTACAGTAATTTAAAAACATAGATCATTAAAATCAATACATATTGCAACCAGACCTTGGGAGCTTGATTCTCCCTCACACAGACGTGTCAGTCTTGTCAAAGCTGGGAGCCAAAGTTACAGGACACAGCATTAGCTCAGGGGAGGTTGGACTCTTTCCTCTTAGAAACCTTTTCCTAGTTCACTTCTTCCCTGTGTTTGTCACTGAACAGGAATGCAAGTGTTTCATACAATCATAGAATCATTTAGGTTGGAAAAGAGCTCTGAGATCATCAAGTCCAACCATTAACCTGACACTGCCATGCCCACCACTAACCCATGTCCCAAAGCACCACATCTACATTGGGTTTGAACACTTCCAGGGATAGTGATCCCAGCATTTCCCTGGACAGCCTGTTCTGATGCTTGACCACCCTTTCAGCGAAGAAATTCTTCCTACTGTCCAACCTGTACCTCCCCTAGTGCTTGAGGATGTTTCTTCACCATGGGGAAACTGAGGCCACCTGGTCACTGTACATTTAGGTGACTTTTTCAGTGCAAAAAAACCTAGGAACATAGAGCAAAGAAGGAGAAATCCTCTGCCCTGATGGAGATTGGGGCAGAGGCACTGAGTACAGACAGCGCCCTTCTTGACTTGTGAAAAGTTTCTAAGAGATAGAAGCTTACCGAGTCCTTAGAAAAAAAATTCTCGCTTAAAAAAAGCAGGTTTTTCAGGCAAAGTCAAGAATAAGATTCCCAAGTTCAGGGCAGTGTCAGTGTTAACTGTGGACTATAAAAATACTAACTGCTGAGCCTGGGTACTTTGTTAGAAACATTCCAAAGGTGTAAAATACCACATTAGTAAGCCAGCTTTGTGGAGTGATGCCCAGGGTGGGCCTGAATGAGTCCCCCAGGTTTCTTTCAGAGTCAGAAGCTCTCCTGGAGTGTGATTTATTGAACTGTCTGAAACACCTTCCCTGGGATGAAGCAAATGTCTCTGCAGGGATTCATGGAGGACCAGACCCCAGCTCAGATGCATTAACCCACATTTTGGGTGTCTGTGTCTGCACACATGGTAATTTTTCCAGGAACTGTTTCATGTTGGAAGTGAAGGTTAGTAAAAAAAACTCACATTCTGTCTTTGCAAAGCGCTGAGTAGACATGAGTAGACACGAACATGGCAAGGAGCAGGTGGAGTTGGGAGTGAAATCCTGCTCCTCAGAGGGCAAGGCTGGGATGGGGTGGGATGAGCAGGGGCTGAGGTGCAGGAGGGAAGGGGCTGAAGGGACAGAGGGTAGCTGTGATTTGCAGCCTCTTCAGGTGATACACAAGAAAGGAACTTCATTGGATCATGGGAAATCGGCACAACATTTGCCAGCTTCCAGTCAGCTGGCACCTGCCTGGGTTCCCAAGACTGCTCAAAAATCGTTGAGAGAGGTTTTGTGATGACATCAGCAGCTCTTTGAGGATTCTCCCATGAATTTCACCCGGCCCCATGGATTTGTAGGGATCAAGCTGGAGCAGCAGATCCTGCACAATTCGGGATCAGCTGGGAGTTGATCATTCTCACAGTCCTGATCCTCCAGCTCCGGGCACTGAGACCCCCTTGGTCCATCATCTGTGTTGAAGACAGAGGCAAAGAATGCATTAAACACCTCTGCCTTGTCCATGTCTCTGTCTGTGAGGGGACATCATCACCCCCATCCTGGAATCCACTGATGTTATTGCTACTCTGCCTTTTGCCATTAATGCATTTGAAGAATCTTGGCAGCGTTCCTGCTGGTGTCACATGAAGGGACATTCCTGGGTGCATCACCCCCTGCAGCATCCCCTGCAAGGGCAAAGCAGCAGGACACGACCCTGCAGTTGTGCAGCAAGAGGGGTTTCCTATCTTCACCTTTGTGCTGGTTTGGCCAAATTTGGAGGAAATATCCTCTGACAGAAGGCAGGTTACAACCACCCCTCCCCCACCAGGTTCAGGAAAAAAAAGAAATTTTCCTCAAAGGAAAGTGAAAGAGATAAAAAAGCTATTCATTTAACAAACACACAGGAAAAGGATAACAATGCTAAATAATGAAATCTCTCACTGTGGAGAGAAACCTGGGAAGATTTCAGAGTCCTGCTGTAGGTGTGGTCTCTCTCCTCCTCCTCGGAGCTAGGTTGGTGAGGGCCCACCCCCCTGGGCCTTGGAGAAAAATTCTCCTGATATGTTCTGATGTTGTTGAAACAGTCCAGAAGAGAAGAAGGGAAAAACCAAAGTCTGAGGAAAACACAGTTCAACTCTCCATCTCTCGCCGGAGAAAAAAGGAGCCGAAAAACTGGCTGAAAAGCACCGAGGGTGTTTCCTCTCCCCTTGCTGCCAGAGCAGAAACAGAGGAGTGTATCTGTGTCCTTGAAACAACTGTTTTGAAAGAGTTTTCTCGGTTTTTTTTCCTCTCTCCCCTCTCAGGCTCAGTTTAAAGGCACAGAAAAGGCGCAAAGTTAATTTCTGGGCATAGAGCAGCGATAGGGGATACACGTCATAAAGTCACCCCAAGACAACCTCGTGTTTCTGAAGGGTTGGGACACCCAAGGGCCTCGTCTGCAGCCCAGCCTGGGCTGGGTGAGCTGTGTGTTCCAGGTGTGCCTGCAACTGTGCATCAATCCCATCCGGCTGAGGGAGGATTTTAAAGGGAAACATCGACACTGGAGCTCGCTAAAATGTCAACAACAAAATCCTTCCATGGATCAGGAGTTTCCTTCTACTTTCTCCCACATTTAAAACCTGGCAAATTTTACTTTCAATGCACTGTCTGTCCTGCCTCTGCAGATTCTGCCGCTGGGGTGGAGGCAGCTCTTGGAGCCATCAGTCTCACTTGGGCCACGAGATGAGGAGATCCAAAGGGGACACCAGTAATGCCCCACTCTATTTAGGGTGCTGGATACAAGGATTTACCCACTCCCAATCCTCAGGGCTTCAAGCTGAGCAAAGTGGCTTTTCCCAGTGTATGTGAGTGCGAACTGCAAGGCTGGGTGAATTACAGCGGAGTCTGTAGGAGCTCAGCCACCTCCCCCTTTCTCAGGGAAGCAGAACGAGCCCTGGATCTGGGAGCATAAAGGAAAACATGTCTGAATCATGCATTGACATCACCAGGAGCGCTGCAGCTCTCCGACTCACGTCAGAGCTGGATTGATATGGTTACAGGAGAGCGCGTGGCTTTTAGTATTCTGGGAGAGCTGCTGCTGTGGCAGAGGAAATTATTCATGGATCAAAAAAAGAAAGGCATTCACTGTACAGAGTGTCAGGATTGTCTGTGTTCCACTGGAACGAGATGCCAGCTGTGGTACACGAGAAACAGCTGGAAGAAACACCAACAAAAATGCACAGATTAGTCTTGAAAGACCCTTGCAGTTGAAGCCAAGGTATCACTTACTAATTTATGGGGAAGTACAGCAGGTGCAGAGCCCCGAGCTGACTCACAGGCGGGTGATCTGGAACAAGAGGGATCACAAGAGAGGAGTGGAACAGTCGGATGCTTTCTGTCACTGGAAATAAAGGTTGAGGTGAACAGATGATCTGCCAGCCACAAAGCCGTAATTAAGAAATGCCAAAACAGCTTTTTGTCCTACAGGGGGGGAAAAAGAGAATGTAAATATCACAGAGGAGATGGTGGTTCCTGCCGTGCACACAGGGGAATACAGGAGGGAAAAATCTTCCCCATGAGGAATCACATTCAGATTCCAACAAGCAAATGCTGCACAGAACGCTGAGTCCTGTGGTGGAGGCAAATCATGGAAAAAGGAGCGGATACAAAATTACCTTAATGCCTGAAATCTCTTAGTTGGATCAGTGGTGGAGGGTTAAAGTTTGACAGGGTGAGTATTGCCAGTGGAGCCATGGGTGGTCAGCAACAATCCACTGTGTCCACAGGTGGAAGTAAAACGGGGTGTAAAATACTTGTAAGTGTCTGGAGGAGGTGCCACGAATGCATTTCAGGGTTAGCAACATCCAAATACAGTGCTGGATGGAGGAGAAGCACGTGTGGACTTGACTTTCCTTGAAACTGGGCCTAAAATCCTTCAAACCATCCCAAGCCACAAAAACGCCTCGGCCAGAAACAACTTTACAAAAACATTGTCTTGTTAAACTTCGGCAGTTTTGAAGTTGCTCCGCTCAGCTGAGCCGTCGGTAATTAGCGTTTAAACACTCTGTGAATATTCATTAGCTTTGCCAGCCCTCCTGGCAGAGGAAAATCACTGCTGGCATCCAGGAGGGGTCGGTGGTCAAGGCCCTTGGCAGGGATGTCTCCAAGGGAGCTGGGAGCTGCTGGGGATGCTCTGCCGGCTCTCCCTGCGCTCACCTGGGGACACGGGAGCCTCAGAGCAGCTCCTGGGCAGCACAGCCATCAGCTGAGCCTCCTGCTGGGATTAAACTGCTTGGCCCTTGGTCTTTTGCTTCATCCACGTGCTCATGAGATTACCCCACATGACACGGGGACAGCGGTATTATCCCCTGAGCAAGCCAGCAGGGTTTGTTGTGTCTGTGAGAAAGTCCTGGTCGGTGTTCTCTCCAGAAAAAAATTCCTGGTTTTTCTGGGAATAAAGCAACGGCTGCTGTTATTTCCCACCTGGCAGCTCCGATCTGAGAGGGTGGAAGTCAGTGCACAGGAGGGAACATTTGAGTCTGGGGGGTTTTCCTGGATCTCACTGCACTGCTGGGAATGCTCCACAGCCCTGGAAGAGCCTGAACCTCTGATACCTTTGGTCTCATGTCGCCAACCCTGTTTGCAAGGGAGGGAATATTTTAATTTCTAAATTTACCTTGTGTGTTATGTGGTGCTGCTGAGAAGCCGCAGCCACTGAGTCCCACAATGTCATTTTTACAGCTCTGGTCAGAGCGGGATCTCGCTTTGAAATGAAAACGTTCAGGCTTAAAATAGAAACCCACCCGGAATTGTACAGCCTCGTGAGAATGACTTTTTAGGGCTGCTGCTAAAAATGCCCCATTAAAAGACTATAAGGTGCTGTAGAGCCATCAGGCTGCCACACGCAGGGATTTTATGGTGGCTGCATTTTATTTCCTAATTTTGACAGGCCAAAGGCTGGAGACCAGAGAGCAAATACTCGCAGTGATCTCTGTATTTCTGTCTCCTGTGCAGTGGGAGCAGGGCACAGCACAGCTGCTGGGATGCCAGCTCAGACTCGGGGCCACCCCACAGGTGTCACCCCGGGATTTGGCCTGGGCAGTTGGGAAAGCTGCGGTGCCGAAGCTGTGACGTGGCCGCACGTGCCAGGCTCTGAAATCCTGCCAGTCCACGTGTGCAAGGCAACCAGGAGGGAAAGGAGAGCCGCCCAATATTAATTATGACTTTTGAAGCTTTGCCTAATTACATTGTCTCTCTTAAGACAACGACACAAATATTTATGAGTGGGACTTTTTATTCTCATTGTAATCAGTGACATAAATAGGTAACACCTTTATAAAGAGTTAATAAAAATGTGTCAACACAAGCTCCAGCACAAACTATCGAGCAGTGTGCAGTAAAACATTCCAGTGTTTATTGTATTGATTGAATATTCATGAGATGCCAATTTAAATTACAGTTCACAACTGTTGCTGTGTCTAATGAATAATTTAAACAAGTGTGGCCAAAGAGATTTCAACGCTGCATTAGCAAACTGCAAGGGATTAAGCAACAGAGAATTTATAATTAGCTTTGTATATCCTATAATAAATTCATTGGAAAGATGGTTTTAATTATCCCACATGTTAATTCAGAATTCAGTGCATTAATTTTCGATTGAAAAGTAACCCTTTCTTCCCAGATAATATATTTGGCTCTCCTTCATCTTCTGCCCCTCAAGAAGAGAGAATTGCAACTGTGGAGTGGCTTAATTTTTGCAAATCTCATCCATCATGACACAGCATTTGTACCTGCCCATCTCGGGTCTGGAGCAATTCCTTTTTTCCATTTCCAGCTGGAGAAGCTGAGACCAATGAGATCAAATCCATTCCTACCAGCTGGATCCAAGAATCCTGCTGGAGTTTCTCCCACATCCATGTGCTGCTGCGCATCCCCTTTGATACATTCGTGGCTACTTGGGCAATATTGTCTGTTCCTGACAAACAAGTCTGTGAAAGTGATAAAAGTTTTTGGCAGTCGTCTCCTATAAGCAGCTTTAGGGTTTTGTTTCAGAAAGGAGCATGTGTGTAGATAACAAGTGTAAACCCCAGAGTTCGAGCTGAGATTGCTGCATTCTTCAGAGCAGAACAGGGGTGGTTTTGTCTCTATTTGGCAAGTTTATAAAGAGCTTTTTCTTGGGGAGATTGGCTCTTTTGCCCATCGGGACAGGGGCTGCAGAGTCCCTGCTGTTTGTCCGTATCCAGGGCAAGGAGGGCACCAGCCCTGTGCCTGTGAGGGGCTGGGGGCTGCACTGACAACAACAGCAATGTTGGCTTTGACCTCAGGTAACAAGGGGACAGCAATGTCCTCAACAGCAGAGAGGCCTGAGCTCCTCATCAGTTGATGCTCAGCCCTTAGAAAGTGTGAACATTTTCTGTGCTTTCCCCTCCACCTGCTCCCCCTAAGCCATCCCTTCACCTTGCTGGTTGTCCCTAAAGCCTGTTTGTATGTACAGACACAGTTGTAGCTCTTGCAGAACCTCAACGCTTGTGCTGAAACTCCCTGGCCAGAAAAAAACCTGGCAAGTATTCCAAGGAACATAAATCCTTACACCTCCGCGAAGCCGCCCATGCTCAAAGCTTGTCTGGGAAGCTCCGAAGATGTCTTGCGGTGCACGTCGGGGAGGAAAGCGCTTCCTTTCCAGGTGGTTTTGTTTAATTCCAGGGCAGCAGGTTAATGAGATCGCTGGGATGTGTGACTTGATCTGGAATGTAAACACGAGCCTGGCACGTGTCCTTGGTGTCTGATCAGATGGAAATGCAAATGCGGCGCCGAGCGTGGTGCGCCATCCAAAATGTTTTGGTGACACAACGTGCAAGACAAAATAACGATCAGCTTTTTAATTGAAATGTTTTCTGTTGCATTTGAGTCCTGCCATATCCATCTAATCAACAGCCTGGCACCGAGGGGAATGTGCCTGAGCTGGAGGTGGAAGCTCCTTCGGGAGCGTGGAACACCCAGGGCTGTCCCAGGAGCCACCGGCTGCGTTCAGACTTCCCCAAAGACCTTAATTGCTGCTTTAGTGCCTCTGTCTTCTGGGTGACTGGAGTTACTTAAGTTGATGAATGGAGAGCATGGCTGGAATGCAGTAATGTTGTTGTTGGCACTTATTGATTAAACCTCAAGACTCAATTGATCAAGCTCCCCAGTGCCGGCATGTAATCCCAGGGGAGAAAATCAAGCCTTTAATGGGGTTATGCTTTACTCTTGGTTTACCACTTGGGGTTATATGTTTTGGGAGGGAAGGAAGTGTTTGTGATGGCCTGAATCCCTGCTGTTACCAGGATTAAATGGAGACTGGCAGTAGGAACACTTGTTATTGTGGCAACCCAGTCCTGGGCAGACCCAAGGCTCATTTAATATGGCATATCTCACCTCCAGGAACTGTCTGGGTGTTAGAAGGAAATAAATGAATCTCTGAGGTGTTTGTTATCCATCATGAGGAAGCCCAAGAGGACAGAGATGCTGCTGGACTGAATACTCTTCCCCTGGTCCCCCATAATACACTACATTTAATTTAATAAACCGCGTTGCACAGCACAGGCAGCACAGCAGCTCAGGTTGATGCTGCTGCTGGAACCTAAGTGAGCACTTCCTACATCTGTGTGGCTTCAATTCTGCATTTATATAGATCTTGGCCTGTCTGTAACTCAGAAGAGCAGCTGCAGTTATATTGGCTGGCTAAGAAATGAGAAGGATTTGCCGTTGTCGGGAGTCAGAACAGAAGTTACGGCATCTGGCTCTTGTGGCGGGAGTTGGTGCTCGAGCTTCCCTTCCCTGTTCCCTCCTGCAATTAATTTTGTACATACAGAGTCATTTGGGCTTTTTCACACCTCTTTTAAGAGTGTTCAGCATTTGCTATAATTAAAGGCAGGAAGATAACAGACTGTGCCTTCTGGTAACAGTTTGTGTGACGCAGCAAGGTCGTGGCACATCCTGCAGCTCTCGGAGGTTCCCCTCTGCAGAGCAGGAGCATCACTGTGCTGGTGGAGGTTCAGTTTTGTCTCAAATTGCTCCAGCAGAGCTGGGCTTTGAAAATCCTATATTTTCCCAGCACATATTCAGCCACAGAACCATCCCCCTTCCCTGGATGCTTGTATTCCTGGTAATAGGAGACTCTTATGAAACACTTATGACAAACTAACACAATAATCCCAGCAATATCTGGCTGCAGAGGGAAACCGAGTGGGGGCAAAGAGGGGGCAGCTCGTTGCAGATGTGCAGAGGAGCTGTGGTTTGTGTGCAGATGTGGGATCAGCACAGGGGACCCAACTCTTTCTAATGCTGCAGCGTTTCTTATGGCGCTTGAAAAGTGGGCTGTTAGACTTTGCAATCGAAAAAAAAACCTATTAAAATTCATTCACAGAGTTTAATCCCACTGGGATGACTTCTCTATCTAGTCTTCCCAGTTTCCTGTTGTGTTCTAAAATTGCTTCTTTTTGCCTTCTTCTCCTTCTTCTTTTTTTTTAATGCTCCATGCAATAAAACGTGGAGGTCTCTCATTACCTGCGAGTCTATTGCTTTATGTGAATGCAATATCTAAAATGTGTGAGAGGAGCCAGGAGAGACATAAAGCAAAGGGAAGCTGGGAGTGCAGAAAGGCTTCAATCAGCTGCACGAGCACAGGGAGGGGGCAATGAATGCTGGGGGAGGTGAGGGGGCCAATGTTGGGGTGGGGGAGTGTTTGTGCAGCCGTGGGTGAGCGGCGTGTGCAAGTCCCACGGGAGCCGGAGGTGCTCTTGCCAGTGTTGGTTTTTATCCCCCTGAGAAGCAGAACACCTGGATTTACACAATCCAGCATCTTCTCCATGCTAAGGGAAGCTTCTTGCCCCCCTGCCAGGCTGGGCACAGTTCCATGGTTATCACCAAGTGGTGCCCAGGGGTGTCCTGGGGAGCAGGATGGGGAAGGGCTGGGTGTGATCCTGCCTTGGCAAGGACACACAGCAGAGCACGCTTTGGCCCTGCCCATGCTGCTTCCACAAAAATTAAATTAAATTATTGGCCTCCAATCCACCTGGAGCAGAACTTTGGTCCATCCCAGCAGTTCAAAGTCTTGTAAAAAGGAGGCTGAGCTGTAACACAGGATGTTAAACATCTAATAACATGGAGGATGTGGTAACCCACCAGGAAAAGCAAATTCCCCAAGGAATCCCTGTCGAGCTGAAGATGGAAAAAACTTTCTGTCTCTAATGTTCTCCTGCTTTCACTCTTTCACTTTTTTTTTTTTTTTTTTGTGCTTAAGGTTATTTACATGACACCAGATCTCTGCTTCTCAGGAATTGATTTGTGTCTCAAATCCTGTCCTTGACCTGTGGTGGGATGGCTTTGCTGGGCAGGTGATGGTCCCATAGAGTGCACAGCTTAGCAGGATCCTAAATTCCCACTCATGAACAAAAGGGCACCTCAGACATGTGGCCAGGGACCACTTCTAGTCCCACACAACATGTAGTGTCTCACCCCAGCCTTGGCAAGCAGCAGGTTCTGTTTATAGAGGTATTTGTTGTAGAAGGGCTTAACACTGGCCTCTGGCTCCGTGTTTCTTTGGGATTAAAAAGTGAAAGACAAAAATTAAAGAAAATCTGTTGTATAAACAGGTCTGATACTGAAAGATATTTTCCCCTTGCTTGGGATGGCTTTGCCTCACCATTACACTCAATTAATGCTACAAAAATACTCCATGAGACATTTTGTCTGCTCCTCCATCCATGTTGAGTGTGGAGACAGAAATCCAGACTAGGAAATTGTTCTGGATGGGCTCCAGGGCTGGTGCAGACCCTTCTCAGCTCCCAGCACCATCTTGGCCACCTCGGTCCCTCACCTTCACCCATGAATGTTTTATCACCTGCCCCTTTTGCTTCTTTTCCCCTCCATAGCTGGTTCTCCCTGTCCTTCTAATACACATGTAAGGGGTGTGACAATTTTATTATGTTTTATACCCCCCATGGGCTATAAAAGAGAGGGGCTCAGGGTCTGCTGCTGTTTAATTACCTCCCAGTGCCCATTCCTGGGAATTCTGGCTGCAGCTTTTGGCGATGGTGTTGTGGTGTTATGCCTGGATGAGCGTCAATTCCCTTCCTCTACAAATGGGTTTTTGCAAAATCGCTAAATAATGCATTCAGAAAACAGGCTGGAAATTAATGGGATAGATTATTTGCAAACATGTTCACTGAATTATCAGGCTTGTTCTTTATCCGTAAAATAATGTACTTTAAAAAAAAAAATGGAGTTTATTGAAGATGTTATTTACAGACAGTTCTCCAGCTGAAAACTGCGGGAGCACCGATGGAGCACATGCACAGCCCAGCTGCTTCTCCAGTGCCAGGGGCATCCCTCCTCCTCCAGACACATCACTGAATCCTGGAATGGTTGGGCTTAGAAGGGACCTTAAAAACTATCCACTTCCAGCCCCACACCGTGGGCAGGGGCACCTTCCAGCACACCAGGGATTTTTCCACTAGAACCAGAATTTTGCTGGCATTTTGCTGGGCTGTCGGGCTCATCCCTGACCCTGGGAGAGTGAGTTTGACAAAGGACACATGCTGTCCCTCTCCCAGTCCTCATGGGAATAGTCACAGCAGTTCCTGTCCTTCAGGCATTTCCCTCTAAGACTCGATGGTGAAGAGGCAAAACACCTGGAAAAAAAGTCATTGGAAGGCTCTGAGCACCGTGGTGGGGTGGAAGGTGTCCCTGGAAGGTCAGCCATGGGGTCTCCACAGTGCAGCCAAGGTGGGGTTGCTGGAATGCAGGGGCTCAGCTGTATGAAACAGCCTCAAACTGCACCAGGGAAGGTTCAGGTTGGATATTTAGGAAAATTTCTTCACTGAAAGGGTGGTCAGGCACTGGAACAGGCTGCCCAGGGCAGTGCTGGAGTCACCATGCCTGGAAGTGCTCAAAAAACATGTAGATGTGACACTTGGGGACATGGTTTAGTGGTGGACCTGGCAGTTCTGGGTAAGGGTTGGACTCAGTGGTCTCAGAGGGCTTTTCCAGCCTTGGTGGTTCATCCTCTGCAGTCCAGGTTCCCATCTCAGCTGTTTGGTGTCCCCATCGTCACACAGCTGCTGGGATTTGGGGCTCAGGGTGGGCCAAGCCCTTACAACGCTTTGGTTGTCTCCTGAAGAAGGAGCAGCCCAGCTAAGGCTGCAGGTGTGCAGCAGGGCTGGCGGGAGGACAGCTCTGGAGCGGTGTCACTGACACCTCGAGGTGCTTGGACACCAAAACCTCTTGCACTCTGCGTGATCACTCCACCAGCACGAGAGAGAGGCAAGCACACACTGAAGCACAGCTCCTGCCACTCCCAAGGGGTGGGAGTAGCTGGGATTTGGAATGTCCACCCTCGTGGACATCTCTGCTGCACCAATCCACAGTAATGCTCTTGTTGGCAGATGACCACAGCGGGGCTTGAATCTCAGGAAAATAACAACATTCAGTTCATGCCATGCTGAGCTGGTTCCTTCTGGCCGTGCCCTCCCAGCCCCGGGAGCGACGACAATATTAATGAGAAACATTCCCCGTTTGCCAAGCAGAGTCTCTACCCTGTTTAACACCTCCGTTCTCACCCAGAAGTTACAGTTCTTTATCTTCTGATGAAGTGCTAATTGTGTTTGGAGGATTCCTTCCCCTGTAATAGCAGGATATGGTAGCATGAGATCACGGGCTGCCAAAGCGCCGAGCTCGGTGTGTCAGGCAGGTGCTTCCCATCACCAGCCCTCAGTCATTCCCTCCCCTGCCTGCTGCAGGGAACTTCTCTTTGTGGGGAAAAAAACCAGGCAGAGGTGATCAGGGCTGGAAAACACAAGGAGCAATTTACACAGTTACAGAAGCGGATCAAAAAATCCCCAGAGTTGAGGAGACAGAGTCATCTACAACCACAGAATGGTTTGGGTTGGAAGGGACCTTATAAACCATCTTGTTTCAACCCCCCAGCCATGGGCAGGGACACCTTCCACTGTCCCAGGCTGCTCCAAGCCCCGTCCAGCCTGGCCTTGGACACTTCCAGGGATCCAGGGACAGCCACAGCTTCTCTGGGCACCCTGTGCCAGGGCCTCCCCACCCTCCCAGGGAACAATTCCTCCCCAATATCCCATCCATCCCTGCCCTCTGGCAGTGGGGAGCCATTCCCCCTTGTCACTCCAGGCCCTTGTCCCCAGTCCCTCTCCAGCTCTCCTGGAGCCCCTTGAGGCCCTGCAAGGGGCTCTGAGCTCTCCCTGGATCCTTCTCTTCTCCAGATTAACACCCCCAGCTCTCCCAGCCTGGCTCCAGAGCAGAGGGGCTCCTGCCCTTGGAGCATCTTTGTGGCCTCCTCTGGACTCGCTCCAGGCTCCACATCCTTCCTACACTGGGGGCAGCTCTGCAGGTGGGGTCTCACCAGAGCAGAGGGACAGGATCCCCCCTCTCCTGCTGCCCTCACTGTGCGATGAGCCCAGGATACAGTTGGGTTTCTGGGCTGCCAGGGCATATGGACAGGTCATGTTCAGCTTCTCATCCACCCAAGTCCTCCTCAGAGCTGCTCTCAGTCCATTCCCACATAAACACAACTGGGAGAAGCCCTGGGAGCCTTGTCTGGGGACACTGTGTGGCTTTAGGGTGAAGCTTCATGTTTGAATGCACTGCATTTGGAACTGCCAACATCAATTGGAAAGATCGGGGTTTTATTTAAAGCACCTAAACCAGAAGAGTTTCTTTTCTCATATTTGTCTGCTCAGGTTCCCTCTAAGCCATAAGGCTGAGCTTGTCTGTGCATGGCTTCAGATAACTGACTGAGGAGCTCTGCTAATGCTGGTATTTAATAATTCTTGGAATATTGGGGAAGCTCTGGGGGACTAGAGAAGAGCTAATGTGCAAATATTTAAAAAGGGAAACAGAACAGCCCAGGTAATTACAGACCTGTCAGTCTGTCATCAATCCTCAGCAAAATAATGGAGTGGCAGATCCAGGCCTCAATTAATAAAGAATTAAGGGAAGGTAATATAATTAATGCCAATCAACACAGGCTGATGGAAAACAAATCTTGTCAAACTAACTTGATATCTTTTTTGATGAGATTACAGGTTTGGGTGATAGAGGTAACAGTGTTAACATAACATACTGAGACATCTGCACGACATTTGACTTGAAAGCAAGAAGTCTGTTGAGAAAGTTGAACAATACAAACGCAGTGTTGCACAGGTTTGGTGGGCTGGATTGTCACTCTGTCTTCCTGGAGGTTTTTTTATGTTTCTGCCAAAGGAAGCATGAAATAATTGCCAGTGGAGCTGGCAGATGATGATGCAGTGAGCAGGAAGGTGGCAGAAGACAGAGATGCAGCGTTTTTGGCATGGCCTGGTGAACTGATCCCCAGTAAAGAATATGGGTTTGGAAAAACAGTATTGCCCCACTTGCAGGAGCAAAAAAGGTCTTTCAAGGTGAGGACTCCTCTCCTTATAGATAGTGGCTCTGGAAAAAGGGTGTGAGATGCTTTGGGTGGGTGCTGCTGAGGGAGAAGTCCAAAAAGCATCCAGAGCAATGAGCAGGGTGGGGAACATGGAGAGAGAGCAGAGCTCTGTGTCTTTGGCCAGAGCAGGAGGGGGTTGAAGGTGCTCTGCGAGTGCTCTGGGGAAGGACAGACTGGTGAGAGCCCTCCAGTGTGGCCAGCGCTGGGGTGTGAGCTCCAGGGCTGGCTGCACGGGCTGGCCCTGGGGGCTGCACTCCAGGCTTGCTCCAGGGACCACCCACGGGGTGATGTGACAAGAGAATCCACCCCCCTGGGCAGCTCCTGAACCCCACCCGACAGGGAGGGGTTCTGCACCTCCTTGCAGCCCTCCTCTCTCCATCCCCTCCCCCTGTGGTGCCCCACGGGCTGTCAGAGATGCTTCAGATCCCCCGTGTCACAGGCACCACAATAAAAGCAGGAAGGCTCATGAAGCCGAGGGCTGGGGAAAGCTGTGCCTTCAAACCTGCCCCAGGGCACGTCTGTGTCTCAGAAATGTTTTTTTTAAACCGTGAATGTGGATTCTTCCTCTTTGCTGTCTGGCTCTGAGTTCAGAGATGCTCCTTCAGATCATGTTTGCAAACTTGAGTCTGTAAAACCTTTTTTTCCCCCACTGTGTTCGATGAAGAGAAACTGTAATTTTAATATAGATCAAAAAGATTTCCGTGTGCCCAAACCCCCAAAGCTGGCACCAGCAGTTCCCATGGGCTCCTGTGCTGCTGCTGCTGGGCCAGCAAAGCCCCCCCATGGCATCCTGGTGGGGGCACAGGTCCCCAGGAGCTGGCAGAGGGGTGCTCGGTCCCTCTGGGAACTGGATGCACCCGGGAGGGAGGTGATAACCACAGCTGGGAGCCTCAGTGTGCAGAGAAATCCTCTGCCATATGATAAATGCCCCCCCACCTCTACCAAAATAAATTACTTCCTTTTTAAATCCTTTCCAACTGTTCCCCTCGTGTTCGTAATAGGATGATCGGTGGAACCAAAGATGTGGCTGTTACTTTAAAGGATAAATTAGTTTGACTCTTAACTCAATAATTAAAACTGTTATGGCTATGAGCCTGCAGGGATAATGTACTATTATTATAGTCATTTGTTTCAATTAAATGCTTACTGATTTTACAATAGCAGCTGGGCACCTGTGTGAGATAGCTATTACTCTGAACAAGACATCTCAAATTCCAGCAGAAATTTGTCACTGCACTAAAGCATTTTACATAGACCATGAAAGTTTATTAGGAGCAGTTACAAATCGGGAAGAGGAGGGGTGGTAATTGGGGATATATTTTCTTATCAGCTCCTCTCTCTCCTGCTCTCTCTCTTTTTTAAGTAAATCATCTTTAAGCATTTCAGCTATGGTGATGCGTTTACATTGAAACTTCAATACAGAAAAAGCCTGCTGGGAAAATTTTGCTTCAAAGCTGTTCAGCAGATAATTCCTCTCCCTGGTTGATTGTGATTATAATGGCTTGTTCTTGGGAACAAACCCAAGGAGAGGGAAGCTGTGCTGTGGATGAGCCTGGTGGCTGCCCCTGGAGCAGCTGCTTGCCTTGCCTGGGGAGGAAGACCCTGGATGAGGAAGGCTCTGGCAGCTCAGCTCAGCCCACCCCCCCCGGGAAGGGTGGGAGTCATAGAGTTGTGGAATGATTTGGGTTGGAAGGGACCTTAAAGACATCTCATTCCAACCCCCTGCCGTGGTTTCTCCAAACCCCGTCCAGCCTGGCCTTGGACACTTCCAGGCATCCAGGGGCAGCCCCAGCTTCTCTGGGCACCCTGTGCCAGTATTTAACACCCTCATCATAAAAAATTTCTTCCCTATATCTACTCTAAATCAACTCTCTTTTAATGTAAAACCATCACCCTTTGTCCTTTGCCACAACAGGCCCTGCTAAAAAGTCTGTCCCCATCTTTCTTACAAACTCCTTTAGGCCCTGCAAGGGGCTCTGAGCTCTCCCTGGACCCTTCTCTTCTCCAGGCTGAACACCCCCAGCTCTCCCAGCCTGGCTCAATAACAGAGTTGCTGCAGCCTTTGGAGCATCTCCGTGGCTTCTGGACTCACTCCAGCAGCTCCACATCCTTCTGATGTTGGGAACCCCCGGGCTGGGGCAGCTCTGCAGGTGGGGTCTCACCTGAGCAGGGCAGAGAGGCAGAATCACCCCCTCACCTCTGCCCACGCTGTGGGATGAGCCCAGGACAGGGTTGGATTTCTGGGCTGCCACTGCACATTCCCGGGTCGTGTCCAGCCTCTCATCCTGCAGCACCCCCAAGTCCTGTGCAGTGGGGTCAGACAGTGTTGTGTGGCAAACTCCAGCCAAATTTCTCCTTTTCCTGCTCCTTGGGTACCATCACAAGTGGTTCAGCGTGGATCCCACCCGTGGGACTGCAGCCCAGGAGAGCAGGGCTGGGGCAGCTTGGAGCGTCACTGCTCCCAGGGCAGAGCACACCCTGGGGAAATAACACAGAACCTCTGATTTGTGCTTCTGCCACCAGAGCACGGTGCTTGTTCAGGGTGTGGCCAAGACCAGGGAAGGTGAGAGAAGGACAAAAATCCCATGGATAGCAAAGGCAGAAGGTGGTTTTAGGGGTGGGACCGCCTCGAGGCTTCAGTCGGGAGGTAGGATTTAGCAGGAGGCCGTTTCATGACACAACCATCCCTGCCATCCCTGGGACCTGAGCCCGGCTCTGCTGGCTGGTGCTCTACCCCATACTGCTGGAAAGAGCTGCTTTTTACATTCAGATTTTGGGGAACACTTAAGCTGAAGCTGGGCTTGACACATTTGAAACATTATCTGTGTTAGCAGAGCGCCCCAGTCCCCAGCCGGGCTCTTCCTCGTGGCATTTGTCACTCGCTGAATTCCCCTTCTCCCCAGAAACAGGGAACATGGACCATGTGCTGTTGTCAGCCTGTTTTTCTCTCCTTCTTCGGATTAGCTGGAGCGTTTATGGGCCTGATATGCATATTCATTAAAAGAATTGAAATATTGTGGAAAAAAAGAAGCTGTCTTTGAGTTAGCACAGCCTTTGGGAATCTGCTAAGTAAGATGCACTTAATTACTTTAGCTATGACTACCTCACATTGCACGCTGGGTTTCCTCTGAGATGCAAAACATCTCTTGAGCACAGGCTGCAAACCCATCCTGAGCTTTTTGCAGCACCTCGTGGTGAGCTTGTTGTGCTGAATTCCCGGGATGGAGATGGGATCTGCCCTGGCTCTCACAGCCCCTGCTCCTGGGGAAGGAGCTGATTACGTTTGGAGGTTGGTTATTTAATTCCTTGTTTCCATCGGGCTCTGTGGGGCTGCCGAGTGCTTTGGGGAGGGGAGAGGCACAGGACAGCCCCACTGAGCCCAGTGCTGGGATTGCATCCCACAGGACCAGGTTGTTTCCTTTCACACAGGGAGCGTTGCATTCGTTACCTCCTTTCACTTGGGTTTGCCATGATCACAATTTCATTCACCGTTTACTTGCCTGATGAGGCCATTTGCTGCAGGGAAGCTTCTCAGAATCCTGCTCCTGGGTCTCTCTTTTCTTGGGGGGGTATCACCTGCTTTGGGTGCCCCTGAAATCAGTGTCTGCAGGATCCTGCAGTGGGAAGCAGGAATAATCCTTTCCCTGGCTTGAGTCAGGGCCAGCCTCACCCTCAATCCTGTTTAAGGAGCTCCAGCGCTGCACATGAACCACTCACCTTCATTTTCACCCCAAACTCGTTACATCTGGAAAACACAAGTGGCTTTTCCACCACTCCTAGGGACACCAGGAGCCATCACCAGGAGCGATGGGGAGGTGGCAGCCTGGTGTGTTGCTTCCAAAATTGCATTAAAAAAAAAAAAATAGAAAGGGAAGTGAAGAGAAATGCAGTGATTTTCATGTTCATGCTAACATGATTAAATTCATGTTAGCAGTGACTGCCAAATGGTGGGGGCAGTTCCTGCCTGTCCAGACAGTGGTCAGCAGGGTGCATGTGAGGAGCTGTGCATGTCCTGCAGAGCATCCTGGATAGGGGGAGAAGAGATGGAGATGTGGGAGAGGGAGAGAAGAACCACCAATATTCAACTAAAACCACTTTTTTATCATACAGTTGTAGGATGCTTTGGGTTGGGAGGGACCTTTAAAGCCCATCCAGTTCC
>VZRS01006373.1:79961-109095 GCA_013398055.1 Ifrita kowaldi
TTAGCTATGACTACCTCACATTGCACGCTGGGTTTCCTCTGAGATGCAAAACATCTCTTGAGCACAGGCTGCAAACCCATCCTGAGCTTTTTGCAGCACCTCGTGGTGAGCTTGTTGTGCTGAATTCCCGGGATGGAGATGGGATCTGCCCTGGCTCTCACAGCCCCTGCTCCTGGGGAAGGAGCTGATTACGTTTGGAGGTTGGTTATTTAATTCCTTGTTTCCATCGGGCTCTGTGGGGCTGCCGAGTGCTTTGGGGAGGGGAGAGGCACAGGACAGCCCCACTGAGCCCAGTGCTGGGATTGCATCCCACAGGACCAGGTTGTTTCCTTTCACACAGGGAGCGTTGCATTCGTTACCTCCTTTCACTTGGGTTTGCCATGATCACAATTTCATTCACCGTTTACTTGCCTGATGAGGCCATTTGCTGCAGGGAAGCTTCTCAGAATCCTGCTCCTGGGTCTCTCTTTTCTTGGGGGGGTATCACCTGCTTTGGGTGCCCCTGAAATCAGTGTCTGCAGGATCCTGCAGTGGGAAGCAGGAATAATCCTTTCCCTGGCTTGAGTCAGGGCCAGCCTCCCCCTCAATCCTGTTTAAGGAGCTCCAGCGCTGCACATGAACCACTCACCTTCATTTTCACCCCAAACTTGTTACATCTGGAAAACACAAGTGGCTTTTCCACCACTCCTAGGGACACCAGGAGCCATCACCAGGAGCGATGGGGAGGTGGCAGCCTGGTGTGTTGCTTCCAAAATTGCATTTAAAAAAAAAAAATAGAAAGGGAAGTGAAGAGAAATGCAGTGATTTTCATGTTCATGCTAACATGATTAAATTCATGTTAGCAGTGACTGCCAAATGGTGGGGGCAGTTCCTGCCTGTCCAGACAGTGGTCAGCAGGGTGCATGTGAGGAGCTGTGCATGTCCTGCAGAGCATCCTGGATAGGGGGAGAAGAGATGGAGATGTGGGAGAGGGAGAGAAGAACCACCAATATTCAACTAAAACCACTTTTTTATCATACAGTTGTAGGATGCTTTGGGTTGGGAGGGACCTTTAAAGCCCATCCAGTTCCACCCCCTGCCATGGGCAGGGGCACCTTCCACTGTCCCAGGCTGCTCCAAGCCCTGTCCAGCCTGGCCTTGGACACTGCCAGGGATCCAGGGGCAGCCACAGCTGCTCTGGGCACCCTGTGCCTGTGTTTTACCACCTTCACTGTGAAAACCTTCTACCTTATATCTAACCTAAATCAAGCCTCTTTAGTTTAAAACCATTCCCCCTTGTCCTGAAACCACAGACCCTGATTAAAAGCCCAGTCTTGTGGGGTCCCTTTGATGAGGTAAAGAAATTGGGAGGAGGCATCTCACTAAGATATCCTCGGAGGGGGATGTCCCAGGAAAAATGCTGTGTCTCAAGAGGGGTCTGTGATGGGGTTGTGAGCAAGGGGCTTCTGGAGGGCTCCCTGAGCCAGGCTCAGGTTCCTGGTTTTTTCTCCAAATTTTCAGAGGCATTTACAACACGTGGCCCATATCCATAATTGCACTCCTGGACTTGTTCTGCTCAGATGCATAAATAACATGCACTGTAAAGAAAAAGTGTATGATTACATATTTAATGGATAAACGGAGTCGTTGTGGTCTATTGGCCACATAATAAAAGTTTCCAAAAAGATTGTTTTAATACAGTATTTCCTCAGGAGACTGCTGTGGCTGAAACGTGAGCAAGCTATTTTAAATTTCAGAATTCTTGAAGCCACATCTCATAGCCTTCCCCATTTCTCCAACACCCGTCTTCTAAACGTTCCCTTCATTTAAATTTAAAATAAGGACAATAAATTATTCTTTCCCTTAGCAGCTGGCAGATCTTCTCCAACATGAAAGGTCTGGATTAAACTGACAAAACCCAAGACAAATGTACATTTTTTGGCTGGGATTTGGGAACGGCTGGCTGCTCAGCAGATGGGTGCTGTGTCCCCACCTTGCACGGTCCCTGTCACTGCCTGTCTCACCCAGGCCACTCCCATGACTTCCACAAATTCTGTTGTAAATGCAAAAATTGCCTCTCTGGTGCCTCCTGTGCTGCCCAAGCCTGGTGTCCATCCCCATGGCTGCATCATCCTCCATGTCTTTATGACCAGGAGAGGCCAGAGCTCTGCAGTAAGGCACATAATAGGGTTTCAAGGGCACATAATAAGGTTTTAAGGGCACAAAAAACTCGCCATAGTTAAGCTCTGTGCCTCTAAGCCAAGCCAGCCCTGCTGCCTCCTTGACAGCACCAAAGCCAAAGGCAGCAATTCAGTGTGGCCCCTAAGTCAGCCTCAGTCACACTCCTGCTGTTGAAATGCAGGAATATATTTAATTCCTGTGAATTAAATCCCTTCCCTTCACAATTAATACAGAAAAAAGGCAGACCCAGGGAAATCTGTTCCCCTGACACTGCTCCTCTACTGATGGAGAGTCCAAAGGAGAGCAGGACCTTCTGTCAGGTGTGGTGTAAAGCTCTTGATTCCTGACCTGCAGCAGTAAATCTGGGTATGCATTTGGATTCATGTCCTCTGAAGTCTGTGGAGCCCTCACAGGTCTTGCCTGGGTTTCCTTCTGTGTGTGTGCTGCTGATGGAGTTGGCAAAGCTCCCCTGGTAACGAGAGATTGTGCTTCAGAGGGCTGATGGGAAGCTCGGGTCTTTAAATTCATGTTAGCATTAATCAGATTAATGTAAAAGGAGAAAAACGTTTCAGATGGGGTTTGCCTCCCTCTCACTCCATGGCTGGATGAGGCTGTGCAGGAGCCAAACTCTACTAGATGGGCAAGGAGAGATCCTGGGGGAAAATGGGGTTTTCAGGGAAAATGGTACAAACTGGAAGTGGGGTCTTGGTGCAGAAAACAGCAGGGTTTGTCCTCATCTCATCTCATCTCATCTCATCTCATCTCATCTCATCTCATCTCATCTCATCCCTTATTTGCTTCTTGGTGTACAGGGGATGGACCTGCTGGAATGAGTCCAGAGGAGGCCATGGAGATGCTCCAAAAGCTGGAGCCCATCTGCTCTGGAGCCAGGCTGGGAGAGCTGGAGGGGTTCACCTGGAGAGGAGAAGGCTCTGGGGAAACATTAGAGCCCCTTCCAGTGCCTAGAGGGGCTCCAGGAGAGCTGGAAAGGGACTTGGGACAAGGTTCTGGAGTGACAGAAAAAGGGGGAATGGTTTTAAGTTAAAGTAGGGTTTGGTTTAGATGGGATGTTAGGAAGAAATTCTTCCTGGTGAGGGTGCTGAGGCCCTGGCACAGGGTGCTCAGAGCAGCTGTGGCTGCCCCATTCCTGGAAGTGTCCAAGGCAGGGTTGGATGGGGCTTGGAGGACCTTCCCTTCTCCTGGTGATTTGGCCATAAATTGCTCATTTATGAACCTTTTTATCAGACCCCTGGTGGGTGCCAGCCACCAGCGGTCCCTGAGGCAGGCAGGGGCACCTTCTGGGCACACAGACCCACACACAAAGTTGATTTAGCACCTCATGGGCACAGCAATGGGTGCACGGTGCCCAGCTCTTGCCTTGTGTGGAAAGGATCGCCAGGAAGACTTTCCCAGCTGTGTAGAACAATTTAAACAATAAATCAGTCTCAAAGGGATTTGACAATATGGCAAATAAATAAATAAATGAATTTTGTAGTCACGAGCGATCTCCTCCTCACTCAGATCCAGGAGATGGTGCACTCGGACGCCGCGTCCTACGAGTCCAACCGCCAAGTGCCGCTGCTCAACCGGCCCGGGATGCTGGGCGGCCCCATGGGCGCCCTCAGCCAGTCCCAGCTCATCTCCCAGATGGGGATCCGCAGCGGGGTCACCCACGGCTCCCCCTCGCCCCCGGGAAGCAAGTCTGCCACGCCATCTCCCTCCAGTTCCACCCAGGAGGAGGAGACCGAGTCGCATTATAAGGTACGTGCGTCGCGCCGGCTTTAACGGGCAATGGCGCTCTTCATTGCCCTAAAGAGCATACACTTCTGGCCTTGGTCTTGTATTTATAGTGGGAGACTTTCCCAAGGATGAGGGCACTGTTCCCAGCCTAGGGTGAGGCCCAGCACGGCAGGCTGGCGCTCACACAGCAGGTCTGGAGATCAGAGTTGTTCTTCTGCCTCCACGTTTTACCAGGTGCATCAGGTGCTACAGAATTTCCTGGGATGATGATTACGGTGAGCAAAGCAGGTTCAGGGCTAAGGGTCTGCAAATGCTTGGAGCTCAATGAGATTTCTGGTGGTGGGTAGGGGAGACTGAAACAGGAAAGGAACTCATGGTGGTATTTAACTGAACTCATCGGACATGGCTTGCTAAGGAAAATAAACAGGAGTTAAAAGAGGAAGAGTCTTCTGCCTTTCTGTTCAGCCAGGTGGTGTTTGAAACAGTCAGCAATGTCCCAAATGGTCTCTACAGCCAACAAAACTGCTGCTGAGCGTGACACCAGCAAACCCAAGGAATTCCTGGGGCTTTGGGCACATCTTGGTTGTTGTCCATCTCTCTCCAAATGCAGCAGCAGAGCCAAACAACACGTGCTGTGTTCCAGGAGCCTGTGGCTGTTATTTACTGAGAGCAAACTGCAGCAATCACAGTGCCTCTGTGCCTTCAGGTGAATTGCTGGGCTCCCTGGGAACTCTGATTAAAGCCTTCCATGGAAAACCTCCTCCTGGAAAGTGCTGACCCAAGGCACTGGTGTTGTAACCTTGTCCCACCAAAATAGACTGTTGTGACAGGGTTTGAATGTATAACCAGAGCAGCAAACAGTGCACGGGCTGGAAAAGTAGGAAAATGCTAGGATTGAGCAAAAACCTTTCCCTCTTCATGGAAATCCAGGAAAATGGATTCCCATCAATCCTGTAGTTTTTCATTCATTGGCAAACTTCACTTCAGATTGAGACTTTTCAAAGCAGAGTGCTCGTGTGGGTGGAGAAACAGCTTCAGTGGGTTAAAACTGTAAAAGAACAGTTACACGAGGTTAAAAACAAATGGAATTTTTCAAACTCTGTGATCCCATGTTCGGGGGACACTGTGGGATGGGTTGTGCTGCTGGATCCCGTGGTCTGCCATCTCCCCAAGCCTCTGTCACAAAGCTCCAGGCAATGACCTGGGAACTGAAATCTTTCACGTCAGGAGAAAATGAGTTTCAGTTTAGTGACACACCAGGTTCTGTCTCTCTGCCTCCACCAGCACCACCCAGCTGTCCTGTCAGCCACCCAGGAGTCCCTGAGGAGGACACAGCTTCGGGGTTGGATGTTCTGTTTTCTTGATCCAGTGGTGCCCATGGGGTAGGAAGAGTTTGGAGATGTCCAGATGATGACAACTTGCAGAGATTGAAATTTTTCCTAATCCTTAAGAGATTCTTCTGCCCTGTGAACCCCCCAAACAGGTGGGAGTGATGTGTTTGAGGGAGGAGGAGATGCTGAGTGTAAGGAAAGAAGCAGACCCACGTTGCGGCCTGCAGGTTTCTGTTTGCTTTCTCTGTCTGCACAGCTGCTGCCTTCCCCCATCAGTCATGTTTCACATGGCCATTAAGGGCTTTTCTGCAGCAAGGCATCAAAACCACATCTAACAAGCAGAAATTAATCTTGTGAGCAAGAAGGTCACACGTTAAAGATGTGAGTCTGATGCCAGCAGGTCCTTCAGGTCCAGCTGGTCCTCTGAGCCAGGGAGCTCATGAATTTCAGCGGTCTCTGAGCCTCACTGGTGCCTTTTCCTGCTTCATAGCTTGTGGGGGTGGGTGCCCATGCATTGAAGGGAGAGGTGGTTACAGCCCCATTTCCAGCTGGATTAGTGGTCACTCTCCATAGTTATTAAAATAACTGTGGTGATCATAGTCATTAAAATCAGTGTCCATGAGGTTCCAGCTCTTCCTGGGTTCAACACCTAAGAGGGCACCAAATTTCTGGGCTCACATCATTGCCCCAGCCCACATCTGCCATCAAACAGCCCTTCTGCTGCCTCGCCGGGGCAGGTCCAGTGCTGCTGGCCACCACCATGGGCAGGTGGCCACGCTCTTCATCCCCCTGCCCAAGCCTCCCTGCTCCCTTTGACCATGAGGATGACCCTTGGGGGTGCAGATGCTCTGGGGCAGCGAGGCACTGGCTCACTGGAGGTTGACTTCAGCCATGAACATGGTTCAGGTTGGTCAAGCCTCTTCTGAGATCCAGACCAGGCTGTTGTCTCATCCCAGGTGTGTGTCACACCTGGAAAACCCCAGGAATCCCAAACCCTGATGTGCTCTGCTCCCTGCTGGGGCCTGGTGGCTCTGGGCAGCCTTGCAGCATCTGTTTTCCTTAAATCCCATGTGCTCTTTGGTGCTGCCTGAGCTGTAAATCCAGCTGGGGCTGTGCTGCTGCTGTTCCAGCTCCTTGGCTTGGTCAGTGGCTGTGTGGGAGCAGGTCCCCCATGGCACTCCACTGAATCAAATAGGATCACAGTTAGTTAAAATACCATCTCACTTCCTAATGGGCTGAAGCCCTGTCATGCATTTTTTTTTTCCTTCTAATAAGCTGGCCTTTCACCTCCAGGCCTCCCATTCAAGCCCAATTGGGCAATTTTAAATTAAATGCAATTTTTTTGGTCTCTCTGCTCATTCACTAATGGTCACTGTCTGTTTGACAAATGTCACTGCGCTGATACTGAAATTAATGACCAGTCAAGAGCTGCAGAGCGGAGAACAGGAACGCTGCTGCCCTTTCCTCCCCGTGCCTGGCCTGTGCCAGCTGAAGGGAAGCCTCTTAAATCCTGGCACTGCCAAGCACGTGCTCAAATTGACAAATCCATCAGGAGAAGAGGCTGTTTGTCCCCAGCTCAGCTGGAGGCAGAGTTTTCACAAGATCTTGGTGTTTAGACCTGTGTTTTTCCAAGAGGTTCAACACCCTGTGCAGCTGATGGTAGTGCCTTGAGCTCGGGGTCTGCAGGTGGAGGGGCTGGTGTCCTGTTTGCCCTCAGGGATGCAGAGATCCTGCCAGTACTCTTATTCTCTGTCATCTGGTGTATTTTGGTTTTCCTTCACTATAAAATAAGGGTAATGGTGCTTCCCTGTAGTGCGAGCTGTCACTGGCCACAGTTAATGCATTGAGAGCTTTGATGGGTATCCAGGTGTTTTCCAGGGGTTTTTTCCTTAGCACATCCTCCCATGGAGGCTTCTGCAGTCCCCTGTATTCATAGAATCACAGAATATCCTGAGTTGGACCCACAGGATCATCCAGCCCAGCCCCTGGCCCTGCACACACACCCCAACAACCCTACCCTGGGCATCCCTGGCAGCGCTGTCCAAACGCTCCTGGAGCTCTGGCAGCCTCGGGGCTGTTCCCATTCCCTGGGGAGCCTGGGCAGTGCCCAGCACCCTCTGGGGGAAGAACCTTTTCCTAATGCACTGCACAGGGGATCCCAAGGGAGACTGATACAGGATCTCCTTTCCATGCTGCCTTCAGTGGAAGCATCCTTGTTTCCAGCCTTGCTGTTTTACTTCCCAGCCCAGTGGCAGCACCTCGTGCTGAGCAGCCACGAAGTCCAGCTCCTGTTCCCTGTGTCCTGCTCCCCTGAGTTCCAGCACCCACTGGGCACTGAGTGTGGACACAGCCATTCCTGGTCATCCTGCTGCACCTGGAGCAGTCATAAGAGCAAACAGCACGTGCAAAGCATTTCATTCAAACAATCCAGTTCAATTCCTGGATATTCTTCTGGATAGGGGTACATACACGTTAGCAGGATGGAGCAAATTTTGGATGGCCCTGGTGTGATGGTTACTGTGATGCTGGTGTTGCTTGGTCAGTGCTCACAGCCCTCCTGGAACAGGGAGGTGAGCGAAGGCAGGAGCAGCTTGCAAAGGGGGCTCACTGGGGTGGAAATCGGAAACCATGTGGAACCCAGGTTTGGAAAACTCATGGACTGCTAAAGCAATCTAGCTGGGAAGAAAGGCATTTGAAGAGGTCCCAGAAGTGGATCAAGGAGTGAGTGAGCTGGGGAGGAGGGTGGGGAAGGAGAGTGACCTACAATGAGTGTGTGCAAAGCCCCAGATTTGGAGCGGGGACAAAGGGGCGAACCCAAGCAGTGAGCTGGTCTGCCAGAAGGCACCAAAGCAGGCTCAGGCACCCACCAGCAGTTTGTGCAATGATCCAAGAGGCTCCTGGGGGACAAAGAGACCCCCAGGGCTGCTGCCCTCCTCTCCATGCTGGGACCTCTCCACTTCCCATTCCCCCTCTCATCTCCTTGGCTGTAGCAGGCACTTATATCCAACCACTCCCAGCTGACTGCTAAGGTTCCTCTCTTGCTTTTACAGGCTACTGGAGAGAAAAGACCCTCAACAGACCTGGGCAAAAAGCCCAAAAGCCAAAAGAAGAAGAAAAAGAAGGACCCCAATGAGCCCCAGAAGCCTGTTTCAGCCTACGCCCTGTTTTTCAGAGACACACAAGCAGCCATCAAAGGGCAAAACCCCAACGCCACCTTTGGGGACGTGTCCAAGATCGTGGCATCAATGTGGGACAGTCTGGGAGAAGAACAAAAGCAAGTGAGTGACTGAGTTATTCATTTTTGTCTTTCAGCTGTTGAAATGTGCATTTTCACAGTGCAGAGCATCTCCCCAGGCATGTTCAGGGCATGGCCAGGGGCTTCCACAGGCTGAAGTGCAGGGCCAGAGGCTGTTCTCAGGAGCGGTGCTGAAGTGCCCACTGTGCAAAATTGCTGTTGTTGCGTGGGCAAGAGCAGATTTTTATGACAACTAATTATTCTTGAGAAGCTCATACTCTGCAAAGCCATCAGTGGCCTTTCCTTGACACGGGGTTTTACAGCTTGAGATGCGAGATGGGTTTGTATTTGCTTATTTACTTACAAGGAGTGACAGCCAACCGTCTCAACACTATTAACTCCCTGTATTGCTGCCTTCAAATCCAACATTCAGGCTTTAAAAGCTTCAGAAGGAGATGCCTGAAGTGGCCTCACAGAGGAAACCTTCCTGCCCCAAAGCTGTCAGCCACTTTCCGCCTGCTTCACGCGGAGAATTCCAGGTCCTGCTTTCCCTGCTTGGTTGCTGCTGAGTCGGTTACAAAAGCCTGTAATTGCTTGTTGCCTGTTGAGAGAACCCCAGGGAACACTTCCCGGGGCAAGGATGGCTTTTTATGAGGCAGAGTGAGATCTGACACGGTGTGTGATGTGTCCCAGACCCAAACCAGCTTTAGCTGGGAGCCCTTCTCCTGGAGCCTGGCCACAGCTCCACTTGGGTGTCCATGGCCAGCACTGGCAGCAGCTTCATCTGGGGAGAGAGCAGCAGGGAGGGAAAAAGTCATTTAACTGGAAGTTATGCTAGGAAATAGCCTTGATTTCTACCCCACACTGAGTCAGGAATAAGAGCAGAGGAACTTCAGGGGTGAAAGCCCTTCTGCTGCTCCCTTTTCTCCTCTTAGGGTGGATCGCTGTAGGATCATGCAGGCAGAAATTCCTCATGTGAAGAGGGGAGGGAGGTCAGGAGGGTGACCCCAGCCCTGGGAAAAGGCAGGATAGGGGCTGGGTTTGTGCTGTTGGTGCAGAGCGTGGGAGGTTTAGGAGTGTGGAAAAGCTTAATGTCACCTCTTTCTCCTGCCTGCATCCCTGCCAGCACCTCAGTCTGCCCCTCCTTTACTCCACCTGGTTACAAACACTGCCACAGTTTGGGCTCTGAGCGTGGTTCAGAGAGTGGAAGCGCTGCTGCGACCCTGACTCAGCGCAGTGCAAACGCTCAGCTCTTAATTAACAGCAGGGATTAAACCAGCCCGTTTATCTTCCCTGCTAACTCTCCCTCCTCCTTCTCTTTTATGAGCTCGCAGCAGCCTCGCCGTCTCTTTACACACGCTTTCTAAGTGGCTCCATTTCTCCCTCTGTAATTGATTTAATTAAGTCATTTGTTCCTTGTCTGAATGCTTAAATATTAACTTCCTGGCTTTGTCTCCAGCTGGATACTTCTCTGCCACAGCAGTTACCTCCCTGCCTGGGACTCTGGCTGGAGGGACACAATTTCTCTTTGGCTCTGGGACCCTGTGGCTGGTTTGTGTGACGTGGCACGTTCACTCTGGAAGTGTCTGGCTGCAGGAGAGTTTATTTAGCCCCTGTTTGCTTTCCTCTGCCAGCATCCCTGGTGAAGCTTTTTTTAGCTTCATGAGGCAACGCAATGGAAAGGGAAAATGGAAAAGAAAATTTTAAAATGCCTTTAATAGGTGAAAACAAGTGGCTGGGCTGTCCTGTAGGTGTTTCCTGCCCAGGGCTGCAGGATATGGTGCACACATTCCCGATGAAGGCAAGCAAGCTTTCCAAGTGTTCTCCTGGCACATCTGGAGAGGGGATGGTGACCGAGCAGCACAGCCAGGCATCGCTGGCCAAAATCCTGCTGCCACCTGGGAGTCCAGCCAGCCACGTGCCAGCATCAGACTGTGGGTCAGCCCATCAGCAGGCAGGATTGTGCTCTGGGAAGGGGTGGAAAAGCTGGAAAAGGGAAGTGTTTCATCAGGGACACGGCTCTTAGCTTCATTGACAACAGTGGCTTTGTGTCCTCACTGCAGAGAGCAGTGCAGAGGACAACCAGGGGAAAAGCCAACACAGAGATGGCACAGCAGGCAAGCAGCAGCCAAATCTGGATGTTTTGGCTCAATTATGACCTAAGTTTTAGTTAAAGAACACTTCCCCTCTTCCTGGCTTAAGAAAGGGTGGATTTGAAGCTGTAGGATCTGCTCTGGAGCTGGTCCCACACTTGGATTTCCAGAGGTGCAGACCCCAGCCCCACCACACAGTTACTAAGCAGTTCTTTGCATCACTGGAGTTTCTGCTTCAGATGAGGTTTGCAAAGCTTATTCTGTGCCTTCCAGTGGGCCCAGGGCGGGCCCAGTCCTGGGGGTGCTTTGGTTCCCACCTTGTGGGAGAGCAGCAGGCAGGGAGCAGCCAGGGAGGGGATCCCAGGAAGCTGGTCCATAAACCCAGGGCATTTCGGGATTCCCCACATGGGAGCAGCCCCTGACACGCTCCTGCTGTGCCTGCCCCGTGTCCATCCATCCCTCCCAGCTCCACCCTGCACGCAGGGGGTGCACAGGGGTGGGGTGGCCCCCGTGCCAGTGCCACAGGGCTGAGGGAAGCCCAGTGCTGGTGGCTTGTAGCCATGCCAGCCAGTGCCTCGGACTGGGAAGGGTGGCCCTGTGCCCCATCCAGAGCCCCAGCCCTGCTCCACAGACACCTCCTGGAGCCTTTCTGCTGGCAGCAGTGACACGCCATCCCTTTGCCAGGTAGCCCTGGCCAGCACACACAGGGTTAATCCTCTGCCATTTGTGCTGCTAATGATTACATGCACTGTAATATCAAAGCTGTAGCTATTTATTTGCCATTGAGCAGGTGCTGCTGCTCCCACAAAGCAAATTTGCTTTCTCCTCCTGATGAAACAAGGAAAATAAAGGTTGCTCACGTCCCATTTCAGATATGGGGTTTTTTTTTCCCTGTGCACCAGCTGAAAGACAAACACAGAGAGGGAACCAGAATGCATATTATGCAAGAAACCATATAATCTAGCAGCATCTTTGATTTGGCTGCTGCTGTCACAGACATGCATTTCACAGAGAGGCTTTTTTTCTCCCCCCTTTCTTTTGTTCTTACTGGTTTATCATTTGTGGCTTTGTCATTTTGTTCCTTCTTCTTCTTCTCTTCTCAGCCTCTTCACAATGAATCTTCATTTTCCCTCTGACACACTTGTATCTAAATTTCCTTATTTCCTGCCTTTTTTTATTTATATCTGTTGCCTGGTGATTTGATCATGCTGTGGAATACAGGATTAGCAATCTCCGTGTCCTTGGGTACTGCTCAAGGACACCTGTTCGGCAAAGCACCGTTTTCTTCCCCATTTTAACCCCTTCCAGTGTGGCTGTAGAATAGGAATAAATAACAATACCTTGAATATCCCCAGCGCTGCGTTAGCAGGATGTTGTAATCTTCGTTCTTCAACAGCTGGCATGGCCCTTCCTAAGGAGCTTACACGAGAATCTGAAGAATGTGACTCGGGGAAAAAAAAATATTAATACATCCTCTTTGAACTTTGCAAATAGTTTAGCAGCTGTTCCTGTAGAGATAGCTTCGACTTTGCTGCAGAGTGAAATGCTAATTCAGCCATTAGCATCCAATGGGGTACCTGTCAGAGGAATCTGCCTGCAGCTCCAGGTCCCAGCTCCAGAATCCCGTGCCTCAGTGGGAGTTTTTTCCATTAGCAGGTCTCAAGCAGCGTTCCCCAGCAAGGTTTCAAAGGGCTGCCTGGTTTGACAGAAATTAGAACAATTTGAGCACTAGATTGGAGCAAGCTCTGCTAATTTCCTAGGAGGATTTTCCCCTGGCACAGACGGGGTGCCGGCAGCCCGCTCCCAGTCTGTGCCACCCACAGCCCCCTCCTCTGTTTCCACAGGGCCACCATGGGCCAGATCTGCTCCAGAGCAGGTGACACCAGCCCTGGTGGCTGTCCTCCCTCAGGGGGATTTCCTGGGGGTGACAAGCCTGGAGACTCCCCAGAGAAGTCACTGGTGGGATCCATTCTCCTCTGCCAATTTCTGTTCTTCCCTCTCTGAGCACTTCCGTGTTCCCTGCTGTATTTTGGTGAAGAGGAGGTTGGATTGGAGCCAGGCAAGGATGGAGAGCACAGAGATCAGTGCCAAGGTGGCAGCTGCAGAAGTCCCTGGAACCAGCTTCTTTTCATCAGCAAATCCAGCCACAAAGTCAAAGCACTGGGCCGGTGTTTCCACAGACCCTGGGAAAGGAGAGCAGAGGAACCAGGGAGCTCCTGAGCAATCTGCTGAGTGAACCCTTGGCTAACACAGGACTTCCCATCTGAAATGAGCAAAGATTGGGCAAAACCAGCATTTTCAGTTGAGTTTTGGAGTCTGGGCACTCCGTGAGGACACAAAGGTAGCAGAGATGGGTTCTTGCTCGTGCTTCACCAGGAGCAGTTCAGTAATGCTGAGTGACTCCGTGGCCAGATGCAAGTGGGATTTTCGACCACACAAATGCACAGCCTGGAGAACAACACAGCTCCAGGGATGAAGTCACATTCCAGGGGTAAATTACCCAGCAGAAGAACTGCCTGCTCAGCAGAAAGTAATAGATCACCCATTTAATCAGATCCATCTGCTCACTGAACCTGATACCTCAGCTGCTGACAGGACACTGCAGGTGACTGCAGAGGGACAGAGGCATCATGGGCCAGCTGTAAAGTTGTTTTATGGAAGAGCCACCAGAGGGGAGAGATCCCGTGGGAGCAGCCATGCTACAAACTGCCCAGTGTTTCCTCCTGCAGCCCCAAAGCCCTGGCAGCGAGGGGCTGGAAGGGTCCAAGCAGTTGCCCTGGCCTGGAAGGAGGTTTCAGCATCTTCTGGGCATCGAGGAAAGCCATGCACCATAGAGGGATCAAAGCACCGATCCCAAACAAGGCTTCAGGAGAGGTCTAGTGGAGAGCAGGATAACGATGGGGAAGATGTGAAAGGTCAGGTGTGCTCTCAACAGCTCCACAAGTGTTAACTTTTCTTCTTGGAGAGCAAGATCAGAGGTTTGAAAGGTGAATGGTGTGGGGTTTTCATTGGAGGTTAGGGTTTGGATCTGTCACCCTCCTGCTCCCTTTGGAATCTTTCGTGGGTTGTCCTGGGAACACGCTTGTGCCCTCCCATGGAGCGAGGGGTGCCTTACACCCCAGGAAGTCGAGGCAGTGGAGAGCAGGAATCTCTCAGGATGCTTTAACCAGTGGTAATTCCTGCTTCATTGCAGGCTCCTCCATTCATTGTCCAAAGGAATGGCTCCACAGCTCTGTGTCTCCACCAGGATAAAGCAGGAGCTCTCCTGAAACCCTGCAAATACTTCCCATAGCCAAGGTCCTCCCTGTAGGTATCCTCAGGGACGTTGACCTCAAGAGTTACAATCCAGACCACAGATTTATTCTGAAGTGTAGCTTGGGTTAGATGGTTTTAATGGTGGCAGGGGCAGAATGAGTCTTGCCCAAGAAGGGGATACAGAGAGGGGTGCAAGGAGGCGAGGAGGAGCTGGGAAGGAACAGGGATAACGTGTCCATGTTTCCTGTTTGCCTTCCCAGTGGCTGTGGGAAGGATGTGTGGAGAGAAGGGTGAATGTGGCAGGGAGGACGTGCTTTGAGTCATCTTGTGAAGAAGCCATCAGTTATGGGGATCTCAAGACTCAGTATCTTGCAGGAAAGTGCATAATGGTGACAAGAAAAGCCCTGCAGATTTACAAGCAGAATAAAAGCCAAATTTACACATTCGGGAGAAGAAAAAAACCCAGTCATGGAATCATAGAAAGGAGGGCAAGGAGGGACTTAAGAGGTCAACCAGACCATACTGCTGCCTGAAGTCAGGATCATCTCTACTTAAGCCATTCCTGATGGATGGCTTCCTAATCTGTTCTTAAACCCTCGGTGGTGGAGATTACACATCTCCCCAGGCAATGTCTTCCCGTGCTTAATTATCCTTACTGCTCCCAAGGCTTCCCAGTGCTTACCCAACATTTCCCTTGGTACAATTTAAGCCTATTTTGCCTCTTTTCCTACATGCAGAGGATCATTCCGTGCCTCCTTTGCTGCCTTGTGGTGGCTCCTCCTGGTCTTCCCTCCTGGCTTTCCTCCTGGAGACCTTTCCTGCACTTCCCATCTCTCCTCTCCTGATGTTCTACGTCCATTTTGAAGCAAAACGCCCCAAACTCCACTTGGGATTGCAGCAGAGATCTTCCCCCTTGGGGTCAGCGCGCCCCTTGATTTTTTTTGGGGAGAGTTTGAGCTCTCCCCATTGTTCCCCAGGCTTGGGAAGCAGCATTCCTGCCGGAGCAGGAGGGCTGGGATGCAGAGGTTAGGGATAACAGCTCCGGCTGTCACTCAGTGCCTGCGCGACACGGAGCCGCTCGTGGGCGTCAGCGGGGTTTGCAATAATTGTCTTCTCTAATTAACTGGTTATCAAACAAGAACATTTCATTACGGCACAATTACTGGCTGCTTTGCTGAGACACAGAGGTGTCAGGATTACGATCCCAACATATGCTTCTTACAGCTCTGATTTTTTGTTTTCATAATCACTAACCATTTTTGCTTCCTCCCCGCCCCCCCTCCCCAACCCACCCACTCACTTAATGACTAACGAATCCTCCTGCTAATGAATAAGGAAAATAAATCAGTGGGCATGGCAGGTTAGGAAGAAAAACATGCAAAATATTTTGAGGATCCTTAAATCTGATAAATTACTTCAAAATTAAAATCCCTGGGAGAAAACGGGATTTAATTAGAAAGTAACGTGGTTTTGTCAATGTTTAAATTAAAATTTTAAAGCTTATAAATGCTGCGCTAGAGCTGCCTTTCCACAGAGGATTTGTGAGGAGTTTTGTTGGGATCCCATGTAGGCTTGGGGATTCCCTGGGGACAGACAGCTCAGTGGCCTTCAGAGAGCCCTGTGTGGGTGCAGGAAGCCCCCATGTGCAGGGCAGGACTGCAGAATTCCCAACAGGAGACCCTTAGGGATGGTTCTTTACAATGAGGGTGATGGCACAGGGTGCCCAGAGAAGCTGTGGCTGCCCCTGGATCCCTGGCAGTGCCCAAGGCCAGGTTGGATGGGGCTTGGAGCACCCTGGCACAGTGGAAGGTGTCCCTGCCCATGGCAGGGGTGGATCAAAATGGTCCCTTCAACCCAAACCATTCTGGGATTCTATGATTAAAACCCAGATAATCCACCAGGAATCTTCCAGAGCTTCCAGTTCACCAGAGAAACATCAGAGAGCACAATCCCCGAGCTCACCCCATCAGCCTTCATGGCTGCCCTGCTCGTGGCCAGGCTTGAGCCGGGGCTGGCCCAAGGAGCTCCTGCCTGGAGCAATCCCCTCTCCCTGCAGCAGAATGAGCCACTTGGCTGCCCCTTCCCTTCCTGCTGCCCCAGACCCCACCCAGCAGCACATCCCAATACGGGGGAGATCCACAAGCTCTGAAAGAGACGACAACATATGAAGAGTGCCATAAAAAAAAGGTTTAGCAGGAAAAGCATGTGATGGGGATGAAGACAGGCACAGATTTATTGGTTATTCATTTATTTGCATTCAGGTTTAGGAAGCCTTATTTACCTGCCCTCTCACTGACCAGAATTTGCAGGTTTTTCTCCAGGCAAGTCTTGCTATTAATTAAATTTGTCTCTGCGTAGCTCTGAATACTTCGTTTTCCCACCATCCTGGAAAAAAAAACGTGGTAAAACCACTCTTGTATTTTGCTGTTATAGAGGAAAAATAATTAAATACGTTCTCCATAGATCAGCATCCAGCTGTGGCCACTCTTAAACACTGGCCTGAGACACAGGAATTCTTATTTCATTGCTGGGAGGGCCTCAGGTTCCACATTTAAGAGCATCCACCAGCTCTGCTGCTGAACACAATAAATTCTGTGCTGCTGTGATGGGCACAAACCTGCTCCAGTGGAAGGTGTCCCTGCCCATGGCAGGGGGGTGGAACTGGATGAGCTTTAAGGTCCCTTCCAACCCAAATTGTTCTTTGATTCTATAATAAAAGATGTGGAGATTGTAGAGAAAGGTAATAGCTTTTATTAAGGGAACTGATACAGTTTGAAGAAATAGTTACTTTTCACATGCAAACTCTTCTTCAGGCTGACATTTTGAAAAGCAATTTTGTTCTGAATGGAGCAAATATAATATTTCCTGAATACCATAAAGCCAAAGACAAACTTAGGGAAATGCTCCATTTCAGAAAATTGCCGTCTGAGACCTCCAGTGTGCCGAGTCAAAACGTTTCATTACAGGACTCGCCGTGGTTTAGCAATGAAAATAAGGCTTTCAATCCATTTTTAATAGAATTTATCTGTACTGATTTTAAATTCGCATTCAGTTCAACTGCTGGAAGGTTACTCTCCCTTCAGAGGTCAGCAGTGGGAGGGAGTCTGGGGTGCTGCCATGGCCATGGAAATTTGCAGGGGAAATGAGCTAAATCATAAAATTATGGAATTGTTTTGGTTGGAAAAGACCTTTGGGGTCATCCTGCCCAACTGTTCGCCCAGCACTGCCAAGGCCACCATGGCCCCAGGTGCCTCACCCATGGGTCTTTTAAACACCTCCAGGAATGGAGGTGACTCCACTACTTCCCTGGGCAGCCTCTTCCAGGGCTGGGCAACCCTTTCCATGAAGAAATTTCTCCCAATATCCAACCTAAATCATCCTGGAGAGAGGATGTGCCCACGAGGCTTCAGCCTTTCAATTGCTGGAAGCTGTTGTCGGTTTTAAAGCAGAATTAAATACATGCAAATCTGTTCTAATTGAAATCAACTTCCAGTGCATCACTTGAGGAAGGCTTTGAGTTTCCAGCGGAGAAGAGGGTTGGTGGGTATTTTTCCTGGGAGTTTCTGCCTTCATCCTGAAATTTTTATTCCATTTTAAATTAATCCTCTCAGTTACTCAGTTAATGTGTGTAACCCTTCAGGGACTCTCTGCTGGGGACAGGCTGGATCACACCATTATTTTCTTGAAGGTCTTCATCTCCATGTGGAGGACCAGGATATGGGCAGGAAGGGGACCAGCACTGACATGATCAAGAGGCATCTCTCATTATGGGGAAAGATGGAAGAATAAATCCTAATTCACTCTTCCAAACCTTGTAATTTTTTGTTTTCTTAGGGAATCAAACTATCCTGCTTCCCTGCAAACCCCAGCTCACCAAGTCATGAGATGAGGCAAAAATCTCAGCTTTTATAAGATGAGAAAACAGTTCCCAACTGTCCAGGCTGCAGAGTAGAGCTGGAATTTTGAGCTCTAAAGAATTAATATTGGGAAAGGCAAGAAAACAAATGGACAGTTTAGGAATTCTGACTGTTTCACTTGTTTTTAAGCTAGTCATCATCACAGAATCTTAGAATGGATTGAGCTGGACTTTAAAGATAGTTCTGTCATTTGAAGATTTTGGCCTTTGTCTTGCTCTTCCAAGAGCCTGGATCACTGCTTACTCTGCTTCCTGTTGGGAAGGGATTTCACCGTGTTCACCTTATGAAATCAGACTGTGTCTCTTATTAAATCCCTGTCTAAACACACAGACTGCTCTGACCAGAGATGCCTCCAAAAATCCCAGCATGGTCCAATCCAGGTGCTTCATTTTCTTGCTTTGGGGTAAATTCCACTGCAGCAGAATTGAGTTTTTCATGCACACAGCCCCACTGGAGGGGGGTCCCACTGAGCAGGTGGGCTGCAGCCAAGCCCAGCAGCCCCCTGTTCCCTCTGTTAATGATTATCCATTCCTTGGTCCTTTCAGGCATACAAGAGGAAAACAGAAGCTGCCAAGAAGGAGTACCTGAAAGCCCTGGCCGCGTACCGGGCCAGCCTCGTCTCCAAGGTACAGCCACGCTCACGGATGGGTTACAACTCACAGGAGCCTCCAGGGAGGAGCAAATTTATCAGAAATGCTGTGTAATTGTGATATCAGAAGTGATTCCAGCATTAGCACCTCGCCAAGGGGCTGAAAGAGAGGCTCTGCAGCACAGTCAGGGCAGGAGCTGGGCTGTCATGTGCCTTTAGCACCCTGCAGTGAGACCCCACTTTGGATGGGTTCAGCAGCAGGGGAGGTTCCATCAGTGCCCCTGTGTGGGGTGAAGGGGTCCCTGCTGCCTGTCCCCACTGTTCCTTGCCTGCTTTCAGGGTGTGAGTGCAGCAAAGGGGTCGGGAGGACAAGGTGACATCAGGGACTGGACATCAGGAGGGAAAGGTGACACCCAGTACTGGGCTCACTGGTACCAGTGTCCTGCTGCACCCTTCTCCATGCACTCGGGCTGTCCCACCTGCTCAGGACCCCAGGTGATGCTTCTCCTGTGCATGCTCAGCCTAGGGCAGATTTTTAGGGCGTTTTAAGGAGTTTTTAGGGAGTTTTATGGAGTAAGGCCCATAACTGTGGGTTGATGAGATGTGAGCACATGGGTGCTAAACACACCATAGCCAGGCCAAACCCAGAGAGCCCATTCCAGTGCCTAACAGTGACATTTCAGGGCAGTTCAGGCTCATACAGGGACTCCCAGTGCTGCAAGACCACACTGGGGAGCAGTGGTGGGCCCAGTCTCCCAGACATGGATGCCCATCCCAAGGGACTTCACAGCTTGACCTCCTACACACCTCCAGAGAGGGGACACAGCTGTTTGCTGCCTGTGAATTTGGGGTGCCTCCTGTGGAGCTCAAAATCTTCCTGGCTCAGGGGCAATGCTGCCCATGGGTAGTGAGTGGTCTCCCTTCAAATCATCTCCTTGGTACTGCACCACATCCTCAGAGCTCAAATCATCACATTCAGCTGCCTTGGGAAATAAAGTGATCTCCCAAATCACCCATCATCTGCAGGATCTGTGTGGTGGTGGTGAGCTGGAAGGGCTCAGAGCCCCTGTGCAAACGGGTAGCTGCCAACTTCTCAACAGAGCAGCAGCAAGGACAGGAAAAAGGGGTGGGAAGGACTTGTTGAGGATTTAAAACTCTTGTAGGTCCCTCTGGAAGCCTTGAACGTGCCCTGCAGCAGTGTGGGGCAGGAGTTGTGGAAGGCCTGGAAGTCATGGAGGCATGTGCTCTGTGGCTTTGTTTTCTTCCCAGTTTCTCCAGCTGCTCCTCTGCCAAACTTTGCTTTGAGCAAAGCAGCACAGTGTGGTCCTGGCTGCTGCGTGAGGAAGGATCAGGAGTATCACTACAGAGCCCATCACAGGACAAAACCCTCAGTGTCCAACCCAGAAAACTTCCCCTTGTCCTTCTCTTCCTCCTGCCAAAACGAGGCCACCACTGTGCCGTGCATTAGGGACCTGCCAGGGCTGCAGGAATGCACAGCATGGGGAAAGCAGAGGGTTTTCAGACCCAGTTGTACTCTGTTGGAGGCAGCAGGGATTTGCCACCCACCCAGAGCAGTGAGCTGCTGCTGGGCAGTTTGTCTCTGCACTGGTTCATTCCTCCGATGCTCCAGGCTCTGCCAGAGGCACGGTTGAGTTCCTGGGCTTTAGTGTTCCAGACGTGGATGCTGCACCCAGCCTGTGGCCACCCAGCTGCCTCAGGGCTGGGAGTTCACGTGCTGGCAGGTGGGAGAGGAGCAGATCCATCTGATGGGTATCTCAGGATGCATATCGACGTTTCCTCTTTCCCTTCCTCACCACCCTCCATTCTGTTTTCCCACAGAGCTCTGCCGACCAGGGGGAGACGAAAAGCGCCCAGAGCAACCCCCCTTCCAAGATGATCCCCCCCAAGCAGCCCATGTACCCGATGCCTCCGCAGGCTTCCTCGCCCTACCCCGGCCTGGGCTCCTTCCTGTCCCCCTCGGACCTGCAGAGCTACCGTGGCCACCCCCACGCCGGGCTGGCCCGGAGCCTGCCCTCCAAGCCCCTGCTGCCCAGCATCAGTGCCTCCCCCCCGCCCTCCTTCCAGATCAGCCCCCCGCTCCACCAGCAGCTGTCCTTGCACCACCCGCAGAGCTCGCTGCTCAGCCAGCCCCTCAGCATGCAGCAGGTCCCCCAGCAGCCCCTCCTGTCCCCCCCCATGGCACTACAGGTACAGCCCCCCATGAGCGCCTCGCCTCCCGGCCAGCAGGTGGGTGCTCGGGGGTTTGGGGTGGTTGGGTGTTGGTGTTGTGCCCAAGGGAGTCTTCCCAGAGAAGGGAATGGAGCACCAGGAAAGGCTGAGGGAGCTGGGGGAGCTCAGCTGGAGAAAAGGAGGCTCAGGGGGGACCTTGTGGCTCTGCACAACTCCCTGACAGGAGGGGGCAGCCGGGGGGGGTCGGGCTCTGCTCCCAGGGAACAGGGACAGCACAAGCAGAAATGGCCTCAAGGTGTGCCAGAGAATGTTTAGATTGAAAGTTAAGGAAAATTTCTTTGTTGGAAGGGTGATCAGGCAGTGGAAGAGCTGCCCAGAGAAGTGGTGGAGTCACCATTCCTGGAAGGATTCAAACAATGTGTGGCTGTGGCCCATGGGGACATGGGTTAGTGGTGGGCTTGGGGGAATGGCTGTGATCTTGGAGGTCTCCTCCAACCTAAATGATCCCATATCTTCTCCAGCACAGGGACTGGGCTTTGGCTCTGCACAATGAAAAGCAGCTTCTGTAATTTAGTGGTAGCATTATAGGGGATCCTCACAATCACTCATTGGGGTAGGAGCTGTTGCTGAGGGCAGCGTTTTGTGAAACTTCATTCCACAGAATTTGTGAATAAAATATAAAAATTAAAAAAAAAAAATGCCCCACATTGCCCTAATTTGGATATTTTGGGAAAAAAATTACATTCTTTGTCAGGTAAATGCCATGAATCTGGCTTATATACATTGCCTAAAGGATATAAATTTAATTAAACCCACCCCAAAAGATGGGGAAAACTGATCAGGTTTCAGCTAAAGCAGTCCCTCAGTGTCCTTGCTGAAGAGCCAGTGGTGGCAGCTCAGGGGGACAGTGCTGTTTGTGTGGGTGTCCCTTGTTCCTGAACACTGGGACGGGTAACTCAGCGCTGCACAGGAGCTGAGCTGCACTGGAACTGGGACACTGGCTTTGGTGACCAAGCTGCAAAAAACCCAACAGCTTTTGTGACTGTGTGCCCTCCACAGCCATTCCCACCCCCAGGGAGGGAGGTCCTGACAAAAAGAGCATGGAAAAGGGATGTAAAACATGTTGCTGCATTGGCACCATGGTCTGGGCTCTGTCCCTGGGGCTCCTCCTGTGCTCTCACCGACAGCTTTTGGGAACAATGCCTGTAAATGTGATTATGCACTATTATTAAACCTGCAGTTCTCCTGCTCTGTATGCTCCTGTAACCCTCCTTTTCCTCTCCACCCTGCAGGACTTCTCCCATATTTCGTCTGAGTTTCAGAACAGTGTTGGACCCCGTTCGCCTGGTGCATCAAACCCTCCAGGAAGCACTGAGTGGGACAACGACTACCCCAGCAGGGAGTGTGGGGTCAACCACTGCAGGCCAGTAGACAAAACAGCTCACTGCTACTGCACCTCTGGGCTGGGACAGTGAACAGCAGCTCAATGCCTGCCCTAAAAGGTGCAGCTTGTTGTGGTCAGGGAAGTTCAAGGCTCCCTCATCTCTGTAGGCTCACTGAACTGATGCTATGGAAGCAGGTAGCTTTAAAATCATGGGTAAATTCTTTATTGGACATGAAAAGGTTTTGGGTTTTTTTCCATTTTTATGTATTTCCATTCCATGGAAGGGTTAGACACATTTCCTTCTCCAGCAGTCCCCCCAGCAGAGTCCCTGGAGGTTTGAAAGCAGCCATGTCCATAAGGTCAGGCCTCAATGTGGCCTTCCAGTACTTAAAGAGTCTTATAAAAAAGTTGGAGAACAACTAATTTCAAAGGCAGACAGTGGTAGGACAAGGGGGAATGACTTTAAACCAAAAGAGAAGAAATATAGATTATATGTGAGGAAGAAATTCTTCCCAGTGAGGGTGGTCAGGCCCTGGCACAGGGTGCCCAGAGAAGCTGTGGCTGCCCCTGGATCCCTGGCAGTGCCCAAGGTCAGGTTGGACGGGGCTTGGAGCACCCTGGGATAGTGGAAGGTGTCCCTGCCCATGGCAGGGGGTGGACTGAGATGGGCTTTAAGGTCCCTTCCAACCCAACCCATTCTGTGATAAGTAATGTCCTTCTGTTCCTAAAGCAATTGCTGTTATCCCTGAGGCCACAGCCTCCCATGATTGTCTCCACCAGCAGGTCCCTTATCATTCCTGGGAATTCACCCTGACAGTGTGACAAATCCTCAGTCCTCCCCAGAGCCACAGGGTGCTCCATCCCCCTGCACCGTGCAGGAGAACCCCACAGACATCTGCACAGATCTTCCCCTTGTGCCCTACAGGCTCTGGCATGAGTGTGCCTGCAGGAAGGGCCCTTCAATGCTGCTCAAATCCTCCAGTAAATGAGAACATCAGGGTAGTCTTAAAGCTGGGAGGGTGTGGAAGCCATTTCCAACCTCTGCCTAACCCACTGCTCTTGGCTCAGCCCTGATAGTTTGGAGACTCTGTTGTGCTCCGTGGAACATTCCCGGGGTTCCCTGTGGGAGCAGGTTGGGAAGGAGGCTGGATACCATCAGAGTATTGATTTCCTTCAAGTGCTGGAACATGGTGCTCTCACCAGAGATAATAACCAGCTCCCAGGCTTTTCAGAGCTCGGCTCCTGCCCGTGCCAGCAGAGCACTTACAACTGCTGGGCTGGGCACAGGCTGTACAGACGTTTATTCCTTCCAAGGAAATAAATAACTGGCTGATCCATGAGAATATCCCTGCTGTCTGCTTGCCTGGGAACATGGATAGGTCTGACCCTTGCATGCTCCTTCCTGAAGTCTCTGCAGACAGCCTGAAGGAAGGAACACGACCAGGACCTGGTTGTAAAAGTCACTTCACACACTGTGGGCAAAATGCTAAAGGTGCTTGGAGGGTTGTGGCACATGGATCCCAGTTCCCAGAGGTGCTGGGCAGATCCCAGGGATGAAGTTCCCTAGAAATAAGCATCACTTCTTAAGGGATCAGCTGGGAAAACATTTGATTCACTCTGCAAATCCCACTGCCTGGGTCCCATGCAGAAAGCCCAGGGCGCTCCAGAAACAGGTGAAACATTCCCATAGCAGTGAGGATTGAGTTCTGTGTTGCTAAAACAAGCTCTGTGACATCTGGCTGGAGTGCCACACTGTAAGCAGAGGGCCCATGCAATTCATGATCAAAGCTCATGCATTTCATGCCTTTGTCACAGCAGAAATATCAAATTTCATGGGTTTATCGCAGCTTCCTGGGAAAAAAAAGTCATTCTAAAACCAGACATTATGCAGAGACTTCCAGAGAATTATTAGAGTAGAATATAGCAAGGAACTCAGATGGATAGAGATCAGTCCTGCAGAGAGTGCTTAGTGCACTGAAAAATATCAGTGTCTGCTCAGGAAGGAGCCCATCTCCTGTGACTAAAGACACAGGAGCTGCTGGCAGCCAGTGCCCAAAGCTGGATTATTCTCATTTATTGTAAAGCCTGGTGTGCCAGCAGTGCCATCACCTCCTGCTTCTGCTGCCCTGGGATTGCAGCCTCAGTTTCCCCTCTGCATCACCTGGAGCATTCCCAGACATCTGTAGGGCTGCAGCTCCCTGTGTCTCAGGGTTGCTCACAAGCCAAGAAAAGAGATGATCTGGATCTCCTCATCCAGGGCAAGGAATGATGGGACAGGGGGGAACAGCTTCCCACTGCCAGAGGGCAGGGTTAGATGGGATTTTGGAAAGGAATTGTTCCCTGTGAGGGTGGGGAGGCCCTGGCACAGGGTGCCCAGAGAAGCTGTGGCTGCCCCTGGATCCCTGGCAGTGCCCAAGGCCAGCTTGGATGGGGCTTGGAGCAGCCTGGGATAGTGGAAGGTGCCCATGGGAACGAGATGAGCTTTAAGGCCCGTTCCCACCCAGTCCCCTCTGTGATTCCATGATCTTCCTGACTCTGCTGCTTTCTCCAATGCACTTTGTACTCATTTCCAAGTGACGTTCAAAGTTGTCATTGGGCTCCTCCACAGCACCTTGCCGTGAGCTGGGGGGGTCCAACCATCAGCAGAGCTTGAGCACAGCAGTGATAAAGGAATGTCTCGCTGGGTTTGATTCATCAGTGCTGCCCTAGGTAAATTTGGGAAGTCTCTGGATCATGTAATGGCCCATTTCAACCTCAGAAGTGCATTCGGCTTAATTGCAATTAAGGCAGCACTGTGAGGAGCAAAATCTGGCTGGAAAGAGAAGGCATTATTCCTTGATGAGATGTGACTCAGCTGTGGAGTTCTGGATTCCTGGAAGAGAGAATTGTCTCAACCTCTCCAGCACACAGAAGGCCCTGTTGGGTTGTGATTTTTATTTCATGTCTCACCTTGATATTTCTTTCGCTTCCAACATCTGTTGGCACTGGGTTAGCTGGGGTAAAACCTCCCAAGCCTCGTTTTCTTTTGTGTTTGTCATCCAGATAATTTCTGAAAAACTGACAAGGTTGTCTTTCTCTCTGTCCTTCTCTATCTGATAAGGGAACTGCTGTAGGGATTTTTGTTTCCCAGCCTATCCTTGCTAGTTAAACTGCCATCAAAGGACACTTCTTCCCTCATGCCCTGCAAATTCTGGGATCCTGCGAGCAGACACTCCTTAATTCATACCTCAGTCATGCTGGAGAGAGAGTTTTAAATGTTTCTTAGCTCCTGCTCTCCCTATTCTTAATGACTTTTTGCTTACTGACTTCCATCCAATTTTCCTGGCTCTTTCTGGGCTGAAGCCCAAGCTGTCCTAGATTGTGAGCAAAGACATGGGGAGCATTTCTCAGCTCCTGCTTGGTGTTTGACTATCACTTCCCACAAGCGACTGCAGCACACAATTTCAATGCTTTTTTTGCCACCACATCACCAACTCCTTCCCTAGTCCCCTGTCTCCCTCACCTGACAGCCTGATCCTGGCACTTGCTCTTTCCCAGGCACTGAATTCCTCTGTTTCACAGTGACTTTCTCCAAGGGAGCTGCCTCACCTCTGCCAGAGGTGCAGCTTGGTTTACAACCACGTGCAAATCTTCCTTAATCCCTAATTAAATCAACTCCTCAAAGCACCTCCCTTGTTTTTTCTGCCTTGTTTTGTGATTACAGCTCTTTCCACACCTTCTTCAGGGGTTGTGTCCTTTCCATCCTAAAGCATTCTATGATTTATCTTTGTCCCCTCACATTTAGGTATTTTTGGGATCCCGCTGAACTGGATTCATCTTTCCACATCCTTCCTCTGATTTGCAAGGCATGGATTAGGACTTAGCAACTTTTCTCCCCTCTTCCCACCCTCCTTTAGGCTAAAAGATGGGACACTGTCCATTACACCTTGTCCAGGCACAAACAACCAAGTACAGCCACTAGATCCAGACATTTATAACCTCCCTAATTCCTTCCAACAATGAAGCGACCCTCTCTGAAGGGGAGGGAATTTTCCAAATCAGGAGCTAAATGAGCAAACACTATAAAAAGGCAAAGATAACCCATCACAACTGCACTTAGTTTGGATTCAATTATTTATGGTAATATTTCGTAATGAACTGGGAAATGTTCTGTAGCGTGTTGTGTAAAATTAATGAAGTTTTAGGACTGCAATACCTCGCTGCTGCTCAGTGGCATTAAATCTTCTCTGAGTGCAGGAGGGAAGACTCTGCATTTTAAATGCAGATTATAAAATGTGGAGATTAGCAAAGGGCGGGCTCTTGACTCTATCAGAAGACAGCTCTATCAACAACAGCCCTGCCTTGCTGTCTGCCCCTTCCCTGGTATTCCACTCACAAACACACCCACACCAGAACCTCCCAAGCCTTTTAACGTTCTTCACCACGTTTTAAGGCCAAGGTCTTTATGGAGCCAGTGATGTTTCCATCATGTCTGTGCAGGTGATAAATCCCACTGAAAGTCCTGGATTTCAGAGCAAAACCTCCACAGACCATCAGCCAGGGGAGAGGGACTTCAGCCACTTCCCTCCCTACTGTGTGCTGAAAAAAAAGAGCATCTGGGCTCCCTCTCTGGGCTCCCCTTATGTAGTGTCAGAATGAGCACATTTTATCCAAAAGCAACTCTCTGAACCTCCGTGGCTCAGCCTCAGGTGTGGTGAAGCAGGGGATGGTGGCCCCGGAGCTGATGCCGGGCAGAGCATTCCAGCGTTCTCCAGGTGGGATCTGCAGGGACACCCAGAGCTGACCCTGCCCTGTAACCTCAGCAAGAGCTGCAGTTAAGCCAAGAAGAAACTGATGTTGTAGCCCTTATAGTTAATGAAATTGAGGAAGAAATAAAATTGCACCTAAGTCTTACTTTTGGGGGGACCTTCTCACTCTCTACAACAACATGCCTGAAATTTAGGGTTAGAGTTAGGGTTACCCCCTGGGCTAGGGTTAGGTCAGGGCTACCCCTTGAAAGAGGGTGTAGCCAGGTGGGGGTCAGTCTTCTTCCAGGTAACAAGGGGCAGGACAAGAGGAAACAGCCTCAAGTTGCACCAGGGGAGGTTTAGATTGGGTATTTGGAAAACATTTCTGCAGGGAAAGAGCATTTGGAAGAGCTGCCCGGGGCAGTGGTGGAGCCACCATCCCTGGGGGGCTTTAAAAGATGCATGGATGTGACATCTTGGGGACGTGGTTTGGCTGTGCTGGGAGAATGGTTGGACTTGATCTTGGAGGGCTTTTCCAACCCAAATGATCCTGCTGTGCCTCTGCCTGGTCCCTTTGTGTGCAGCCCCCCTTGATGCCTTTTTCAACCTAGAAATGAAACAACACACACTTTTGAGATAATATTAGTGGGGGAGGTAAGATAAAGGTGGATCTTTGTTGGAGGCCCCCAGGGGCGGTTATGGTGCACACAGTTTTGTAAGTTTGGTAAATTAGCATAATTGTCACAAAAGCACCAATTAGGAGCACAAGTGGTGATGCAATTCCCCCTCGAGTTAAGCCCCTTCTAAATCTTCCCCCCATCCCACGCATGGGACTGTACTTTGTTGATGAAAATGTATCTGAAGAGCTGTTTTTCTGCCTTGGTAGCCAGGGAGAACTAAGATAGGATATGGAATACATTTTGTCTTTCTGCCTAGGGAAAGGGCATGGAGAACTACTGGGCAAACTAGCCACGAATACCATGGGCTACAAATACATGTGTAAGGAATACAGAGAGCCTATAAGAGAAAAAAGGGGTAAAAACCAAAACGGCATCACTCCAAAAGCCCACCTGTAGAGCATGGGACTCTTAATCCTGGGGTCATGGGTTTGAGCCCCACATTGGGTGCCATTTAATTCTGTCCCTGCCCAGCTCTGTGGGGTCCCTCATGCACCTACTGATGCACAGGTGGGTTCAGTAATAAGTCGGTAGCAAAGAGCTGAGAAGGGTATTTGTGTGTGTTTTGGCAGGAGCATTTATTGCTTCTACACTGTCGAAGGTTGCAGAGGCAAATACGAACAGGATCCTGAAACTCACAGTTTTATTCTGGGGCAGGGAAAAGGCAGGACTAGGGAAAGGGGACTAATACCACTCCTGCCTGGCTCCGTGGGGTCCTGCGTGCCCCCACCCGTGCCTGGGCAGGTTCAGTATTAAGTCAGTAGCAAAGAGTCAGGAAGGATATTTGCTTGCATTCCAGCAGGAGAGTTTATTGCATCCTCACTGCCGAAGGGTGTAGATACAAATACGAACACCACAGCTAACTCAGGGTCTTTCCCGGGGCTGGGGAAAGGCGGGATCAGGCAGTGGGGGCCAATGGGAGAGCCCCAGGGGAGGGACGAGGGGCCAAGGCCATCAACCAACTGGGGAATTTAAACTGGGGTAGATTAACTTAACACAACCATGCACCCTGGGAAAAGCCTTTTGGTCGCCTTAACATAAAGGTATGTTNGGGATGTACGCCGGCCACCACAGGGGTCCAGTGGGGAAGCTCTGGGGGAGTGACGAGGGGTAGAGGCCGACAGCCAACCGGGGGGATTCAAACTGGGATAGATTAACAAAACAGAACAATGCATCCTGAGAGAAGCCTTTTGGTCACCCTACCATAATGTATGTTCACCGGCTGTCGCTAGTGAGCAGAGACAGAGGAGGAAAGCGGCGTGGACGGTTTAGGGTGAGAAGAAACCGACGCTTTATTAATTTACAAATGTGTTTATATGCCTTAGCACGCTGGACTGACATAAAGTTATTGGTTCTCTGACCAACCACCCCCCAGAGGGATTGGCTGAACCCAAAAACACTTACTTCAGATATTTTCTCCTTGGTATCATAACAATACCGTAGTTTACAAAGTCTCTCAACTGTTTTCCCGTAGCATCCGTGAGAAAGCAAGGCTTTCACACAGACACTGCCAGCAAACCGAGAAATCTCCCTGCACCCAGACTTTGAGCATTCACAACCGGCCCCCACAACGGCGTGGGCACAGACCCCGTGCCAGCTCCTCCCCAGCCCCTTCCCCGCCCGTCTCACGCCCGTCTCTCTCTGCTTTCTCTTACAGCATGCTGCCAAGGGACAAGGCACTCTACCTCACCTAAGGCTCAGCATCCCTTTGGGAGGAGGCTCAGATGAAGGACACTTGAGAGGGTCTATCCTACAGCCCACGCGGGGAGGCACGAGCAGGTCGGCCGGGCGGGACAGCTGCCACCGCACCTCGGCGCTGGCTTCGTTTCCAGGCTC
>VZRS01006374.1:0-36118 GCA_013398055.1 Ifrita kowaldi
AAACCCCACTCCAGCCTCACTTTTTTGGCTTTCTCTGTGGTTTTTCCGTGTTCTCCAATAAACCTTTCCCTGCCCTCACGAAGAAGTCCCTCCTTCATTCCTGCCTCTTCCTCGCACCCTTGCCATTGGTGGGCACGGTGAACCCGAGCAGGAGCTTCGCCTGCCCTCCTCCACCACGATCAGCCTCATCCTCCTCTCTGGGGCAGGTGGAAGATTGCCCAGAGCTCGGGAGAGCGTGCTGGCTGGCAATAGCACCNGACAGCATGTTGGCTGGCAATAGCACTGCGGCAAACCAGACCATGGCACTGTGTGCCACATCCAGTTGTTTCTTGAACACCTCCAGGGATGGTGACTCCACCACCTCCCTGGGCAGTCCGTTCCAATACTTAACAACCCTTTCTGGGAAGAAATTCTTTCTGATACCTAACCTGAACCTTCTCTGGTACAGATTGAAGCCTATCACTTGTTGCTTTGGAGCAGAGCCCGACCCCCACCTGGCTACACCCAGAGTTTCAGAGAGTGATAATGTCTTCCCTGAGCCTCCTCTTCTCCAAGCTAAACATCCCCAGCTTCCTCAGCTGCTTCTCGTAGGACTTACCTTCTAGACCCTTCCCAGTGCTGTTGCCCTTCTCTGGACGCTTCAGAGAGGGGAGGCCAGAAATGGTGTAACGCAAGTTTGCAAACCATTCTGTTTCAAAGCTAAATACTGCAAGCTGTTAAGCTGTGATACTCATATCTAAAGGACTGCTTGTCACTCATATTTCACTTCTTAAACTTTGTTTTCATTTCAGTGTTGAAATTCTAAAATTGTGTTTAGGATGAGCACTAGCATTCAGCAGCTGCAAGCTGTTAACATATGATCTCTTCCTGCTGTAAAAGCAGCAATCCTACAGAAGTGCTTACAAAATGCATACACCAAATCATTTAAACAAAACATTCAATACATTCTCCAAACATTAGGGGGGAAATATATTCAAGAAATGATAAGATTACTTCTATATATATTTTATTGCTAAAAATATTCCCCAGAGTACATTTGTAAATTGCTCACAAGTAGTTCTTTGAAAATATCCATTGCTACAGGCATTGGTTAATTTTGATCAAATACCTCTTCAGTTACCCAGCAGGAGAATATGGAAAAAATCATGCCAGTCTTTTCTCAGAGGTGCATATTGAAAAGAATAAATTGTGCAATGGGCACAACTTGCGATGCAGGAAATTTTGATAAAACATAGGAATTTTTACACACAGAACAGTTCAATACTGAACCTTGAGTAAGCTGTGAAGTGACACTGTCTGGTAATGTCAGAGGAAATAGCCAGCCAAGTTACCTAGGTACAATGAAATAACTGGAAATGACAGGAAAGTGTGAAGGAATGTTACTGTAAAATGAGAAAAATGGCAAGGAAAGAGAAGACACTCTGAATGATGGGGTTGCAGAAGGAAGTATCATCAAAGAAAGAGGAAAAAAAAGCAAAAGTCAAACAAAAAGATGGAAGATACAGATTAAAAGGAAATTTTAGACAGCTGCAATCAAATAAAAAATATAACAAATTGAGGTATTTAGTAACGCATCTAACTGATTGGGATAATAATTAGAATTAATCAAAACAACTGTGGTGATTTTCTAAAGACAAGATCTCAGATCAAATGGAATGTGGCCTGGTGACCACTGAAATGGTAGGTATATTGGCTGTGTCTTTGGGATGGAACAGAGAAGTCTGAAATGCACAAATCCAGTCCTTTGCTCTAACTGGGATCTTGCTGTAGCTACACAACTGCTTGCAGGCTGTTCTTACATAAAGCTGATGTTATACACTAAGCTGTTTACTTTTAATTTTACTTAACATTAAGCAAACAATGAAAATATCAATTATATTTCCCATTTAAATGGTGTTATCAAGCTGAAAGAAAAGCTGAAGTATGAAGGTTTTCTCTGGCTTTTATATATGACAATAGAGGCATCTGCCTGATTTAAGGAAAGAAGAATATTTCCAAGTTTCCATTTGCAAGTCCTTTTCAATAAAACTCTCTGTAAGGCCCAAAGCCTTGTCCTACAACTGTCAGTGGAATTCTTGAAATTTTCTTTCAATAAGTAAAAGCCAAGTCCCTGTTCTGCAAAACGAGCTCTCTGTAACGTTATTTCAAAAGATCCTTACATTTGGGTAAATGTGGAGTGCTGCAGAATTTGCATGAGTTATTGTGCAGACTTAGGCATGTTAGAAAATTACATTGCCACTTTTCTCGTTATGTCCTAAGTGATTTACTGTCAATACTATTCAGAAATAACCAGTAATAGGTCTCACACTGTAATTTAACTGTAAACAAAGCTAACTGAATATTTACATAGTTGATCTATTTCATTTCCACTTTTTTTTTTTAACTGAGACACCATTCCACTGTGTTAAATATCTACTTCAACATAAAATCTTGTTGGATTTTCTTTTTTTTTTTAATGAATTCCATATGGCATGCTTCTGACAAGGTGAGACTGTTTTTCATTTCTGTAGTGACAAAAAAAATAGACCTGTGGAAAACAGCTCAAGTATTCTGAGAATATCTTGAACCAAATTTGCTATTAGAAGATTATGTGGATTCACAAGAATTTTATTCTGTTCAAGTTCTCCAATATTTTTCACATTTATTTTATTTTCTATATAAAGGTGATTGGAATTGGAACAGAGCTGACTCAAGGTTCATTTTCCTATCATAAAGTCCCTACAGTATCTGCTGAAAGCCTCAGCATTGTAAAGGAGTTCATAGGGTACCTGTATATCTTTGTAACCAATTACTGTCTATTGTATGATGAAGAGCTGTTTTCCCTACTTCTTTGCTTCTTGGATTTTACTGATTCACAAAGCCACACGTCCACCAAAATACATTGTTCCTCTATGCAGATCTTGACCTTACTCTAAACCCAAATCAACAGCTACTCAGCTTCTGCTGTCACACTAGGCCCAGAATTGCTTTGCTGTTCTGCTGCTACATGAAAACTGTTTTTTAATTAATCACTCATCCTTTCTTAGCTGAATCTGTCTCCTGGATGACAAACACCCCTCTTCATTTCAGCTGCCCCTGAACTTCTTTGTTGGAGGATCCTTTCTCCTGCTGAAATGCCTCCTTCTGTGAAACTTCTTTCTCCTACACAGATGGATATGCCCTTTTCTAGCATGAAATGTAGGCCTCCGTAAACACCCAGGCAGAAAAATTTCATGACACAATGCATTCCTTAGATCCATGATTCGTGATAGAAGTGCTGTAAAAATTAGTTTTAATCTTTAGTATTACCATAATGCAAACAAAGTTATCTTCACTTGACCCAGTACTATCTTACATATTATTGTTTCTCTTTTTAAGGTAAACTTTGGACTGAAGAGTGTGAGAATGAACAGTAGTGGGGCGGCTGCATTTAATTTCCCTTGAACTGGGACTTTCAGACACTTCTAGTGCCCCGTGATTTAAATGTCTTTTTCAATTGCTCTTCTGACTCTTGCCTACCAGAAACAAGGGGACAAGAAATACATTGCATGTGTGGTGTACTCCAAGCTAAGTCTACACAATCTCATTGTCATAGAGCGAACAGGGAAAATGAGCCCGTTGCTGAAGAGGTTTTATTTGTAAGTATTTTTCCTTAGCTTCTGAAATCACAGACCTTTAGAAAAGAGGGAGGGAAGGAGAAAGGGAACAAAGCCCCCTGTATTTCTTAGAACTGTAAGATCAGAAAGAAGTACAAGAAATGTCTGTGCTATGTTTTGGTTGTCATCATTTGAAGATACAAAAAAGTCATCAGGAAAATAAATCCAGTGAGAAGGGATATAAAAATGGCAAGTAAAGAATAATATACTATCTAGTATTAGACCACAATGAAAGGCAGAAGCATGGGACTATGTGTCAAAAAAGCTTCAGATCTGCATGTAATTTCTTTATAACCTTTTGTGCCACTGTTTAAAGGAACAGATTTTCTTGTGATCTTTGCCTAGTATCTTGCTAACACAACTACTGCAAGCTAAGTTGGGGTTTCAAGATCAGTAGCTTCATAGATCCACTCTTCATTTCAAATAAAAATTTTAAAAGTCAAAAAATCATAGCTATTTTCAATTAAGGAAAAAGAAAATTTGTGTGCAAGTTAAAGTTATTCTGCTCTAATGTCAAATTTATTTTAAAAGTTTTCAAATACATACTCTTTTGAAGAGTACATTTCTTTTTATTCTGACAGCTCATCTGTGGATTTAAAATAATACAGAAATAAAGCTGTCTTGCAGTTCAGAAATTCTCTCATCTCTGTTTGAAATTATGTAACTGCCTCAATCAAAAAACCCTCTGGAAAATATGTGCCAAGAGATTTGTGTGTTTGCAATTCTGGTGAATAGATCAAATGTGCCACTCTCTGTATGTTTCTTAAATCTTCTTTCTTACAAGAGAAGTCACAGCATTCATAGTACTTTTTTTACTGTGAACTAAAAAAAGTAGCACCTCTCCAAACAGCTCCATAACCAACAGTCCCTATATACTGAAAAACACAAACTAGTTTGAATTGGGCCAGTTCACAGCTTTTTTATTATATGCCACTTTTTTTCTTTTTTTGTCCTCATCTACATTCACCTTAATGCTTCTAAATCATCATTGATTGGTGCTGTGAGGAGTAGAAAAAGCTAATGAATCTAAATTAACATTCACCTGATAAAAATTTAGATAAAATTAAAATTGCCATTTACCCACTATTGGGTCTTGCTGAAGGCAGTTCCTGCTTTTTCAGAAAATCAGTCTACTGTTAAAGCAGTAATCCAGGAGAAACGTTTGATCCAAAGATATTATTCAATATGCTTTAGGTCATGCTGCAAACTCCTTTATTATTCATGGCAACTGCCTTGCTTGCTTTAGGCTTGATTTGTGGCTCTGCTCCAAGCCCAGAAAAAGCATTCAAGAGTGGAGTGTGAGAGGAGGCAGTGTATGAAGGCATCAGACAGGAGAAGAGAAGCTGCAGCTGATACAAGGCATACTCAAGAAGTAGAAATGCACTTTCAGCAGAGGCGTTCAATGGAAGTGGCGCCGGAGCATGAACAAAGGCAGCCAGGAGAGTCTCCAAGAAGGAGAGAGCCAGACCATCAGGAGGTCAGCAATGGGAGGAGAAAAGGAAAACATGAAAATTCAGAAATTATAACAATGACGCAGCCTCAGATTGCCTGTGTGATTTCTCTTAAACCAGCTGAGCTTTCTGTATGGAAACCTCACTTAGATAAATCCATCAAATCTTGTTCTCAGCTTAGTTAACTGCAAACTTGTGCCTGGATTAGAGCATGCCTGCAGGTCTTTGGGACAATAAACCTGCTGTATATTTAAACAGCAACTAGCAAAACAAAGTGCCAACCCTCTCCAGTATTGTTAGTGATTATATCCCTGTCCATCTTCCTAAGCAAAACCCTACACACCTCTGTACTACAAAGTGTACCTGGATGTGACACGTAGTCACTGTTCTAAATGTCAAGACTTCTGAATTTCCTTGTAACAAGAGTGGTTGCAAGTTCCTCAATGCGTTTCAAATCCACATTGTAGCAGCTGCTGAGGTTTTATTATTTATGTTCCGGTTCATACTCAGTGCAGCACATTGATGATTCTGTTACTGTTTCTTTTCTTCCACTGCAGTACAGAAGATATTTAATGATCCAGTTGTACTAGTTTGAAAACAAACCAGTGGGAGGCACCAAGTCAGAATAACAATTTAATAGGGAAATTAAAAAAAAAAAATAAAGGCAGAAAACACTGGTGCAAACTGACAGAGTCAGGATACAACCTGACACTCTGTTAGTCAGGGTGGTGGTAGCAGTCCCATAAAATGGTGGCTGCAGTCCTCCTGAAGTGGTGGGTGTGGTTCTGTTGAAGCGGTGATCCTGTAAGAGGGTCTGCTCTTCCTCAGAAGGCCAGTGGTGGCTATGTAGCTCCTGTCCTCTGGGAATCCAGTGGAAAGGGTGTCTGTGGTGTTCAGAATCTCAGATTATATCCAGGATGGAATGCTTGGTTCCTCCCTCAGGGTGGAGCATCTCACAGTGGGATGATGAGTCATGAGGCAAGGCGTTGATGGGCCATTAACAGAAGACAGTCCAGAGGGAGGAGGCAAGGAAAACACTGCCCCACCTGGTTTCAACAGCTCCTGAGGATGGAAATAGAATACACTGAAACCCAGGACATCAATGAAGAAAAACACCTAAGAATTACAGAGAATAATTATCTCACTGAAGAATAGCATGAATTCCCTAATAAGTCCTTCCTCCCCCACCTCACTCGACTCCCTGAAAAATATAATAAAATCTTTTATTCACCTAGGCAGAGTAAAGCAAAGTGGAAAAGCTTTACTGAAAACATATAGATAACGTCTATTATTCTATGAGAATAAGGCTTGCGAAGTAGGCACCAGATATATACACCCAAAATATCTTAGCAGAAAGTAGGTCATGGCTAACATAAAAGTGATTGCTTCAAAATAATCATTTTAAGAGGGTGTGACAGCATGAGAAATTAAAATATATCAATTCTAAGCAGTTATAAAAATCCACTTGTAACCAAATGTGTTTCAATAAGCTGCCTGTAACTAATATTTTATTTAAAGGTTAGCATTTTCAATATCTACCATAATTTATTTTCCCAAGAATAAAACAGAGCTGCATATAGAACAGTTGGGGGGAGATTTGTTTATTGTGTCTGTCAATAGATAACCTAAGTAGGCAGCCTTTTCCTGGGTGTAGACAGGAGGGGAGCTGCTTTTCCTATTTCTACTTTCAAAACCTTGTCTAAATCTATGTTCCTTTACAAAGCATTACAGAATAAATATGATCGAGCATGTTTTCAGAACTATAATTTTAAAGAGGAAGATTGGTAATTTAAAGTCTGAAGGCACTACATCACTGAATCAACTGAGTAAAGAGCCAAACCAACATCTTACAAAAATGAGTGTCTCTGAAGTTCAATCACGTATTTTAACTATTTTCAGGTTGCAATTGTACCAGTGAGACAGGAATGTGCTCTAGCAGCCAGGAAAGCTATTGTATCCAGGGGTGCATCAGGCACAGCATCACCAGCTGGGCGAGGGAGGGGATTGTCCCACTCTGCACTGGGGCGGCCTCACCTCAAGACCTGGGGGCAATTTTGGGTACCCTAATGAAAGATATAAAGCTGTTAGAGGGCATCCCTCCTCTGAGAGACACAGAGGTGGTGAAAAGTGTAGTGGGAAGCCATACAAAGAGCAGCTGAGGGAGCTGCAGTTGTTCAGCCTGGAGAAGAGGACACTGAGGGGAGACCTCATTGGGGTTGGCAGCTTCCTCACAAGGGGAAGAGGGCGTCAGGCACCGATCTCTTCTGTGTGGTGACCAGTGACAGGACCCAAGGGAACTGTATGAAGTTGTGTCAAGGGAAGTGTAGGCTGGATATCAGGAAACGGTTGTTCACCCAGAGGGTGGTTGGGCACTGGAACAGGCTCCCCAGGGAAGAGGTCACAGCACCAAGCCTGACTGAGTTCAAGAAGCATTTGAACAGTGCTGTCAGGCACATGGTGGGGTTCCTGGGGCTGTCTTGTGAGGGGCCCGGCATCAGACTTTGATGATCCTGATGGGTCCCTTCCATGTCAGGATACTCTATAACTATGATTCTATGAACGAAAAAGCAATAGTTTTATGTTTTAATATTGAACATTCCCAAAAGAAATTACCAGACTTACTAAGAAAATATTAAAAAAATAAAATAAAGAAATCTCCAAATTAGGAAACAATATTCCTAATTTTTTATTTAGATATTTCCATCCTGTTTCCATATGGTCAGGAAAATTTTATTGATAGAAACATATATCATAGAAAGAATTGGCTGGGCACTTATTGAAAGCAAGCAGAAGTCAGTCAAGGTTTTGCCTTGTGTTAACAAAAAACTCAAGAGTTCATGAATATTGTGTTGAATCTTAATTTTTATGTGTGATTAATGAGCACTTATAGAGTTTCTTCATTTTACAGTTTTCACAGAGAAATATCATAATTGACAAACACTTAGCAGCTTTTGGAAACTACATCCAGCATGTTTGTTATAGCTTCTCTTAACCATGACTGCAATATAATTCTCTATTATCTTGTTGATGAGGGTATGATTCATTTCACACATCCCTGTTCATTAAAATAATGTGTACCTGTGCTCTGGTTTTGTACCACTTCAAAGCTCAACTACCAACAAATTCATGGTCAATTAGTTTGACTGGATGAATAACAGTTAGAAAACTACATAGGTTTCTCACCTTCCCATATTTTGTGTTTACATGAAATTAGAACCTCCTAAATCAATTACAACACAGTTAATTAGTTGTAGTTCTCCATTCCTTGCATTTAGTAGAAGAAGACGTCATTTTCTCTTAACTTGGTCACAAAAAAAAATATCTCAAATAATTAATTTCCTTGTATAGGGTGGTAAATGCTGAAGAAACTCAGAATTAAATCTAATGAGATTTTAAGTTAGTACATATTTCTCTGGGAACTGCAGAACTGAACTGAAGATCCTTTACTGTGTAAATCCTATACTCACAAGACTGATCCCTCATGCTCATGTTGTTGCCTTTTTCCTAAACAGGTGTAACAGGTCCTAAACATCTTTTTACTGGGAAAATAATACAAAAGACATTAAAATTGAGAAAAACACCAAATTTCTTATTCCTTATAGATATATTCTTCTGAAATATTGACCACAAAAATAATCTCGTTTGTCACTCATCTTTCTTTGTGTCATTTGGTTGACTTGTATGTTTCATACAGAATGAGTGTAATGTTTTTTTAGTGCGCACAGGTGAAGTTAGTGTTGATTTGCCTCATATTTCAGAGAAAGTTTACTTCTGCAATTGGGAATGGTTGCACATGGAAACAAATAATGTACTCAGGGGGGACCTTAGAGTCCAAGACGTCTGCTGAGCAACAGCTACACATAAACACTGATCAGTGAACAGAATCTTAAGTCACACAAAGGGCAGCAGATGATCCAGAAAGTGAAAAACCTGGTTAACAAAACAACTTGAGCCAAACTCATACTTTCCCTTGAACTCAACAATGTACTTCCTACAGGGAATATTTGGCCAGGATGAAATGTGTCTCTTTAAAAAGTGCGCCATAGTCATAGTGATCTTACATTATGAGTCCTTAGATAGCTCCTCCTGTAATAATTGTCGTTTTTGTAATAAATTTTGGAAGGACTTTATTTGACAGAGAAGGTTAACACAGAGGGATCCATCCAGACATCTTTATGCAAGTGAAAAATAGTAAGTTGGCTATTCTTTTCCCTTAAGCCCTGTCATTCCCCATCCACGTTTTCTGCTCTTCTAAAACATAAGAGTGCTCAGAGGAGACATTCATATGTTCAAAAGGTTCATTCAAATTAATCTTCATTCAAAATCTTACACCCATGTATGAAAACTAAGCTTAGTTGCTGGGTTGCTGGCACAGACTAATATAAAGATAGACAACAAAACCAAAACCAAACATACAAAAAAAACCTACCCAAAAAATCACAGCCATGATAGTTTGGTTGAAAGTAAATTTGCCAAAGTAGCTTTCACACTATTTTAGAGAAGGGGACACAATCTTTTTTGTAAGCCCTTTACTAGTAACAATTCCTAGGGGTTTTTTCCACCTCTGTTTTAGCAGACTAGGTTCTGAAGGGATTTCAATATTCTCTGTAAACTCACATTACCTATGCACAGAAATCATTACAACCCCAGATTCCTCAGAAGACCTTGTGCTTTAATTTTTCAGCTAGTGCCTAGAGCAAGACAGCAGAGACAAGCCAAGCATTTAAAAGTCTGATTGTTTTGGGCTTCCTTTTTTTTTTTTTTTAAACCACATAAATGATTAAAGTTAAATGAATACAGGGAAAAATAGGTCAAAAATGCGATCTCAGAAACTTTGATTAGAATTGTGTTCTGAGTTAGTTCAAAATTAAATTTCTTGATGGCATACCACAACAGAGGTTGGGCAGTTTGCATGTCTGTTGTTCATGAGCAATTTTTCTAGAATTCAGACAGTATCATAACATGTTTGATTATGTCATGCTGAAAGACAGTAGCTTTAATTAAATATTAGGAAGAAATTCTTCCCTGTGAGGCTGGCGAGGCACTGGCACAGGTTGCCCAGAGAATGGAAGTGTTCAAGGCCAGGTTGGATGGAGCTCTGAGCAACCTGGTCTTGTGACAATTGTCCCTGCCCACCAGGGATCAGTGAGATGGGAACGAGATCACCTTTAAGATCTGTTTCAACCCAGGCTGTTTCATAATTCTATGATTTGTCAAAGAAGAGAATAAACTATCCCCTTATAAACTAAATAATATGGCTATATATCTTGGACCCTAGGAGAGAACACGTCTATCTCATGAATATTCTCCATGAATCATGCTCGCCAGGATGCTAATTAAAGCTGAACAATTATTGAAGTGAAAGATGTCTAGGTGTTTCATTAAACAAGTCTGGGTTGTAGAAAAACTCTGATTTTCCTCATATGGATGTTATGGAAGCAACACTTCTTTCATGGAAATGCACAATATCCTTTAGATGCCAATAAGGTGTGCCTGAATAAGGATTGGAGGGCTAGAATAAGACTGAAGAAAAGCATCACGCTAATAAAAAGGACTTTTTTTCTTATTTTCTGAGGAATCATAAGTCAAGACTCACTAAGGAAGGATCAGGATTCAAAATGCCAAATTTAACAATGGGAATGGTATTTATGTATTAGTCAGATTTGTTAAGAATTGTATCAAATATCAATCTGCACACAAAGTTGAGAAGACCTGATTTTAAAGTTGTAATTTAGAGTAAAATTTTTCATCATCTGTGCATGCAGGCTGGCAATGACAGTTTGGGGGTGACTGCACATCCTTTTGAGACTGGGAACTTCAGAAAGTGTGACACAAAGGTTATTAGAGCCATCACGTACATCTTCCCATACCTTCCCCATACCTCTGTTAAGTGTGACCTACTACAGGATTTGGTGAGGAAGACGAACAGTTGCAGAAAAGGAAGAGAAGAAACAAAATCAAAATCCTTAGATAGACAGAAATGGTTGTCTAACTGTATCACTGTCTCTTAAACAAATGTCCAGATGGCTTTTCTCTGATTGTCTCCAGAAGGAGAGTTCTTCAGCCAAATGTCTCAACCATAGTCAATTATTAGCACAAATTATCAACACAGTCATTGTCTTGTTGCACTTGTATATGTCTAACATAACAAAACCTGAAAAAGATTTTAAAAAGACAAGTCTTTTAGGTTTCATCTAACTCAGAAACAGAGAATGAGTAATAGCCATAAAATTTCTTCCTAAAAATAAGCTAAAAGCCTGAAGCAATAGTGTAACAAGAAATGTTCTTACAGTAGCATGGGTTTCTGAGGGAGGAAGTAAAGATTTTTGAATATTTCAAGGTGATTCCTCAAGGGGAATACCTCATACTTCTGTGATCTCCAGGGCAAAGAAAAAAAATGAACTTACAGGAGAAAAAAAAATTAAATGTAAAGGTTGGTTTGTCAGTTCCCAAAAATCAGACAATGGGTGTTTATATACTTGGTCCAAAGAGACCTTTGATCTTGGCTAGTGCTTCTGGAAACTTATATATCCATTTAAAGCTTAATTTAAACTTACCAGATTTGATTGTCTTGCTGGCTTCAGACAAAAAAAGCCTAATTCTTCCATGTCCATACAAGTTACTGGGTCCAAGCGAGGACATCCTGCTATCATCACTTCAGGTCCTGCCCTCCCACACAGATTACGCTGAGAAAATCCAGCTTTGGCAATGTTCAGGATCTAAGAGGGATAAGATTTTCAGATAGCTTGAGTGGCAGCATCTCCTGCAGTGCTATAGGGAAGTGGTGGTCTCCTGCAGAGAGTCTCACAGGCTGTCGATGCTTTTTGTACTCCTCAGTGTCATTTCTCGTGCACCCAAATCATAGCTGTCACTGCTGCCTTGTCTGCTGTTCTTCACTTAGTACTGAGCTCCACATCTTTTACTTTCACTCTGCCATGAAAAGTGATGGATAATGTCCCATCTCACATCCCCTGTGAGGCGGTTCACTTGTGTCATTTGAGGACAGATGACAACTGGCACAGCTGTGTCATGAGGAAAAAGGGCAGTGAAAGGGGAACTTTGCTGAATGAACAAAGAGCAAAACAGCTTCTAGTCCCATGCAATATCATAGAAGAAAAGTAGTATTTCTCTACTTAGAAAATTACTAGTTTTAGCTCAATAACAATTTATGAACAAAATTAGGGCAGAGTTCTTGCAATCGTACAAATATTACTGCACATTCTTACAACAGTGGTGGAGAGAGAATGTAATTCCCAAAGTCATTATTTCGTAGAATCATAAAATAATAGAACAGCCTCAGTTGTACGGGACCTTAAAGATTATCTAATTCCAACCTTCCTGCTGTGGGCAGGGACACCTTCCAATAGACCAGATCGTTCAGAGCTCCATCCAACCTGGCCTTGAACACTGCCAGGGATGGGGCATCCACAGCTTCTCTGAGCAAAGTGTTCCAATATTTCACCACCCTCAGAGCGAAGAATTTCTTCCTAATATTTGATCTAAGCCTACTCTCTGTCAGTTTGAAGCCATTGCCCCTTGTCCTGTCACCACAGGCCCTTGTAAATAGTCTCTCTCCATCTTTCTTGTAGGCTCCCTTCAGGTACTGGAAGGCTGCAATTCACCCCAAAGCCTTTTCTTCTCCAGGTTGAACAACCCCAATTCTTTCAGCCTTTCCTCACAGCAGAGCTGCTCTGATCACCTTGGTGGCCTCCTCTGGCCTGGATCCAACAGGTCCCTGTCCTTCCTGTGCTGGGACCCCAGGGCTGGATGCAGCACTGCAGGTGGGGTCTCAGCAGAGCGGGGCAGAGGGGCAGAATCCCCTCCCTGCCCTGCTGCCCACGGGGCTTTGGGTGCAGCCCAGCACACGGGGGGTTTCTGGGCTCCCAGAGCACACGGCCGGGGCATGTCCAGCCTCTCACCCACCAGCACCCCCAGGTCCTTCTCCCAGGGCTGCTCTGGACCTGTTCATCCCCCAGCCTGGACTTGTACCAGGGGTTGCCCTGACCCAGGTGCAGCACCTTGGACTTGGTCTGTTAAACCCCATGGGAATCCCATGGGCCACTGCTTGAGCTTGTCCATGTCCCTCTGGATCACCCTATCCATCACGTGTGTCACCCACACCACTCAGCTTGGTGTCATCTGCAAACTCTCTGAAGGTTCACTCTGCTTTTGTCTGTGTCAATTAATGAAGATACTAAATAACACTGTTCCCAAAACAGACACCTGAGGGATGCCACAGGTCACTGATGTCCATTGGGACTCTGAGCTGTTGACTGCAACCCTCTGGATGGCACTGTCTAACCAATTTCTTATCCATCTAACAGTGCACCCATCAAACCCATGTCTCTGCAATTTAAGACAAGGATACTCTCAGGGCCCGAGTCAAAGGCTTTACAGAAGTTCAGGCAAATGTCATCTGTGACCCTTCCATTGTCCACTGATGTAGGCACTCCATCATAGAATGCCACTAGCATGATCAGGCAGGATTTGATACTGGTGAATCAAATTAGAACAGAAACCATTAAATGCTAGGAAAAATAACCCTGTTCAAGTTATTTTGAAAATACTAATTATTGAAAAGAGGCTTATAAACCTTCCTAACTGCAAAAGGGCTTTCAAGTTGGCTTATGCAAGTGTCTCGAATCACTCCCCTGCCCTTTTTACATCTCTATGCTTTGCTTAGTTCCTGAGAATGAGTGTTACCAGTGTGTGTTTGTAGTGTTAAGGTGACAGGTATCATTTTTTCCTGAGATATGCTGTACATGAAATACATTAATTTGCAGGAACAAATTATCTGACTCAGAGACTTGGAGCAGCAATGTGCACAACTAAGGCTGAGACAGACAGCCCCTAACAACATAAGAAAGTCTCTCACTTTCCATTTCTATTTATTAGTGTTAAATGAACCACAATTCTGAAAACTAAATAAACAAATCTGAGTTTTAAAATTTCTTTCTCACACTTTTCTATTCTCATATTAGTCTTAAAAGGAGTATTCTGTAAGCCTGTCCTAAAGACCAATATTTCTTTTCTTGTTTGCCTTGCAAATAAACATGAGATATAATATATTTTGATGAAAACACATTTTGCATAAGAATGATGAAACTGCTCAGAAAAAAATTGCTGCTGTACTCATCAAGTATCTCAAGAGTAAAAATGAGAGTCTACATGGAGAGCAGAGGCAGTGTCAGGCTGAGGATATCTGTAAGACACTCAATATGAGGCAGCAGCAAGTGTTGAGGTTCTCCAGTAACATCTAGTGACAGAGACAAGCTTCAGGACATTACAGATAACGTTCAGTTGCTTTTTGTATCTTAGTTTACAAAATGCTTAATCAAATATTTTCTCTGAGAGAGTAAACTAAACCTACCTTTTCTTTTAAAAGTCATATAATTATCCTTGTCCCAAAGTTATCTGAGAAACGTTAGCAATGCTGTTCCTACAAGAGCAACGGATGATGAGTTATAATGGCTATAAACGAAAATAGGATTCAGAACTGCAGTGTGTGCCTTCCACCAAGCTGCAGGAGCTGGTTTAAAGACAGATACCACAACACTGGAAAGAAATCTCCTTTGGCAGGCACAACCTTTTTGGCAAACATCACGAGAGGTGCGAAGACAGTTTGTTACTCAGATTGTTCAGGCAAATTATAGAAATCAACTTTAAATGTTGAGCAAATTTGGGGTCCTTATTCTTAAAAAGATGATGAGACAAACACTTCCCAAATACTTTAAAAACTAGCAAAAAAAGGAAAAGAGTAATCTATTTATCCAAGTCTGAGGACAAATGGACAAGAAGTTCTGGCTGTGAAACTATCAAGAGAGGTTTAGGTTGAATGTGACTTTGAAAGGAAAAGTGTCAAACTGCTGATACCAAATGCAACCATTATGGTTGCAAGGTAGACCCTTCATTGCTGGTAGTCTGCAAAAACAGGTTGAATGACAGAGCTGCAGGTCATGCTGCCATGCAAGTATTCATGGAATCACTGAATCATTATGGTTGGAAAGGATCTCCAAGGTCATTGAGCCAAACCACTGACTGATCATCTCCTTGTCAATTAGACCATGGCACTGAGTGCCACATCCAGAGGTTTCTTGAACACCTCCAGGGATGATCACTCCACCACCTCCCTGGGCAGCCTATTCCAGTGCTCAACAACCCTTTCAGTAAAGAAATAACGAGTAATCATAGAATTTTCTGGGTGTTTGGTTTGCACATGCAATATCATTTTAATAATTCTTTGCATTGTGGACTGTACTTTCCTTTTTTTTCCTACAAAGTGCGATTTTTACGGAACAAAGTTCCTCGAACTACAATATCATTATATTACTTTATTATTTGAAGATGACAACTAGATGATGTCAGTTAATGATGATAATTGTAAAAGTTAATAGCTGATAGAGCATATTTGACTGCTGTCCCAAACCCAAAGAGCTTATGACCTAATAAGGAACTTCAAAGTTTACAATTAAAACACAGAAATATAAAAAGGAAATAGAAAGTAAATTGAAATTAAATTCAGCTGTGGTACTTCCACAGAATGGCAATTAATATGTATAATAGTGCTGATCTGGCTTTAAAATACATTTTCTTTTTTCTTCATATTGATCAAGAGCTTTTATGCACTTGAAAATAGTAGAGGTTTAACAATGAACTTCAATGAACATGTTTCTTATCATGTTCAGTACTAAGACCTTAATATCAGTTTTAAGGCACATGCCTTAATTCTGCCAATGTTTCTTTATGTGTTACCATTTTCATCAGTGAAGTAATAATGTTAACACCAGAATGTTTCTTCATCTAGAAACATCCTTCTTAAGAAACAACAATGTAAACCACTGAAGCTTCAAGGACTTTATTTTACCAAAAAATAATTGCTATGTACTGTTTTCAAGCAGATATAAAATTGTTTGAAGGACAAAATCTACAGATATCATAGTGCCTCAAAATATATGCAACATAAAATGTTAGATATCACTGCTGCAATGATACAGCAGTAAAAATGCAGTCATACCTTTTTTCATGTTTTTCACACAATTTATAGCAATTTTTAATGCTTCCCCAATCTCTAAGGGAAAACAGTTTAACCCATGTCATCTCGTATCCCCGGTTTTGGCCACTGTGAGTCAGGTGAGATACAGAAATAACATACAAGCCCGCAGAAGTACTTGTGTAATTGTACCTACTCTGAATTCATTTTAATTAATGACTCACCTCCATCATGCTTAGAATCCATGTGACTGTCAGCAGAAACATAGCTAAATTAGACCAAGCTTGTTTCCAAGAGTGGGCAGAGGGAACAAATTCTTGATTATCAGTCTTTGCAGGAACTCAATCCCAGCTGTGACTACACGGAGGTGTACAGCAGGAGGGTAATGAAGAAGATATGGATTCAAACACTCTCTCGAGCACAGGAGGAGAAGTAGAAGGCTGCATATCTGTAATACTGTTGGTAAATATATTTTCAGTTTTGCTAGAACATTCTGCACCACTTCTGCCCAATTGCATTTATAAATTATTTATTTCTTACAACTATGTCAAGATATCAAAATTTCTATTTTAATATTTAAAATTTCTATATTTAATAAAACTGCATATATCCTATACAGAAGAAATCTGTCACAACTTAGGCTTTTCTGGTGACTAATGAGCCAAGGCATTTACTGTAGAAAAGAACACAACCTTACTGTAAAGACTAGAAGTGACCACCATGTCTATACAAATTCTTCCAGTTGTTTTATATCTTCATGGTTAATAACGTATGTCCTTTTCCCAGTCTTAGTTTATATAGGTTTGAATTTTAGCCACTGAACTTCTTTGTACTTCTTTAATCTAGTTAATTCAAGCATCCTGTTCCATTAGAAATCTTCTAAATTACTGATGAGTCTACTAAATTGCCTTTTTAACCTTCTTCTGGATAAACTAGCAGAACAGTAAATGTTAAGAACACGTGTAGGTTGGCCAGATGGCTTAAGGGAGATATAACTCCACCTTCATGTCTCTCATTAGCTCTACTCTGTATAATGTAAATTTTCTAATCAGATGAAGTGGTCCAGAATTGCATAGTTCTCCCATTCAGACATTATCTAAATGCATGCAGCTCAGAATAATTTAATGTATCTAATGCATTTCATCTGAAATGCTGTATAATTTTAATAGTTTTTTTCATTACCTCTGAAGCTCTGTTGTCTTCAAAAGATTTTTAAATGAAACCAACTTAAAAACAAGATTATCTCATTTAGTGTCATTTCATCTATAATGGTGTCTGGAAATCAGCTTCACCCTTGATTGATGACCAGTAGGGTACCACAGGAAGTCAAATTAAAATCAGCAGTGCAGTTACAATAGAGTTGGGTTCTTTTAACTGTAGACTGTAATTCTGGGATATACTCCATCATGCTTTTGACAGTTTGATATCCAAATTCCTGTATGATCATTTCTTAAAACACAAGCTTGCTCCATTTTGTGTTTTCACTGACTGATTCAACAGTTCTCCAGAAGGAGAATGCCATGTTAGTAGGCAATATGAAGTCACAAATACTGCTGAACCGAGATAGGGATGTGCATCTAATCCTTAGGAAACAGTGACTTGCCTTTTCCTAGGTCTCCGTGGTCAGTTTTCTTGGTTCTATGGAAGGTGTAAATTTTCTAAGAAACAAAGAGGGTTTATTTACCCAGAATGACCTGGAAATTGCAATCCTGATGAACCCAAGCGCACAGGTAGCTAATTTTGGGGTTGACACATATCTGAGTTGTAGAAAAGCAGATTGTATTCAAAATGCTGGGCGCAGAGAGGGGTGTAATGGTTAAAAACCATGCAGGTACTGTTAATGGTCTCTAAATGTGAAGGTCCTAGTGTGTGTAACACACATATGTATATTCCAGTTTACTGGGGAAAGTTAAATCCCTCTGTCAATTAGAAATATATTGTGTTTCTCTTATGTATCTTCTTTAGTTTGTTTAGTTTTCACTCCACAATCCCTCCTAAGGTATATTTTGTTAGAGGGGAGGACACAGAAGGACAGTTATTATTCATTATTTTATGATTAATAACAGCAGTTTAATGGAGGGGAAAAACCCAACAACAAAATAAAAAAGAGGTGGGACAATGACTGCTACTTCCTAACCACAAGTTAGCTGGTCTGTACTGGACTTTTAAGAAGCTTTGTCAACAAATACTACATCATGAATTATTCATATTATCAGCTCTATTAATTCCGTTACAATGGTAACACATCCCTAGGGACTGAGACTCAATTCTCCTTCTGTCTACTGGCATCACAAGGAAATCTAAAGGAGAGACTGAAAATGGCCCTGCTATTCATCGCATTTTTGTTTGGCACGTTCAGAAGAGCACATTACTTATACATGAAGATTAAATATGCATTTATTTGTCACAAGCAAGGATAAAATGATTAATATGACTTCTGAAAACCAAAAAGAGTTTACAAGGGAAACTACCAATCCAGAATTGTAAAGTCACAATTAACTTTTCAGTTATACAAAAAATTATAGTATAATGGGTAATTTTACTGCATAGCTGAAGAGATGGTGGGTTTGCTTCACAGAGCCTCTTCAGATCAAATTGTGATAATGCATTAAGACATTACATCAGATAAAAAGCCTCAAGAAATATAACCATGTCTTACATTAGTAATTACTTTTTTTTCTTTATCAAAGTGTATTTTAAAAATATTTGTATTCACCTGCAGTTTGCAAGGCAGGGAGACACCTATCTCAGCATCTGGAAAAAAGTCAGTGATGTCATAGTGAGCAAGGACGAGTCACTTGTACAAATTATCTTAAAGGAAGTAACTTCTGACTAAAACACCTGTGGAGATTTCTTTCCTAGGCACTATGGAAAAGAGAAATTAAGTGGATGAGGCTGGAGGTGAGAGGTATCAGTTAAGATACCTCTCACCTCCAGTTAAGATATCCTCTAGATTTGAAAGAGCATGTTCTATAATTGAGCTGTATTTCTCTTGAGCTATCAAGAAAAACAGGCCTAGAAGGAGAGCTTTTGGAGAGTACAGGCAGCAGAAGAGGACTGACCATAAGGGAAGAGCGATGATGTGGTGAGGGCTGCATGGCAGTGTCCTCCACTGCAGATTTCATGCTTAGATCACTGGAGACTACTTCATTCCTCCTGCATGGAGCACCATGGGTGAATACAGAGCTCGTGGTGCCAGTTCCATACCACTCTGGGCAGAGGTACCAGGTTAAGAAAAAGTAATAATAATAATTAAGTATATTTAGTTGACTGGCACTATTTTTTTCACCACACAAAACAAGTCCCCTATGACCAGATAAAGCTGGAGCACAGATTATGGGTACAAGTCAGAATAGTAACAATATGATTTAAAAAAACATTTAAAAAACCCATTGCATTTCATTTGTTTCCTTTAAGCCCAGCTTTAAGTTTAGCACAGGAACACAAGTTTCAAGAGTATAAATTTAACACATTTATTTAAGCACAAACAGGTTCCAGAAAAAAAGGCATTTTACAGGGTGTGGGAGCCCAGAAGCTCTCAGGGGCTGTTTTGTGGCCTCTCTGAGCCTCTCCTTTGCTCAATCCACAAGGCCTGGCACACTGCGGGCAAGGAACTGTTATTTCAACACTGGGGCTCTACTACACGTGCCCAAAATAAGGGTATTTAGATGCTGAAATAGAATTGATGAAGTTCAGTACTTAAGGACAGTTGTGCATATCTGGAAATGTTAAAAATCCAAATTTGGAGCTCAAACACCTAGAGTTTAAATGTTACCTAAGGCACTGGAGAATACTGGCAGCCACACAAAATGTAGCAATGAGGGGCTTCCCTCATTTATATTGAGAAAGGATTTGCAGTGCAGTTTTAATTTGTTCTTCTAAACAGTAGATTTCCTGAAATGCAAATATCTTGATCTTTGGGCAGTATTTTTCTAAGAGGAAATCTCTCAAAACAGATCTCCCCAAAGTCTCATTGGGAATCTGAGCCGTAGGTATCTTCTGCAAATTTGGCACAATTCCTTCTGGAAATATTGACCAGAGTAAGTCAATATTATCAAGTCCTCCCAGCATAGCTGCACTACTGTGTCTGTGACATAAAGAGAGGAGAGAAAAGTGAAATGAAGTCCTCAGTGGGCTATTGTTGTACTATGGAGAACACTACTTCTGCAGAAAAACCTCTCTTGCCTCGTAGGTCCTCATGTATTTCTACCCTCGGTTAGATGAGCTGCATAATTCAAAAATATGGCTGTACATGCACTCAGTTCTCAAAACTGCTGAGAATTATAAGCGTAAAGAGCACAGAACCATAGTCATAAAATCCAAGAAAAATGAAGCGTTTCCTAGACCTAGTTACTTGTCTAAATATAATTCATTCAGTATAGTTCATCAACTTTAACTATATCTACTTGTTCACATAATGAAGGTCAAACACAGAAATGGATTTGAACTCCAGGCATTTATGTATTAGTAGCTACCAATCCCATATATCAATGGCTCGTAGAGTGAACAAAAATAAACACTTCACGAACTTGATAGTCTGTGGAACAGACAGTCTGGAAAAGATGTAAATAATTAGTGACACACCATATATGAGAGACCTGGAAGAAGGTCAAGAAATCATACCATGAGGAAGACTCAGACATACATTTAACACAAGAGCTCTCTCCAGGTTATCATGGTTGCATTATTTTATTAGTGTTGTTAAGCAGAAAAGTAATATGACTTGATGAAGCAAAGTAGAGGAGCATATTTTCTTTTCACTGCCTGAGCATTCATTTCGAAGTCTTAAATGCAGAAAGTCAGGGGTTTTTTTTCGCTCGGGTTTTCTTTCACAGTCTTCAAACATCAGACAGCTTAGTATAGAATCACTGTACAGTGGGACAGAGATCAAACATTTTAGGGTAGGCCTGAGAGACGACCCTTGCCATTTTTTGTAATGGCAATTTGGTAGAATGGTCAATAGAACACTTACTTTTAATGGTACTACTAGGTCCTGAAATTATGCTCAGCAGGTTGGGTGATCCTGGAGAGACTTTGAACATAATATTGCAAATTGCGCAATAAAGTATGTTACTGTAATCCCTGTGTTAAGGACAGACAGACTTTTCAGATAATCTAAGAAACATTGCAGACTTTCTCTCAGCTAAATATACAAGGCAACCTGAGCCTGTTTTGTAGGTTTAGCAAAATTTGACTTGGAAGCCATCAGCAAATGTAGCAGACACAACTCAAGATTTAGCAAAATGTGCTTGGTGGTCGAAAAATTACTGAGGAAAAGGCTCAGTCAGTTATGACCTTGATTCTGTTGATATTTTTGTACATACCTAACTCATGCATATGGATAATCCTCCAGACCCTAACTTTATTATTTATAAAGTCAGCAAGTATTGGAATAAAGAGTTCAGTCCTACTTTTAGGAGTAATGGTTATTGATTATATTATGATGTTCACTGTATATTAAAACTCCCAGAGATATATCTGATTAAATATAAGTAAAAGAAACCTACTGAGACTTTGATTTCCCTTATTAAAGTATTATTACTTGCATATAACATGCATCAAATACATGATGCAGGAGATACGAGTTCTTGGAAGTAATCATGTGAAGTTGTAAGAGTAAAAATACCAGTTTGTAGTAATGAGGTAGAAAAAACATTTATCATTTTAAGACAATCATGGATTGGGTTAGAAATCCTTGTAAAATATATGGTAGGGTGTTTTGGACTAACAGTAATTAGATATTTCATGACCAAGATCAGTTTCCAGGCTGTCTTTTTCATGATATTGCACAGTAAATGGCTGATGTTATAATTGGTGATGCTGCAGTATAAGATTGACAGAAGTGCAACATTAAATCAACACAATAAGTTATTTGAACAACACTGTGAAAATTATTTTGGACACAATGTACTAATGTGCATCACAGACATTTCAAGGCCAGAAATGATACTTTGTAGGTTTTTTGTTTATGAGGAAGGGATATTTTCTACTTTACAAGGATTCTGAAATATGACATTTCTTTTTGTTCTTGTGAAGACAGAGAAGTTGTGAAGATAATAATTGCTACCATGTGTTTTAGAAGTACGCATGCTTAGCATACCTTGCTTGACTCATTATGAAATGTGTTATGCCTGTGGCTAATTCCTGAAGAGCAGTTATACACTATTCCTGATCATCGCATCACTATTCCTGATCATCGCATCATCAAGAGAAAAGAGAAAGACTTGTACATCAACGAAGATAGACAAATCTCAGTGAATGCTGGGAATTTCACAGTCAGATTTGCACCAGGAAGAAAAACAAAAAGAGGAAATTTTCACGTAAATGAATTTTTATTTTCATATTCTGTAATGATGCATAGTAAGATTGTAATGGCATTGTTACAGAGTATCATTACAGAATGATCCTGAGGAGTACAGGACATGCTCTGTTGTACAATGCACTGGAGCTCACACTATTTATATTATTTTTACAGCCTTTAAAAAAAAAGCGGTTTAACTAGCTGTGGTTTAGCAGCATTTTATAATTTGTTCTGCACAAAGCAATGTGCTTTGCCCTCTGGCATCTCTCCTCATGGGCTCCAGAATGTAAGGCCAGTGTGAGGGCAGTCTGGGGAAGGAAAGCAGCATCTTATGGGCAGCACTTGCCAGTAGCTTTCTGACAAAACTAATTCTGTGAACGCCAGCTGGGTGTGCTGAACTTTCACCAAGAGAAGCCATGCTGTTTTCATGATGAGCAACTAAAGACTTTCAGTTTCCAGCAGGTCAAAGCTGGGACTATCAATTTTACAGGTAGCTGGGAAGACATTTTTTATTAGTCCAGGTTCACTGATATTTTACCATAACATTTTAAGAATTTAAGTTACTGTCAGGATTTCTAAAGTTTCACGCTTACAGACACAACTATCAAAATGCAGTAGTTGTGAAACACTTAGAAATGTCTGGTTTAGGGCATCACTGTAAAATATTTATTTATTAATCACATTTTTGTTTTAAGAGCATGCTCACAATATGTGCACTTGAGGGAGTCTTTTAGGGTGCCTTTATACTCAGTAGGAAAAAAAACCCGAACAGTTCTAGGGTACCGTTATTCGTATCCTAAAACATGTAAGACAAGACAGAAGAACCTCATGCAAAATACATTTCTCACAATTGATCATACAAGAATCTAGATGATCAATTTATAATGGTATTGTGGACATTTAAAAATAGATAAATTAAAATCCCATTTAATAGGTCAAAATTTCCAAGCAAAAGAAATCTCTTAATTAGAAATCCCATGTGTTTCAATTATATAGTTCTATTTTCCTGTACAACTATGTGTAGGTCTAAAACCATTTTTTTTTAAATAATTGTTCCTATAAGTTGGTTCCAAAGCAGGGTTGTTTTTTTTTTTTCCTTGGAATCTTTTGCTTTCTTTATTTACTATAAGTTTTTTTTTTAAATTTAAATTTTATTCTGTTCAGCTCTGTTCATATTGAAAATTTGGAAGATCTCAAAAATTATAAGAAAGAAGTACTTGCATTACTTCAAAGAGCTCACGAAAGATGATTCCATGCATTAAAACATGCTTCATTTATTTGGCAGTGAAAATGAAAAGCAACCAAGGGCTTTCTAGACCCATGACATTCTAGTCACACCTGAATTATACCTTAATTTTGTGAGTTTTAGTTTCCTCAGAGTTTCCACAAGTGTTCCAGAAAGTCCTACCAGTGTCAGAGCTTCTCCAGCCTCCAGCCCATCCCATCAGTCTGGCTTCTCTCAGCAAAGCAGCTGCAGTGTAAGCCATAACTGCAGCTGGAAAGAGTAGGGGAAAGAGTAACTGTCCATATAAATATGGAAACAGGGTTTCCCCAACCTATCACAGGTATGAGCATAGCCTCTTATCCATGTTCTTACAGAGATGGAAATGAACAGAGACTGTGCTTGAACAAAAGCATTGGATGAGGAGAAATGGAAAAACAGGATAATAAATAATAGAAAACAATGAAACACAAGAAGGCACAGAGAAACAAAAAAAAAACAAAACCACCAACCAAACCAAAACTAGAACAAGATTCCATTAAACAGGGTTCAAAGCAAGAACGGAAAATAAACATTGAAACAGGATATATTAAGCAATAAATAATGCAAAATAGATCTTGATATACAAATGTAGGACAATAAATTTAGCTGCAGCCAGCAGTGACTCGGAAAACTAGATCAGGAGAAAATGACAGTGTGACCAATTTCCCAGATGAAAATTGTGGTTACTGTAGTGACTTGCCTACCCAAATAACATCAAAGTTTTTATTTATGGCCTTCCATTGATTTCCTGAGAGACCTTTCTTTGAAGACTGTACTTTTCGAAATGACACAGCATGTAGCTCTAGTATTTGCTGACACCAAGATGTCATTCTCAGAAATAACACCTCTTCAAGGTGCTGCTTCCATAGTGAGGCAGTGACAGGGCATTCCTCCAGTTTCCAAGGGTTAATATCCACGGGTTAAGAGAATGGTTAGCACACAGACAGTGGCTTTAAATCGTCTTATCACTGCACTGACTTACTGCAGTTTTAGCAGAGTAATGAGCTACAAATAACACTTGTACACATACACCTTTAATTCGGAGTTCAAGAACTACATGAAATGAATTTTGTGACCTCGATCCAATTGCCAGAAGCCAAGAGTCCAGATCAATAACACCGTGGCCTCAGGGGAGAGTAATTAGCATCCTGGCAGAAAGTGCCACCGCACTTGCCAGGCACTGTATGGTCAAAAAGCTACATCTCTTCTGTCTTTTTAGAAACATACCATGGGATGAGAATTTTTTACTGCTGTTCCTCATGCTGAACCTAGGGTTTAGACCAAGCAGAAGAATGAAGTCTTCAGAAATATATGTCAAGCTTTTTTCTTGGAAATTAGATCTTTACAAGTAATTAAGTATATCTCATACTTAGTCCAATTTTAAATGGAGTTATTACCACAATAAACAGAGGAGTATGTTTTTACTTCTGATTTCCCACATTGCTCTCAGAAGGAAAGACATGCTTCTTACTATATTCATTTTCATTTTGAATTTCTTAATACAAACTAATTATCGTCTGTCTTTCACCGTTCTGTGCAATTTATCTGTTGACTGTCCAAACAAATACACTGAATGATGGCATTTAATGGGACCTTTGCCCACATCATTTTCTTAGGAAATCATAAGTATTTCCTGGACTGCATTAACAATAGCAGGAGCCTTTTCAAGTGCACACTTGATAATACCGAACAATTCAAGTAATGCATTAGGAAATAACATTTTATCCATAAACCATATTATTATTTGCTCTATCCCTTCTATTCATCACTCATTAGATCACATTGAGCTGCTGTGTCCAGTTTGGACCACTGAGTACAACAAAGGCATCTAGAAGCTGGAGAAAGGTAAGAGGATACATGTCAAACCAATCAAATCTTGAGTACTTGCCATGTGAGGAGAGGCTGAGGGAGCTGGACATCTTCAACCTGGAGAAGAGATGGCTGCAGGGAAGGAGCTGGGACAAAAAAAAACAGATATCAATTGAAACAAGATGCTTAAGGCTAGGTGGAATACATTTTTTTTTCTTTCAAGGACAGCCAAGCATGGGAGTTAACAGTTTTAAACCTCATCCCTGAAGGTTTTCAAGACCTGCTTGGACAAAGCCCTAAGAAGCTTGGTCTGACCCCAGAGCTGGCCCTGCTGGTTTGGGCAGGAGGTGTGACTACACACCTCCCAAAGTCCCTTCCCCACTGAGTGACTCCGTCATGCTACAGCTGTAATGTATGGATGACTAGGACATTAACTTCAAAAGTACAGCACTACAGTGCTAATTAGTCCACTGACATTAGCTAATGTGAAGAGCTAATGTCAATGGAGTCAAGCTGATGCAGTCACTGCGTCGCACTGGTACTGCTGTAGCACCATTTCTCTCTATTTCGGAAGAGGATTCCTAACCTTGTGAACAAGCAATGCTGAGAGAGAAATAAATCACATGCATTGTCTGCTTCCTGACTTTCCATCCCCTAATCACATCTTGTTTTACTAGGATAAACTTCTGGTATGAAAAAATGAGTGATGCAAACAAAAGGCCTAGTCTTTGTGGCTAGTTCTGCATTTCAGTGTTTTTGCAGGATCTATGTGTTTCCTCTGTTAAAACCAAAATCTCATCAGGGGTGAAAGCAAATTGCGCATCTTCCTAGAGCTAAGAGTGTAGTAGAACAGTCAATGCTGTGGTGCTCTAATAGTCCAAATCATGCAAGCAAAAGAGAAAGGCCTTATTAATAAAATATCAAAATTGTTATCTGAGTGTTTCTAGTATCCGCCCCTTTCCTCTGGAGTTATGCCCTCCCTTTCAAGTTCCAGTGTGTTCAGTTTCACACATTCTAGTGTGTTCCAAGGTTGACATTTTAAGTCTTCTTGAAGACTGAGGAGGTTTAGGATGAGTTATGACTATCCTGAGGTCTTCACTGAGAGGAGTGTGGTGTTGATGGTAAGATATTTTTCCTCCTTAGTGCTGAGGCTTTCTTTTAATACATGGTCCCCTCCCCACCTGCTCCCTTTTCCCTGCTTCCAGGGAAGAGGTGAAAGTTGCCCCACAGCTCCTCTGCACCCCCAGAGGATGTTTGTCCATCTGGCACTGCCAGGGTCTGCCGGTCCCTTCCCCAGTGGCATTCCCAGAGCTGGAGCTAGGACAGGCTGGGCAAGGGGACCCCAGCTCAGCCCCTCTCAGGGCAAGGACAGCCCCTGGGATCCACAACTGCCCAATTCCTGCCCCCAGGATAAACCATATTTACAGGGCCAGAGCTCGCCTGCACTCTCTGCAGAAGACAGCATGGATTATAGGCCTTGACTGGTTTGTATCTGCTAGTAAATAAGGCACCTGAAGAAAACTGCTTAAAATCTTGGAACAAAAAGGAACATTTTTATTTCTCTTCAGATGTGGTGTCTTGAACTCTGTTCACCTGTTAGTAATATGAAGAGAAGACTTTGATGACATTCATGTGGAAGACATTAGAGAAAATGAATACTCTATCAGGTGAAGTTTCTAATAATTACCTGTTTTAATTATGTGGAAAGAGAAAGCAGATATTGGAAGTATCATGGTGAACACTGACAATTTTTAGGACATCATGAGTCAGATTTCAGAACCTTTCCCTGACGAAGAGATGAATAAGGCAAAGAATATTATTAGGATCTCTTCAGAAAATAGATTATATGGGAACTGATGCTGAGAATGTNGCTAGGACAGGCTGGGCAAGGGGACCCCAGCTCAGCCCCTCTCAGGGCAAGGACAGCCCCTGGGATCCACAACTGCCCAATTCCTGCCCCCAGGATAAACCATATTTACAGGGCCAGAGCTCGCCTGCACTCTCTGCAGAAGACAGCATGGATTATAGGCCTTGACTGGTTTGTATCTGCTAGTAAATAAGGCACCTGAAGAAAACTGCTTAAAATCTTGGAACAAAAAGGAACATTTTTATTTCTCTTCAGATGTGGTGTCTTGAACTCTGTTCACCTGTTAGTAATATGAAGAGAAGACTTTGATGACATTCATGTGGAAGACATTAGAGAAAATGAATACTCTATCAGGTGAAGTTTCTAATAATTACCTGTTTTAATTATGTGGAAAGAGAAAGCAGATATTGGAAGTATCATGGTGAACACTGACAATTTTTAGGACATCATGAGTCAGATTTCAGAACCTTTCCCTGACGAAGAGATGAATAAGGCAAAGAATATTATTAGGATCTCTTCAGAAAATAGATTATATGGGAACTGATGCTGAGAATGTGCTCACGTGAAAATTGTTCCAAGCTATGTGTCTCAGGGAGGTACAAAGATGAAAGTATTTCTGGCTGTAGACCGTGGATCTTATTGTATAGAGACCATGAATCTGACCTGCCAGAAGACTTTCTTCCGCTAGAGGCTATTAAAAGTCCATGACAGATTAGTCATGAAGTATTGGAGAAGAGGTAAGGATCATGCCCATGCTGATAAATTAGGTGTGGGTTTGTGATCCAGACTGTGTCCTCTGTGGATGATTGAATGCAGAATCAAAGAAGAGATGAAAGTGAGTATTTTATCCCCTGAGCCATCTTTTTTCTCAATTTCTTTTTTATTTTATTTTCACAGTATTTTGTTCATCAGCTGCTGTTTTGGAAAATTCATGCATATTTGAACTATGTTGTATTAATTAAATTTCAGCTTCTGAAGTATTAACTAACCAAGCACCTTTTTTGAGTCTTAATTGAAGGCTTGCTTGATTTTCAGCAATAGGTTTTTATCTAATTGCATTCATTTAAAAATATGTGAGAAGCAAATTTGCAGAATAAAACATAGAAGAATGCCTTTAAACTTAAAACTTGAGATGGTTCATTGCAATAATTTTTTTTTTTTTAATTCATCAGTAGGAATCTTGTCAAAAGTCAGGCCAGAAAAGCATTGCTTTTCATTATTATGATTTATGAAATCAGTTCTAATAATGGATGAATACTCTTCAGACAAAAGAAAAAAGAAAAATATGAAAAAGAAGAAAGGTGGCATTAAACTAACCTAATTTTAAAGATAAATACCTTTGAAATATGTGAGGATGATATAAGACTTAAATGAAAGTAAACATGATTGGTGCATAAATTTAGAGACATTTTGAATGAATTTGAATAAGCACAATTTAGACACACTTTCCTTAATAGTATGATGTTCATTATATTGATAAACCAAGTATTGTATCTATCTGGAGAGCTTTTAAAACGTGTGTCTTTGACTGTAGACATTAATGAGCTCATTACAGATAACACAGCTACTCTTGGACCTCTGTCTAAGCAGGTTAAATGGTGTGACCATTTGTTGCCACCAAATCTGCTGAGCTGCTGTCTAGAGAATGTTCTTACCCATTTCCTTCATTAACTCACAGGGTAAAAGAAGTGCCTTTATTTGCAACTGAATAGGGAGCAGCCGAGCAGAAGAAAAGACACTGAGCTTCCACGTGTTCATTCATAGATCAGAAAGGATTTGTTCAAGCTTCCCCCTAGATTTTCTCAAGTCATGTCCTCAGTGACCCAGCCTTCCCCCCACTGGGTAAGCTTGAATCAGGAGCAGAGCAGCATTCACGGGCGGCTGTTGCCTTTAACCTTTCTTTATCAAGACTTCAAGCACTGCACTGTTTCAGCTCTCTCTGGTTCCTTGTGTTATGACAGATTGAGCCTCAACAAAGAATCAAGGGTAAGAGTTCAGTTTTAAATTTTGTCATGGTTTTCTAGATGAATTTAAGCAGGTCACTCTTCATTCTGTTTCCATTTTCCTATCTTAAAAGAAGAAGAAAAAATAGATTTGCCTCTTTATAAAGTCCTCTAATAGGTACAAATCATAAGTCTCTATAAATCCTAGGTATTACTACTGTCTCCTTTATTTTACTGAAAAATGACTGAGCAAAACACTTGATTCAAGACACAATTAACATCTATAATCTATCCTAGTTTGTATTCAAAACTGGGGAACGTTTGTGGATTTTTTTTTCATAAAATGAAAGGAAATAAAAAGTTGTTGGTTACGTGTCGGCGTGAGGTGTTTCTAAAGCTAGCTGCAATGTTTGTCACTGAAGTGTTTCAGTGTGACTCCACTCTCAAACTGCCTTTCTTTTGATTTACTTGAACAACTGACAGCCACAGACAACCACAGGTCATCCACGTTGTATTTAACAAAGTGGGTATATTTACAAAAGATTTATACTAAATACTTAGAATATCATAGGATTTCCTCTAAGTCATTTTAAGAGGTTTATTACCTGTTTAAAAGATTAACAATGACACAATGGACTTAAAAGCTACCAAGAAGTGTCTTGTTTTATTGGGTTTGACCTTGTAAACTATTATTTTTTTCCTGCAGTTTACTGACTTCAAAATGTTCACGAATTTTCATTTAAACATTTAGCACACAACCTCTTAATTTTAAATGGATCAGCTGATAGTTAAAATTTGTGTCTTAATTCAGATGTACCAAAATTACCTTGCCTGAAATCTGCTGAAGGCTATCGGTAACCTACCATCAATGCAGAAGTCAAGTTTAAATTGTGCAGTCGATATTTTATCCTTTAAAAACCAGATACATAAAATAACTCTTCCTATTCTGAATTTGTGCTGTAGTGAATTTATAGCCAGGGAGAAAACCTTAACAAATACACAAAAATGTTTTCTTTGTCATTTATTTATTGTAAGGGATTCTATTCAATTAACAAATCAATCTATCCATATAATACTAGGATTTATTTTCATTCACCTGATGTTTTGAAATGAGATACAGTGGAGCCAAACTAATTTCATTATTTTACCAAACTGATTGACTTCAATAATTCTTTCTTAGAAAAAAGACACTGAAATTTACAATTATATTTAATATATAAATAATTATTTAATTTTCCTGGAATAAACAACATAATGTTTGATAGAAATTAAATAACTATTAAAATATTTCTAACATTTTCTTTAGAGTAAGCTAGACCTCCCAAGTATTTAGAAAATTTTCATTTAGGGTGGCTGTAACTTTTTAATTAGCCTTTTAAACAGACTGATATATATTGTTTTTTCTTTTATTTGTTCAAAATCTTTATTTAGCAATTCTTTGCATGCTGCAGTTCATCAACTACAGTTGATGAGTTTGAATATTAATTACACAAAACCAGCTATACATTCAACGCATATATATATATGTATAAATTTGATATACTTTAAATCCAATTGTCTGTTCTCATAAACAGTTCTCTGGCATTTTGCAGCATATACTGGCATGAGATAAAGTGTTTAAAAAAGCATCAGAGTGTGTTCTGAGGAGATAAGTCACGTATTGCAAAAGTTTTCCAAACCTGACAGTACACAAGAAGAAGCTAATAAAGGTAGGAAAGAGTTGGGTAATTACTAATTAATCAAAATGATAACATGAAAGGAAAAGAAGCATACCTTGATTAATCAACTTTTCATCTCTCCTCCAGCTGCTAAAAGTACAGGAAACAACAGACTAAATGCATCACCTTGGTGAATACACAGCTAAAGGACTCTGACATAATTTGACTTCATACTTTGCTTAGTTTGTAACTTTAGTTACCAAGTAACCAAGTTGAAAAAAAAAAATCAGTCTAGCTATCTGGTTAGGCCTAGTATTTAAAGTTCTATACGCACATGTATTATTACCACATTCCTATTATTTTGGAGTATAATGCTTTAAAAACAATTTAAAACTATGTCGGAAAAAAATTAAAAATTATGGCTTTTTAGTACTGAAAAATTCACTTCAGAAGCATTAGAATATTTTTCAACGTATATTTTCTTCTACACATTGTGAAATTAAAACAAACCCTTTATTACCTTAGAAAAAAAAAAAAAATCCAAACATTTTCATTCTAAAGACAGCAAATGGAACACTTTAGGGATCTTTTTGAAAGATTTCTTTCCTATTTGAAAATCAAGCTTCAAAAGCTGTCAAAAAGCAACTAAACTCATAAAAGGTGTGAATATTTCTGTTAAAAACAAACATAATTAGATATAACTTTAACCATAACTGCTACTATTGCTGCTCTTCTTGATGACTGATGCCTTCATTTAGCTTTTCTCATAATTTTTTTCCATAATTGACCTCCAATTTTGCAATATCTGTTAAAAGGGCAGGTTTCCACATGGAAATTTTACTAATTTTGGTGAGACATTTGAGTCTTGGTGAACTGAGAGCACTACAGAACAGAGAGCTGAGGCTCTATTAACTAGATACACAGAGAAAATTAAGTGTTCCTATAAGAACTATGGCTTTGTTTGGGCTTGGGATTTTGTATTTTATGTAACAATTGTTTAAAAGTGGCCCCACAGCTTTGGTGCAGAAAATAGAAACTTGAGCTTCTCACTTCAAAGCAAGACACTTGTTCTACAGTTATTTTTCTCTTACTCCTCCTTCCTGGCCCTTTCCTATTTTTTCATACAATCACAGAATGGTTTGGGTTGAAAGCAACCTTAAAGACCAACTTTACGGACAGAGACACCTTCCACTAGACCAGGTTCCTCAGAGCCCCATCCAACCTGGCCTTGGACACTTCCAGGGATGGGGCATTCACAGCTTCTCTGGAAAACCTGTTCCAATGCCTCACCACCCTCGCAGTAAAGAATTTATTCTTTAAATCTAATCTAAACCTATCTACTTTCAGTTTGAAGCCATTTTCCCCTCTTTCCAAAGCAACAGTTCAACAGGCATTACAAAAACTTTCATCAGGTCCTACAAATCTGATGGTAATAAATACTAAGAAGTTGTTTTTGCAGTGGAATCCTAACTAACTCTGAATTAATACAAGAAACTTTTCTTACCAAATTATTAAAATGTTCCCTTTTAAGAAGTCACATAGTAATTTATAGAGCTTCAGGTAACCTACAAATTTTATCAGTGGCTGAATAGGGTTGTAGTTGAACAAGTTTGGTTTTCTTTTCCTTTTTCAAACATTATACTGCTACAGCATCCATTTTTTTTAAAATAGAAACCCACCACTCTAATTTACAATTTACATTTAAGCTGTAATTAGTCTTTCAAATATAAAATCGTAATATCAGTCCACTCTGTAATGCAATATCTGCAGGATCAATATGGCATGATTGTTTTGAGACAGGGACTTACCATGGTGAGTCACTGGCTTTGATAAGGATGAAGACAGACACAAGTTATTGCCAGCACACATACTCTTCAGAAAAGATATTTTAAAAATAAAGAAAAAAATACTAATTAGAAACTTTCAAGAGTAGTAAAAAATAAAGACCACATTAAAAAAAAAAATCATATTTTGAGACTGCTTAGCTACCCACAGACCATATTAATATATATTTCCATTTTCTGCTTGTATGATGCAGAATTCTTAGAACATCAGGTACTATTATATAATCAGTGTATGCTACCAAATTACTACTAGCAAGGTCACCACCTGCATGTTAAGTTGGTGTTAATATAATTTAACAGTGTTTAAACAGTGCTGCTCAGATATTCAAACTCAGGAAAAGCACAACTAAAGATGACCAGAACATTTTCACTTCCATTAGTTGATATTGCTAAATAAATATGTATATTTAGATGTATGTAATCCATATATCTTCTTTTGACAAACCCAAAACTACTTTACAGAAAAACAAGCTTTCTGGTAAGATATTAGAAATGTTTTGAAGCTGTGAACTATATCTGAAAATCATATTTTAGATGTCTTGTGATCCTAAGTGTAGGTTGATTATAGGGCTTTTTAAAAGATTATCTGGTTCAATAAGGTTTTTCCCAGCTACTCATTTTCAATTTTCGAAATAAAACATTTTCTGCTATTCATTAATGTTCTATATTCTAGGAATAAAAATATATGACCATGTACCCTCCTGTGTTTTAAACATCTTTCAAATGGATGTAAGCCACTTCTTCACTCTTTGGAAACACAAATCAGAGGTTACACAGCTTCCCCCTCTCTCTCTGAAAAATATTTTTTTCATAAATATATTCACTTACGTGGTCTAAGCCTGAATTTTAGTTTTATTTCTACATACTCATAGGTGTTTTAATTATAAATCAGAGTAAGAATATAGTAATAAACCCTTGAAAATGTTATTTCTATAATTCCCTAATAATATTGCTCTACAGTTTCCAACTGATAAATTGCATTAATACTTCAGAAGAAGCACTGATAGGAGAAAGAGTATATGAATTTCTTTTAGGTAAAGTTCTAGAACTCTGTGAGCTAAAGCCACCATAATACAACATATTAATTATCATCAAGGTGGTATTTTCTTGCAGCAGGCCAGTTTTGTTCTATATTGATTTCAAAACAAGTTTCAGGCATTCAGGTCTTGAAGGCAAGCCATTTTTAATTTTTAAATTCTTGTTAAATGAGCAACTTTTCCTGCAGATAGGAGAATAAAGCTCTCTTACACACACAGTTTAGCTGATTCTTAGCACCAAGTGTCAACACACCCAAATGTGATAAAAACTGCCACATGAAATGATCTATGTAACCAGAACCATTATTTTTAAGTGCTAAGCTAAAATATAGAAATTGTCTTCATCTCGATTACTGTTTTGGGTAACTTTCTCTTTCTTCTGCCATGCTTCTAAATGTTTGGGGTTTTTTTTCACCAATGACACACTCTTATGGCCTAGGTTGTTTTTGCAGAAGGGGTTGTGTGGACTAAGATCCAAATGATTGTATTGATAACAGAACTGAAGGTTAAAGATTATATCAGAAGTGAAAAAGGGAAGGGTTTTGGTGGAAGAAAAAAAGCCAATCCAGTCAAAGTCATTACATGTTCAATCAATTACTATTATTTCTAACCTGGGCCCTAGTTTTGTATTCAGAATTAATGGCTGTCTATATTAGAAGTGATAATTGACATTGGTCCCTTTTAATGTGCTTTCAGAGGGCTTCAAATTCCTTTCTAATTTGAAATATATCCTCAAATATAGAAAATGGAGAGATACCATCTTTCTCTACAAAATGGTTCAGAATGTGCAATTTTAAAATTAAGAAGAAAGAAAAAAAGGAAGAATGATGTTTAATGAAAAATCCCAATCATCTCATAAACAACCTGTTTTACTACCAGGTAACCCTGACTTATGTGAGTAATAGATTTTACGGGTAATTAACTATTGCTTTTATATTTTACAAATATTTTTTCATATATTTATGATTCATATTACCTTCATTCCCTCTATGCTTCCCCCTCACCAAGTCAGAGAAGCAATTGGTTTCACTAGGTTGATTCAAGTAAAGATGTAATTTACACGTTCTGGCCTGAATCAGTCATTTTTCGTAGCTGCAGATATGAAAGGGACTCTAAGCAAAAATCTTCCCTGGCTGGGTAGTCCTACAACATGGTTTACATTTTGTATGCAACAGGAGTAAAGACCTCTCACTCAAAATTTTTGGCTAAAATATCTCCCAGGTGCCAAGGACTTTCCATTGTCCTTTGTAGGCTGGATTTCTTGGGTCATGGCTTGGTCCAGACGTGACTCTGCAGAACCGGATTTACTTATTCTCTTTTTCATCTTTTGTGACTTGATTAGCTTTGTTTGGGCCCTCTCCTCCTTCATTGTTCTCTACACGAAGTGCAGTGCTGCAAATCCCATCACAGCAGGAGGATTTAGAAATACAGCTGAAGTCCGTTCTCCTAAGCAGGCTGCAGAGGCCAAGAGCATCCCAGTCGGGCTGTCTGACCTGTCTCCCTGTTTGCCTTTAGGCTGTGAACAATTTCTTGATAAAACCCTACGCTGCTGGTTCCCCCTCAAAGCTGGAAAGACACACTGCTCCTATGCATTCTTTTTCCTGATGTATGGTTTATATAAGGTAGAAAGACAAATGAAGTACGGCATGGAAATTGGGGTGTGGTACGCTTGGGGAAATGGGCAGCTACAGGGTCTGGTATTCCAGCACGTAGGAAGTTGATGCACCTAAAACTGTACAAAATGGCTGTAGCTTGTATTTCATATCTGCAGATGGTTTCAATCTGTAGGTAAAGCTACCTGGCCAACCTCCAGGTAAAGATCATTAGAGCCTCAGTACATGACTCTCCTCAGGGAGCCAAACCTCACTGTTTTCCCATTTCACTGGGAAGCTTTACCTATCCCACCTTCATTTGTGAAGGTGTCCAAGCTGTGTGCACACACCAGACCACACTTTATCATGTGAATAAATGCAGGGAAATATGACTACAATGTTAATAAAATGGAAGTCTATGGCTATATGTGCTTTCTTGAATTCCTCTAACACTGCAACTTCTGTGTTCTCTTAATGAAAGTCTTCTTGTAAATATTAGATACACATCTCTGCAGTTTATGTAAATGTGCATCTGTACAAATTCACAGTAAAACACTAACTACACATATTTCACACATTTGATAGGTAGGATATTGAAATAATTTTTCCAATATTCCTAAATTTTACTTTTATAATTATGGAACATAGGTCTTTTATTTTTGCTTAGTCATCTAATCAGATGTACTAGTTTGAAAGCACATCAATGAGAGACTCCAAGTCAGAACTA
>VZRS01006375.1:4368-29045 GCA_013398055.1 Ifrita kowaldi
TGGGATAACGCGGGTCTGGGATAACGCGAGTTTGGGATAACGAGGGTCTGGGATAACGCGGGTGCTCCCGACCCGGCTCTGCCGATGTGGGATGTGCGACCTCCGGGCGGCTTTTTGGGATTCGGGAAGAGGCGGAGCAGCCCCGAGGGTTTGGGTGGCACCAGGGTCCCTCCGGGCACTTGGCAGAAGGGTCCGAAACCGGAGCTGTGGAGTCCAACCTTTAACGCAGCAACGCCGCGGTCACCACCGGCCCCTGTCCCCAGGGGCCGCATCCTCGCTGCTTGTGAGCACCTCCGGGGATGGGGGGGACTCCGCCGCTGCCCGGGCAGCTGTGCCCGCGCCCCAACGCCCTTCCCGTGAAGGAATTTCTCCCGATTTCCAATCTAAACCTCCCCTGGCCCAGCCTGAGGCCGTTCCCTCTCCTCCTGTCCCTGTTCCCTGGGAGCAGAGCCCGACCCCCCCCGGCTGCCCCCTCCTGTCAGGGAGTTGTGCAGAGCCACAAGATCCCCCCTGAGCCTCCTTTTCTCCAGGCTGAGCCCCTTTCCCAGCTCCCTCAGCCGCTCCTGGGGCTCCAGACCCTTCCCCAGCTCCGTTCCCTTCCCTGGACACGCTCCAGCCCCTCCAGGTCCTTCTGTCTTGAGGGTCCCAAACTGTCCCCAGCACCTGAGGAGCCTCAGCAGTGCCAGCACAGGGGACAGGCGCTGCCCTGGGCCTGCTGGCCACACTCCTTCCCATCCAAGCCAGGTGCCAGTGGCCTTCCTGCTCCCCTGGGCACGCGCCGGCTCCTGTTCAGCCGCTGCCTCTGTGCCCTGCAGTAATTAGCTCAGCTCTACAGCAATTAGCGGTGGATTCTGGCATCCCTCTGCAGTGTAACCTTGAAACAACACCCGGCCCCTATCTCGGAGCGGATCTGGAGGCACCTGGCAGATCCCTGCCCGATCTCTCCGACAGGGAGGCTGAGCCGTGCAGGGGAGGTGTTGATCCATCATCATCCCTGCACAGAGCCAGGGCCCAGCTGCTCCCAGGCAATTCAGCATCACATCCATGGCTTGGAAAGAGAGGGGGGGAATGGCTCTGGCTACAGCCCCAGGGAGAGACAGCAGGGATGTGCCTGGGGTGGGATTTGGGGAGCCAGGGCTGTTCCTACCTCACCCGCACATGGAGTTGTCACCTCCAGCTGCCCCAGCACCTCCCAGGCTGTTTGCAAGACTTGGTAAAAATTAATTCCTGATTTGACCAGCCCTGCAATGACCCCCAGCTCAGCCAGACCAAGCAGGAACACCAGGTACAACCACAATGGCAATTCCTGCTTGGCACTGCCAAGGGATTCGGGATCACCTGTACAGGAGCCAACACCCAGAGGGGCCACAGAGAAACCCAGAGCTTACACAGGCACGGAACTCAGGTGGGAAATGGACTCCAGGTGCCTCAGGCCCCAAGGTGCAGCCCTGGATAGGGTTAAATAATGCTGCATCTGCTGGGATGGCGTTTCCAGGGACTCCAGGAGCGCCAGAGGGCACTTCAACCCAGGGTTATGACACGTGCAAACAAGCAGGCAGGAGGTCTGTGTGTAGGATCCTCAAATGTCACCACTTTGGGGTCTATAGCTCACAAATGAGGGCTTGAAGCAGCACTCACATCCTCCTTGGAATGTCCCCATGTCCTGTCCCTGCACCACTTTGCTGCCACCTTGATTGTGCTTCAAGCGCATCAGGTCTCAGCCAGCTCGTGACACTTCTGCTCAGCGTGGCTGTGGACAGGGGAACCCTGAGGTCTTTCCCTTCCCTGGCCTGGGCTTACATTTGTCTGGAGAATTTCTGTGAACAGGTAGGAAAAACTCAGGATTTCTCTGTTTGTTCCAACAGTGCTGCTCAGTCAGAGCTGCTCCTGCCCCTAATTCACACAGTTTGTGCTAATATCTTGGTTTTTTGCAGGAGAAACACTGGAGTGAGAGCATCCCTGGACAAGCTGGAGCTCCTCCTCCTCACCTCTGTGGTCCCAGAGCACGAGGGAGCCTCTGTGCTCTGCTCCCGGCCTGCAGGGAGATTTCAGGACACGCAAATAAGATTTGGGAAACATCCCTCTTTGGGCAAGAGAGCCACAGGGAGAGGCTCACTGTGGGTGGGATGGATCTCTCTCCCAGTTCCCATTCCAGTTTCCCAGTGTCAACAACAGGGGAGATAGGCCCGGGCTCAGCCTGGAGGCCAGAGCAGCCTCCTCCCCTGTCACCAGCCTTGTGCAACCCTCTGGCCCTCCCTCCGAGGGTGTGGGAGAATCCCTGGCAGGCAGGAGCTGCTCGGGGTCCAGCTGGGCTTGGGAAAGAGCTCCAGGAGCACGGGAGAGCCCCCAGGCTCCTCCTGCACCCCGTGCCAGTGTCACCCTCCCCAGTGTCCCACATCCCAACCCCTCACACACCTGTGTGCCTCCAGAGCTGGCATGGGGTGGCCAGATCCTCCTCAGGGCTGATTTGACAGCCCAGAGCTGTTTTGATGCCAAGCTCCATCCTGATGCAAGCAGGAAGTCGAGGCAGTTGCAGCAGCCAGGGGTTATTTTGGGCCCTTCAGCTTCGCCTTGGAGTTGCCTGAAGACTCAGACTCTTGGGATTAGTTGGTTTTATTAGTTGGAGATGGGTTTTAGTCCCTGCAGGGAGAGGCAGGAATTAAAAGAGTAACAAGGTAGTGGAGAATCAGGAAGTTATTAAATGAAGAAAGGAAATGTCTCTGCAGGCGAGGGCTGGCGAGGGCCGGGGTGGATGTTCAATAAAAGGAGTGTCCCCAAACATCTTCTCCACAGAATTTGGCCCATCAGACCCCTGGTTGCCCATCAAATTGTACCAGGGGAGGTTCACATTGGCTATTAGGAAAAATTCCTTTGTGGAAAGGGTGTTCAGGCATTGGAACAGGTTGTCTTGGGAAGTGGCTGAAAGTGTTCAAAAACCCTGTGGATGTGGCACTTGGGGACAAGGTTTGATGGTGGCCTTGCCAGTGCTGGGGTGATGGTTGGACTTGATGGCCTTAGAGGGCTTTTCCCAGCCCAGGGATTCTGTGATTCAGTATTTGGTGATTCCCAGTGTGCCTGAGGCAGCAGCCCTGGGAGATGGGGACAAGTTTGCCAATAGATCAGCGCTGGCACAGCCCTGGAAACGGCATCAGGATCTTCCCATGGAGCATGCACAGAGTGGGAATGCCCAGGGACACTCCTGCACCTCTCTGCCCTTCTCAGACTTTGCCAGTTCAGGTGACAAACTCTCCCAAGAGGTTTTCCAGTGGCTCTCCAAAGTGTCACCGTGTCCCTGTTCCTGCAGCCCCTCTGTGCCCTCGAGGCACTCGCACCAAACTTCTGTTTTCAAAGGGGAGACTGTGCCAAACACCCATCCCCCTTTATTTCTGTGGGCAGACGGGGCTTGAAAGCTCCTGGGATGGGATGTGCTTCTTTGAACAGAGATGGGAAGCTCCACAAGGCACAGGGATGAGCACTGGAAATGAGCAGGGCGGGATGGGGAGGTGGCAGCGGATGCATTGAAGGGGCCTGGAGGAACAGGGAACAACTGCTTGGGATTTCCCATTCCAGAAGTGAAGGGCTCCCAGTGCAGCCATCAGGCAGCAGGAGGGCAAGAGGACAGTGACAGAGGGCAGGACTGGATGGGATATTGGGAAGGAATTGTTCCCTGGGAGGGCGGGCAGGCCCTGGCACAGGGTGCCCAGAGCAGCTGGGGCTGCCCCTGGATCCCTGGCAGTGCCCAAGGCCAGGCTGGACGGGGCTTGGAGCAGCCTGGGACAGTGGGAGGTGTCCCTGCCCATGGCAGGGGGTGGCACTGGATAATTTTTAGGGTCCCTTCCAACCCAAACCTTTCTGGGATTCTAAGAGGAGGTGCTTTTCCAGTCAGCACTAATTAAACAGAACCTTGCTGCTGCAGAATATGACCACAAAAATAACCTTCAAAAGGCTCAGATAAACGTGGGCTGTTGTGACTGGTTAAACACGATGGCCCAGGACCTCCAGCTAAGGAAGTATTAAATCACTGACCACCAGAAGATGGGGCAGGAGGCAAACCTGTGCTCTGCCTCCTTAGGAACTTCCTAAAGCTCCAATTCCCCTTCCTGAAGCAGAGGCAGCAGCTCCTGCTCTCTGCCCAGCAGGGAGCACAGAGGGGCCAGGGGTCTCCTCGTTGAGACCTCAGAGCCAGCCCTGCGTGGAGAAGGCTCTGGTTCCCAGGGCTGGTTGCAGACTCTGCTATCAAATCTCTCCCAGGACTTGCACAAACCTCCAGGGTCTCCTGCCAAAGCTTTGCGCCACTCCGACAGGATTGTGGCGTGGGATAACACAGCTCCCTGGCTCTGAGCTGCTGCCTGAGGAGCTGCAGGCTCATCCCCAGCAAAAAGGAACTCTCTCTTCATCCCCTTCCATTTTCACATCTCTTCAGAGTCAACATTCTGGCAAATGTCCTATCCTGGAAGTGTTCAAGGCCAGGAGCAACCTGGTTTCATGGAAAGTGTCCCTGCCCATGGCAGGGGGTAGAATGAGATGGGTTTTAAGGTCCCTCCAACTCAAACCCTTCTCAGATTTTATGAAATAAGGGTGACAAGTTGCTGGGTGCAGGGGTTTGGTTTGGCAAGAGCCTCCCCCCTGCTCTGTGGCTGTTAAATCCGAAACCTCCCGGGACTCCAGGCAGCCCCGAGGCTGAAAAGCCCTGGCTGTGCTGTGCACAGCCAAGAATAAGGTGATTCTTCTCCCTCCTGATTTAGATATTTTCGTCTACAAGAAGGGGAGAACAGGACAAGTCCCTGCTCAGCCCCTGCAGCTCCAGCAGCTCCCTGTGAGTTACACAAGGCAGAGCCTCCCCGCACACATCGCTGTGCTGGAGGCACATGTGACAGACAGATGACAGCAGAGCTGGGAGAACGTCCTTTAATTACTCCTGTTCTCGCTGTCACCATCAGCAATTATGGCATTTGCTTTAAACCTGTCAGGATTTCAAAACAAGCCCGGGGTGGTCAGATTGACAAAGCCTCCTGGGCTGCCCGGAATGGCATCCTGCCTGGAGCGGAGATCACGGGGTGCCTGGGAGATTGCTCAGTGCTGAGGGATTGGTGGGGAATCTCTGCTGGACCCCGAGACCAGCCCTGTGGGGCCTGACAAGGCTTGTGCCACGGCCCTGTGGAGGCTGACTTGCACAAGGTGTTGCACAGAGCAGAAGTTTCAGGCACTGGAGGCTCCAAAGCCACACCTCGCGTGGGGTGCTCCCAGCTTTGCTGCTGCTGCTGCTGCTGTTTCTGGTGGTTTTTGGTTGCCTGCAGCCCCTGCCCTGCCTGATGATGAAACACAGAGATATTTCCAGCTCTGCAGATGGGAACAGGAGTGGGGACATTGCTCCTGAGGGGCTCCGAGGCAGCGGTGGAGGTGAATGCTCCCGTTCGGCTGGGCAAGGCACATCCTGCATTAGCACATCTCCTGCTGCTCTTGTTATTTCTTCCCCACCGCAATTTGCTAAACAGCTTCCCAGCCAGGCAGAGGACAGATTCCTGCCCTGTGGAGCCAGGAGTGAGAGGGATTATCTGACTGTTCAGCATTAGCAACGCTCCCAGGTCACCTGCCTGTGTTTTTATACCTGGAAGCAGGAAATTGCAGCCCTGGGGCTGAAGTACCAAAAGCTGAGGATGGCAGTGGGATGGAGCCTGTCCAGGCGGCTCTGGGGCCTTCCTGGGCATGGGCAGAGTGATCAGCAGGACAATAATGAGCCAAAATGCCTGGTTTACCTTCCTGACTCGCTCTCTGCTCGCTGTGAGAACAGAGCAAAGTCACTTGTCTCCATCCACCCCAGGGCTCTGACTCACCCGTGCTGAGCTAACAGCAGTGGGAATGTGGGATGCCAGCACTGCCACCTCATCCTCCCTGCCCTGCTGCTGCTGCCCCTCTGCCCACAGCAGCCAAAGCAGTAAATAAACACACGTGGCCCCAAACTGCAGCTGCTGCAATCGGCATCTCTTAAAAAAATCCCTCGTCAGCAGCAGTTGGGGTGGAAATCTCCATCCGAGGTGCCACAGGACAAAGGAGGTAGGACTGGCCTCGAGTTAAGCAACTGGATTCTCCCAAACTCACCTGCCAGAGTCCCCTGTTCTCTGTTTCTGGTGGCACCAGCAGCAGAACTGCCTGCCCAGCACGGCTTGTGGGCACACAGCTGTGAAACCCTGGCAGCTGTGCCCTGAGGCTGCTCCTGTGAAGCCCCTGCTCCATCCCTCAGCTTGGATGAGGCTTGGGACAACCTGGGACAGTGGAAGGTGTCCCTGCCCATGGCAGGGGGTGGCACTGGATGGGTTGAAGGTCCCTCCCACTCCAAACCAGCTGGGATTCTGGGAGTGCACTGCCTGCTCTCAGCTGTCCCAGTGAGACCCTCGGTGCCCACTGCCTGCCCCAGGGGTGGCAGAGCGGCACAGGAGCCGGGATGAGGCTTTCCAGGTTAAACCCTGCCCCGTGCCACAAAGCCTGGGACATTGCCTGGGACCTGGGGTCTTGCAAGAGGGCATCAGTCCCAGGGGGCAGGAAGGGACCAGCCGAGGGGACAGGACAGTCCCTGAGGAATGCCACGTGTCACCGACCTCCACGGAGCTGCGCCGAGGTGTCTCGTGTGAGGAGGCAGGTGGAGAGGAGGCAGCAGGGCTCAGCAAGGAGGTGAGGGCTGAGGGGGAAGCTTTGAGAGAATGAAGTTTCAAATACAGGGAGGATTGGAATCACAGAGTCCTTAAGGCTGGAAAAGACCTTTAAGAGCATCAAGTCTAAAAATCAACCAGCACTGCCACAGTGTTCATCACTGACCCCTGCCCCCAAGTGCCACATCCACACTGCTTTTGAGCACCTCCAGGGGTGGTGACTCCACCACTGCTCTGGACAGCCCATTCCAGTGCTTTACAACCATTACTGTGGAAAAAAAAAAATGTCTTTAATTTTTTAATCCAATCTAAACCCACCCCAGAGCAACTTGAGGCTGTTTCCTTTTGTCCTGTCCCTGTTCCCTGAGAGCAGAACCCAACCCCCCCCAGCTGTCCCCTCCTGTCAGGGAGTTGTGCAGAGCCACAAGGTCCCCCCTGAGCCTCCTTTGCTCCAGGCTGAGCCCCTTTCCCAGCTCCCTCAGCCCCTTCCCCAACTCTGTTCCCATCCCTGGCTCCAGCCCCTCACTGTCCTTCCGGTCATGAGGAGCCCAAAATTGCCCCCAGAGCTGGAGCTGGGGCCTCAGCAGTGCCCAGCACTGGGGGTCCCTGTGGTACACCCACATGAGGCTCAGAAGCTTCACCCCGTGCTCCCTGGGCACCCTCCTGTCCCCGACCCACCCCCGTGTCAGCATCCCCAGCATCCCCAGCATCCCCAGCATCCCAGGCCCTGCTGACCACAGGCAGGAGGATGTAAACACCAGCAGGAGCTGGGGAGGAGGACTCAGCAGGAAACCAAGCTCTCTCTGTGACCTGCTTATTGGTGAATCAGGGCAGGGGCAGACCCGTGACACCCTCCCCAGTTATGTCCCCGCTGCGTGGGACAGGATGTCTCAGGGATGCTTGGACACTTGGCTCACCCCAAGGATGCCAGAGGTTTTGGGGTGGGAAAACTCATTCTTTTCAAAGATGATCACCATCTTCAGGTATCACTTGTGTGGGTTCTTCTTCCCGAATCCATCTGTGCCACCTTCCCTGCCACTCTTCCCAGTGGGATGGGCAAGTCACCGCTTGCTTCTCTGTGATTCCCTGTGGAACTGGGGAGCTCCTTCCAGCCTGGGAGCTCGGTGTCCTGCTTGCAGAGTCCATTGAGAGTTCAAAGTGAATAAAAAGCAAATCCATCCCACACTCCCTCACCATCCAGGGGTGGGAGCAGCCCTCTAGGATCCCCTCGGATCCTCTGCTGCAGGTCTGTCCTAGAAGGACGCCCAGCCTGGACTTAGTGCCACGTAACAGAGGCTCCACCATGGTGCAACATCAGCTTCAGTGGTTAATTACCCTCATTTCCAAACCCAGGAGGATTTGTGGGGCTTTTGTAAGCCCTGGCACAGCCCAGGTCTCCCAGGGATGCTCCTTTTCATGGGAGTAGCAAAATAAATGGCTGAGCTTCCCAAAGAGCTGCTCCCCACAGCAAAGGCTGCTGTGTGATCCCTACTCTTCAGGAAACACAGGGACAGGGACAGGGACGGGGACGGGGACAGGGACAGGGACACCTTAGAGCTTGGTCTCACCCTGCCTGTGGTGTCCCCCCTGCTCCACCAGGAAGCACTGGTCAAATAATAAGTTTCATGTTTAAGAAAACAACATATTTCTCTCAACTCTACACGGAGGGAAAAAATGTTGTTTTGGGGGGAGAAGTTTAATTGCTGCCAAATTTCTTGAACGCCTGAATGAGGTCTGGGAGGAAAATATTTGCGAAGCAGTCACCCAAAGGTGTCCTGTTCAGAAAGTTCTTTAACTAAATAACAAAAAAAATGGCTAGAAGGAGTGAGATTTGATAACAACATTCTTTTTGATAATAAAGCATTGGGAAAAAGTTGAGAAGTGGCTCGAATTTAAAACCTGAAAGAGGCAGCATCACCTTGCTCCGCACTTCTTGGTGAAAATCATTGTGTTGGGTGTTGTCCATGTGCGAGGGAGTTTGTGTGGATGTTCCCTCCCCCAGGAGAAGCAGGGCCAGGGCCAGGTGCGTGCGCCTGCGCGGGGAACCTGCCCGGGGGCACACGGATGATTTCAGGCTGCATTTCCACCCCGCTCTTCCAACCCTTCCAGCTCACGCTTCCCTGCCCTGCCTCCTTGCTCCTGCCCATCCCGGGGCACGGATATAAACCCCTCCAGCCAATATGTTTCCTGTGGGGGCCCAGCTTTGCCTGGAGGGTGCACATGGCTCCTGTCCCATCCCGACGCTTTTCCTAAGGACAGAGCGGCAGGATTTTCTGGCGGCTGCTGGCGGTGAGCTCACACTGTGGGCACTCCTTCGGAGCTAAAGCAGCAGGGCAGGTTGCTGCTCCAGCTTTGCTGGAAACCTTGGAGCTCCTGGAGCGTGTGGAAGCAGCGCTGGTCCATCCAGGGATCACAGGTAAGCCAGGCTGGGAGGACACACGAGCAGCCAGTGCTGGGCGCTCCATCACTGCTTCCATTCTTCTGCTCCTTCTTCTTCTTCTTCTTCTTCTTCTTCTCCTTCTTCTTCTTCTTCTTCTCCTTCTTCTGTCTCTCCATCCCTTCACCATCTCTCAACTGACACCTCTTCAGCCATGAGGTGGGATTTGCCACCCTGGGTCCGATTCGTTTTTCACCTTGCGTCGCTGTAGAAGCGATGAGGGATGAGTCCCTGTGGTGTGAAGGAGCACATGGAAACGCAGGAGCACCCAGAGTCAGCCCTCAAACCCTTCTGCCTGCCACCGATTTTATTTGCCTGCTGTAGCTGTGATCTCAGCTGCTCTGGGAAGCAGCCAGCTGGGATTAAGGAGAGGCCATCGTTAACTTGCACTTCTAAAGGCACAGCAGAGCCTCACCCCCGAGTCAGTTCTTCTGGTCAGAGCAGGAGCTGCAGAAGAGCTCGTTGGTGTTGGTGTCACCCTCCTGTGTTTTCTCCCTTTGAACTGCTCGGGAAGGGAGGCAGAGGAAGCTGTGGGAGCCTCACCCCGCTGCACACCCCCGGGGACTGCTGGGCACGGTGCTGGTGTGCACGCTCACCCCGCTGCAAACAGGGAGTTTGTTCTCCTCAAGAACATCAGCTGATGAGTGGGTTTGGGATAAACCTCCCTTCCCTGAGTTAGAGCTGAAAAGATTTTCAGAGAGAAGCAAAGAAAGCTGTTTGCCACCAGTGCCTCGGGAGCTCAGAGATGCCACTGAAGCGGTGTCACCTCGGCACCTGCCTGGTGTCACCCCAAACCTGCTCACTCTGCAGGGCTGGAACAGCACAGACGGGTCAGTCCCACACCCCATCCAGAGACTGAACTGCTCAGCTCCAGGGAATTCCTGTGTCTGTCTTGTACTAAAAATCCAGCTACTGTGGGTTTGGTGGTGCTTCCAGATGCCTCTAAGGTTGGCACCCATCTTCGAAAACAGCTCTAAAGTCTCAAGGATCTGGAAAAAAAATGCCAAATAGGAAAGTTCTGATCAAAATAGGATCAGAACTTCTGATTTTTCAAATTAATGGAAGAGTGCTGAGAAGCAATGAAGACAGGAAAGTCTTTGACAGGGGGAAGAAAACCAGGCAGAAGGTTAGATTATCTTTATTTTTTGGAATCCGATTTGTAACTGCAGCTTCTGCCACTACCAGAGGCCAGGTCTGGCAGAGGACAACCCAGTGGAGGTGTCAAACTGCGATCCCTGTCACTGGGAAACCAGGATGGAGATTGCCTGGGAGTGCACTCCAAGGGAAACCCAATTCGGAGTGAAGAGGCACCTCCCAGTGCTCCCAGTGCCCCAGGACTCCGGTAATGCCCAGGATCTGTGCTGGAGCTCCGGGGCTGAGCTCCCATGAGCTGAGTTCCAGCCCTCGGGAAGATGCTGAGGAACGACTGCGGAGAACAGAGCCAATGAGCACCAACCTCTGTAGGGTTGTCCACTCCCCAGAGGTAACTCAGAGCACAGGGAAGTCCTCCTGGCAGGAAGGTCTGAGTCATAAAGAAAGTGAGGAGAAGGGAGAAGACGGGGTGACAAGGACTGGGCTGAAATGGGAAAGCGCCGTGCGGCAGCAACGGCACCTGAGGAGAGGTGTTAATGCCACGGCTTGGTGACCACCCTCCGAGTCTGAGAGCATTTTCTGGGGCCATTTGCAACTCCTGCATCGAGGGGAGAGAGGAACTGTTCTGCAGTAGGATGAGTGTTGGGAAGAGGATGAGTCCTTGGTAGCCGGGTAAGGCTGTGCTGGGCTGGCTGGCGCCACACGCGTGAGGAGCGGGGTCCCCTTTGGCTGTGCAGCCCTCTCCCTCCCCGTGCACACCACTGACCTGCTCCTCTCCTTTCCCCAAGGTGCCCGACGATGCCGAGCATATTTTCCTACCAGAGTGCCGAGGTGGATTGGTGTGAGAGCAACTTCGTGCGCTCGGCGGTGATTGCCGAGTACTACAACACCGTGAGTGGCTGAGGGAGGCTGGGGCCGGCTCCAGGCACCCAGGAGCTGCTTTTGGGATCCAGACAGGATGGGACATCCCTGTTTTCTTTCCTTCTCCTCACTCCTTTGAAGTTCCTGGTGCTGGAGGGTGCTGGTGTGGGGAGCGTTTTCTGAGTTCCAGGTAAATTACAGGATTTCTGATGCTTCCAACTGTCTCTCCCCAAAACGTGCTGGGGTCAGGGGTGCTTGTGGTGTGTGGGGGGGTTGATTCCCAGTGAGAAAACTCTGGCAGAGCTCCTTCGCAGCCCAGATCTGTGAGATCCTGTTATACCAGTCCTGCAGCTCTGCTGCCAACTGGGGTAAGTCCCACACAGGGCTCAAATATTCCAGCTAAATGTACAGGAGTGGCAAAACGAGAGGCAGCACTTCCATGAACCGTGTCAGGCAGGTTGGGAATCCGGAACTCAGCACAGAGGGAAGCTGGTGTGTGAGCCAGTTTCACCTCCCGTGATCCTTTATCACCCAGGCTGCATCCAGTGGCAGTGCCATGGCTGGAGCATCCACATCTGCCTGCGGAGCACTGTGAGATAAGCAGCCTCTCCAAGCACGCCCTGCTCCCTCGGAGCAATTAAAGGCTCTCAGGGGTGTGAGGCATGTGGTTTTACAGCCTTCCACAGGCCTTGTTTACAACTTTTGGCAATTATTGTCTAACACCAGAAGTTCTTCTTCTCATGGAAATGGCTCTTCCTCTTTTTTTAAAGCATTTCCTGCTTTTAATAAATTACCTCTAATAACGATAATTCCCCAGTCTGAGTCCTGCAGGCTCTAATTGCCCAGCCAGGGTGTCAGAGAACGGGGCTGTGTGTAGTCACTGCTCTTTGAGGCACTCAACAAAGAAAGATCTGCCAGTCCAGTCCAAATCCTGCTTCCCTGTGGCATCCAGCTGGGTGTTTTGTGCTGTTTGCTGTTTGTTGCTGCTGCTGCATGGGCTCAGAGGTGCAGAGCAGGGCATGACGAGCAAGGAGACACAGAAATCACTCAATGTTCACATCAGCATCTCAGATCTCAGGGCTTGGAGCAGCCTGGTTGAGTGGAACATACTCCTGCACATGGCAAGGGGTGGAAGGAGATGATCTTTAAGGTCCCTTCCAACCCAAACCATTCTAAATGCAGCTGGAAGTGCCCAAAGCCTCTGTGCTAACACTGGAGAGGGGCTGAGTTCCACCAAGACTACAAAGCCTGAAAATGAAAGTTTTGGTTGTGGTCTGAATTCCTTCCAGGAGATAAATTTGCCTCATGTCCTAGTTTGGTGCAGAACGTCTTTGAAGCTGAGACACCATTTACACCCAGACTGGCAAAGCAGCTCAGTCCTTATCACACCAACAGCTGTCTCAGGAGCCTTCAAAAGCACTTCGGTGTCTGACTCCTCTGCTGGACACCCACTGGTGTGGCCAGATGCAGGACTAACTCTTGTAGGCCCTCTAATTCCCATAAAACATTAACTCTCAGCTGCCTGGGCCGTTTTGTGGCACAGGTTTCTAAATTCTGTGGCTGTTCCTGAAAATCTACCCCAGGTGCTCAGCCCTGGATGGAGGAGCCACAGCCACCCCCCAGGTTTCCATTCTACACCACTGGGCTTGCTGGGATGAATTCTCACTGTGTGGGACTCAGGCACAGCTTTGCTTCAGGAGAGGAAAACCTCTCCAATGGATGTTTCCATGCAGATAAAAACGAGTGTGACACTGAGGGACAGAGGGATGTGGACAAGCAAACCCTGCAGGATTTTTTTCCAGTGGTTGGACTTGCCCTTGTTCTCCTCTATGTGACACTGGGCACCTCTTCCTCAGCAGAGAAAGAGCTTTTTATCATGTCCTTTTTGCCAGGCTCAGGAGATCAGCAGAGTGCCTGTGTGGGAAGGGAGGGAAACAATTCTGCAGCCTCTGTCTTAGGATGTGATTCCTGAGCAGCAGGAATCTAACCCTGCCATGCCAGCTGCCTGCCTTGGGCTGGCAGGTGAACTCCTGTCCAGACAAGGGCTGGCAGAGGGGCAAACCCTCCTAAAATCTGCCATTAGCTGAGCATCTGACAACAGCCCCGAGACTGCAGCGTGCTCAGGGCCAGACCTTGCCACCAAAGGTGGGCAGGAGCCTCACTGACATGGGCATCACCCCTTCCTCAGCAGCACAGCCTGGCTCTCACCCGCTGCAGCAGCACAGGGACCCCCCTTCCTGCTCTGGGATCTCCCCCAGGATCAGGCTCCTGGTGATGTGCCTTAAAGGGGGGATTACAGAAATCTGACCAGGCTGAGATCCGTAGCTATCCCTGCTGGCTGCATCCTGCAGATCCAGCTGGGCTTCGGGGCACTATCCCAGGTGTGAATTTAACAGCCTGCATCTTCTCTTCTTCTCCCCACTCATTTGTTCCCCATACTCAGATTGCTGCCTCTCCGCAGCAAGCCTTATGGGCCTGCCCTGAATTCATTACACCAATATTTACCTCAGTGTCAATTTTCCAGAGTTTTAGACTAGCTGGGAAGCCAGCCAGCTCCTTCCCAAGCCTCCTGGATCACTAAATCAGCAGGGTTTCCTCACAGAGCATCCTCCTCAATGTCTTCTCCCCAGCCCTGCCTGGGGCTGGAGCAGAGCAGTTGTGTGCCAGCAGCAGCAGCAGCAAATGTGCTGCTGGGGATTGCTCTGTGCCAGCCACACTCTCTCAGGCCTGCTTGGCTTGGATGCTTTTTATTAGAAATAAGCACCAGGGGTATGAGAAAAGAATGTAAACAGTACCTTTAAGTACCTAATAATACATGGTGGCTCATGGCTGGATGCAGTTCAGCAACACAGCTCTATTTATAGTGACTCAGTGACCCAGAAATTTATTGTCTTCTGGCTGCTCGGGGGAGAGCAGAATTGTGCTCCAGGAGGGTCATCAGTCAGGGACTTGTCTTTCTACCCTCGTTTCTTTGCTGAAATGACTGATCCAGGGTGCTGGTAATGACACCCACACCTCAGCAGTGTCTCTGCAGCAGCTCTGACACTGCTGCCCACCCAGAGCTCCTGGATGCTCCATTGAGTGGTGAAATAAAGGGTGCAGATCCACCAGAGCAGGGCTCAGTGGCAGTGGCAGGGCTGTGTGGGGTGTCCTGGCCCTCTCACACTCTCACTGATGCCATGGCTCCCTTGCCTGCCCAGGTTGTGCTCGGGAGCCCAGCACAGCACGCTGCAAACACTCCCCAACTGCTGCTTCCTGCCCCAAAGCACCGGCACTGTGATGTCAGGACCTGCAGCCTCGTACCCTGCAACACAGACCTGGCTTTAGGAACGTGCTGCACAGAGCCTCAGAGGTGTTCACTCTGTCTCTGGCCCTGTGGGCTCCTCTGTCAGCTAAAGCTCGTTCACTTTGAGTGAGAATGAACTCCCTGCCACGAGTCCTGCAGGAATCTCCTTCCACTGCAGAAAGTGCCTGGCTGGAGTGAGGAGCAGCCCAGGCCTCTGCTGCTGTGCTCAGAGCAGCCCCTCCTGCCTCAATCCATATCAGATGCTGGTCTCACCTGTCACACGTGAAGGTTCTGTCCCTCCACCCCGGGCTGGAGTTGCACAAGTTGGGCTCTTCCCGATGATCCTACCAGGATTAGAGCCATGTTGCTGATCCCAGCCTCGCTTCTCTCCTGGTAAAAGCAAATAATTGGGCTCAGCCGAGGCACCTGGAGCAATAACTCACACTGGCTGGGGAGTGGGACAGGCTGGGAGCTCTGGCAGGGGGGCTCTCACATGTCCTGTCACACCTTGGCTCCATCACCACTCCCTTGTCTCCCCGGCAGCCCAGGCAGAGGAAGCTGCTGCCTCCTGGCCTGCGTGACCAGAGAGGTTTAAACAGAACCTGTGCTAGGGGGTCCCAGCCTGAGCAGAAACTCCAGAAAAACTTCTAATGAGTGTACTGGGAGCAAAACCCTCCTAACCACATCTGAGACGGAGCTTGCCACATCCCAGAGGGAAGACAGAAAGTCAGCATTTACGAATCAGGGCTTGGAGCCGACGAGTGATGAAAATTTCGTGTCCCCCACGGGGGTGGGAGCTGTCCCCTAAGCTCCGAGCTTGGCTGCTCTGCAAGGAATCCCTCTTATCTTCCTGACCCTATTGGCACGGCTCCCCCGGTTATCCCTCCCCTCTGCTATCTGATCTTGCACATCTCGTCCTGAATTAATGAAGTGATAACGCAGCTATCATGTAATTAATGGCACTGTTGCAATGCCCAGTGCTCAGGGAGCCGGAGCTCTCCCGCGTTTCCTCACTGCCGTGTGCTTGCTGGCACTTGCACTCTCCTGCCTTTTCCCCAAGCGTTTTCCCTCTCTTTGCTATCCCTGCCTGCCTTCCAAAAGCCTCCTTAATCTTCATGGAAAAAGAAATGTTTGAAGCGTAGTTTTGCTTGAACACATGGTTTGATTTCTCGGTCGTTTCTGAACAATTTGACCTCGGGGGTGCAAGTGGGAGCAGCACTTCTCTTTTCATGGCTGGAATGGGAACAGGCCTGGATTTGGCTCTAAGCACCTATGGAAAACCGATCCATTCGGCCTGAGAACTGCTGCTAATGGGAGCATCAACTTGTCTCATGGAGGCCTTCGTGAAAATCAAGATGAATCTGCTGTGTTTAAGGGAATAGAGACCTCACATTAGGCGTGAATTGTGTTTCCCTCTGGAATACCAGAGGGTGTGTTCCAGAGAGATGGCAACATCCCCGTGATTTGCAGCCCTGTTACCATAAGCTGGGATCCCAGGGGACACCACAAGCCCAGCACTGATTTTGCAGTTTACCTGGTGCTGCTGAGGGGGGAGGCTCCAGCTGTGGATGCCAAATTCCAGGCGTGGGGTCTGGGTCAGCATCGAGCTGGGAGATGAAAGGAAAAGGATTGTGAGGCTGAGATAAAAGTCACTCTGGTGGTTTGCCAAATGGCACTCAGCAGATGGCTCCAGAGCCCCAAGGAGCTGTCTGGCAGGTAAATGCAGCACCACAATCCCAACCCTTCATAAGCAAGAACAATTTTCCATGGGTAGGCTGTGTTCCCCGGTGATATCCCTTCCCTGAGCTTGCAAAGTCAGGTGAAAAAGGCAGGGTAAGAAGCCACAGAGGGTAATTAAATTAGTACAGATTTCCCTCCCCTGTGCTGCAGGGTGGAGCGGGCCTGGCCCAGCAGACAGGTCCAGGTTTGGGCACTCGCTGCTCCTCCCCAGCTCCCACATTTGGCCCATCAGCATCTCCTCTCCCCGAAGCACTGGCACCTTCAGCCAGTCCAGCAAGAGGCTGAGCCCCAGTGCCATCCCCTCCTCCCCAGCACCATCCCCTCCTCTCCAGTGCCATCCCCTCCTCCCCAGACAAATCCAAGTCCATCCAAGAAGGCATTTTGCAGCGTTGGAAACCAGAGCAGAATAATTCCTCTGTGTTCATTTGCCAGGCGTGTTCAGAGGAGGTTTATGATCTCATGTAATTACCAGTGTCCAGAACACCTCCCTTCCCCAGGCCAGGTGGCTTCACACCTGACACCACAGGATGTCACCTCGGTCCTGCCTGTTCCCACCTCCTCATGTCCTGCTGCTCTCCACCACACCCACTCCCAGTTCAGGGTGTTTTGCTGACGGTGCCTTGCTGTGGCTGGCCAAGCTCCTCACACCCTTCCAAGGCCTCACAGGAGAATCACTGCGGGCTGGAAAGGTCAGGAGCCATCCAGGCAGCTCCTGGAGGGTCTGGGTTGACAGGAGAGGGAGATGGCTACAAACAGAGGAGTTGCTTGGAGGCACTGGGCAGCTGAAGGAAAAACAGCATCACCCAAAAGGGACACAGCAGCTCAGCCTGGGCTTGCTGGCCCCAGAGCGAGAGCAGAGGTGTCTGCAGCCACTGCTGTCACAGCAAGAGCCTCCCTGCCAGCTCCAGCCTGGCTTCTGGAGAAACACCTCTGCCCTCTCCCTGTGCCAAGAGCAACCCCTGCTTCCACACGAGGCTCTCCGTTGGAGATCAGGATCCTCACACGCCGAGACACTGAGACACGGGGTGGGATGGGGCTTGCCCAGGACTGTGCAAGGAGCTGAGTGTGCCTCTTGTTTTCCAGATCAGCAATGTGAGCTTCTTCGTGCTGTCCCCTGCACTGCTGTACCTGAACCGGCAGTACTGCCAGAAGAGGGCCGTGCCCCTCTACTTCATCTCGGGGCTGCTCCTCCTCGTAGGTGGGTGCCAGGGCTGTAGGAAGACCAGATAGGTTGCCAAAGTACCCAACATGAGACCTTTGGAGGGTCTCAGTGGCCAAAGCACTGGGAAAACTTGGGTGGGCAACCAAGCAGTCAGGTCTGTTTGAAGCCTTCAGCTTATGGTTCCTGCCAGCTGTGGATATGCAGCTTCCAGCCCTGTAAATCCCCACGGTGTGAGTGGAGTGGGCTGACTCAGTCCGGCCTCCTTGAACACCAAAATCCATGCCCTGCTCTTCAGGAATGATGTATCTTCAGGAATGGCCCCCAAGAACCTCCCAGGGCTTGTGGGAGGGTGGAGCTTTGCCATCTCAAGGTGTCCTTGCTTCTTGCAGGTCTCTTCTCCATGTACTTCCACATGACCCTGAGCTACATGGGACAGCTCCTGGACGAGCTCTCCATCCTCTGGACGCTGGCTGTGGCTTATTCCTTCTGGTACCCGCAGTGTTACTTCCCCAAGTGCATCAAGACCAGGTATGAGCCAGAGGAACACAGTGCAGGCTCTGTGGGGAGGGATGGGACACTGACACTGAGGTGTGTGACCCATAGATCCCCCAATTTCCCTGCAAGGGGTCAGCTCTGAGGTCACTGAAGGGCTTTAGGACCAGGCCCTTCTTGTTTTGGTGCTGACAGAGGAAAAGTCAAAACCCTCCTGTGCTGAGCTCCTCTCAGCTGGAGCTGTTTGTGTTTGTGCCACTGCAGAGGAAACTTTGCATGGAAAATTTCAGAATCAATTAGGAAATGAAATGTTCCTGAACATTAACATTCAATTACTCGTGCTGTCAATCTGTTCCAGCATCCTCTGCCATCCACAGAGAGCTTTCCCTGAAGGCTGAGGGGGTTTCCCATAGGACAAGCTGGTTACACCCCTCATTTCAAGGAGGGCTGGCTGGGCTGGAGGAGCTCAGCAGAGAGGATGGGGACACTGGGAGAGCATGGAACAGCAGAAACGGGAACCCGGCAGGGCTTTACTCAGAGGATGTCCCCCCCTGGCTGGAGCCCTCTGAGCCAGCCCGGTTAGAAGCCTTGCAAAGACCTGCTCCAAATCTGCTCTTCCCATGCCGAACAGGAGGTCACCAGGAGTTCACCGTGGAGACGTGGCTGGGGGAGAGGGAAGGGAGTTGGGAAGGGATTTGCATGTGAAAGGGCCCTCTGAGCCCTATTGTTGCTCAGCGAGCCCAAATCGGTGTGTTTGCGTAGTCCCGCCCGGCAGCCCTTCCCTGGGCAGAGCCTTTGCCTCAGCCCTGGCATCACCATGGAAGTGCAGGAGCCCCGTTCTGGGCTGTGCTCCGGGTCCCCACTGGGGGCTGCTGCCTCAGCCTTCCTGCCAGGACCCCACAGACACTGAGGTCAGCCTCGTGCAAACAGACAGGAGCTGCTGGAGAAGCTTTTCCCCTCTCAGGACAGGAGCAGGACCTTTCCCATCCTTACCCTCCCGTCCTGTGAGCCCTGGGAGCACTGACACTCACCCCAGTTCTCCTCAGGAAGCATTTCTTCTGGCTGACTGGTACCACCACCGTGATCAGCACCTTGATGTCGTTCGTCAAGCCGACCCTCAATGCCTACGCGCTCAACTGCATCGCCTTCCACCTGCTCTACCTGACCAGGCGGGAGCTCAAGAAGTAAGGAGGGGGCTCAGGGGTTACCTGCAGGTCCAGCTGTGCTCCTGCTGGGCAGTGACTCTGCCCACAACATTGAATTGTGTCCGAGTCTTCAGCAGCCATGAGCACTGGGGAGGGACCAGGCAGAGGCCAAGGCAGGACTGCGGGCAGAGGGGTACAAGAAGGGCACCTGGCCCAGGTGGCCATGCAGAGTGGGGACAATCCATGGGACAGTGGTGGAGGCATCATCCCTGGAAGTTTCCCAAAACCCTGTGGATGTGGCACTTGAGGACAGGGCTTAGTGCTGAACGTGGTGGTGGTGCTGGGTTAACGTCGGACGTGATGATCTTAAAGGTCTCTTCCAACCTTTACAGTTCCATGATTCCATGATTCTCCCCCTCAGCTGCCATCTCTGTGGCTCCTTCCCCTTTGTGGGGCATTTGGGAACTAGTGTGGGGCTGGGAGAACCCACAAGGGTCTGGAGACAAAGACAGGAGCGCGCTGGCATCTCCCAGCATCATCCTCACACCCAGAAAGTCAGAAAGCCTCTCTGCAGAGCCGCACTTCCCCAGTTCCTGTGGAATTCTGAGGAATACTCTCCAGAAGGAGCTCGCTGGGGTTTGCCCTGCTGCATGTGCAGGCAGGAACAGCCCTCTTTAAAGCTCCTTTTCTTTCCAACACGATTACTCTGCTCCCTGCCCCTCACTGTGTCTTCCAGGTGCAATGACAAGCGGGTTCACCGGATGGCCGCGGTCATGGTGATGTGGTGGGCACTGGCCATCACCAGCTGGATCAGTGACCGGTGGCTCTGCTGGCTCTGGCAGGCCATCAACTTCCCCTACTTCCACAGCTTCTGGTAAGAGCTCCAGGAACCCCAGCCCAAACATTTCCTGGGCTGAAATGTCCAGGGCAGAGAAAACAGCAGCTGAGATGAGACACTCAGCACTATTTCCCCATCCTCTCCCCCTTTCCTGTCACTGTTGGTGCTGCTCCTCACTCAGCCCAAGGATTCAGCCCTAACCACTGTTTAATGTCCCTCTCCTGCTCCACACCAGCCAAGCACTGTTTTGCAAAGGAAATTGTTCCAGGAGTCCCCCCAGGTGGGCAGCTCTCAGGGCGCTCACGTGGCTGCTCCCAGGGCGCTGTGTGAAGTGCAACGTCCTTGGGGTCATTTTAACAGCAGGGCTTTGCTTGGACCTGACATTTCAGTGCCTGCCCAAGTGCTGCACACTCAGATCCATCCTCACAAAGCACTGGGATGGCTGGGACAGACAACTCATCCAGGAAATGGGGAATGGCTGGAATGAGTCCACTATGTCACCCCAGCCCCTCTGCACCAGGAATTGTCCCTGGCCCAGCTCACAGAGCTCTGCCTGGATTTCCCCGTAGGCACAAACCCTGCAGGACCCACGCTCCCTACAGCCCTCGTGGGACCTTTGGGGGCTGCAGCCTCAGGGTGGCCATGCCAGCAGGCCAGGTTCCCCCTGTCCAACACAGCTTTTTGGTTTCCTTGGCAGGCATGTGCTGATAGCCCTGTCCCTGCTGTACTGCTGCCCGCTGGTCATCTACTTCAACGTCAGCTACGAGATGCCCTCGTTCAAGCCGAAGCTGGAATACTGGCCCAGCGACTCGTGGCCTGTCGTGGTGCCCTACGTCACCCTGGAGGAGCCCCACAAGCAGTGCTAGAGCTGGGTGCCCTCAGGCCTCCCTGGGGCGCAGGGTGCGTGATGCTCACATGGGGAACATCTCGGCTGCGTTCCCGTTCCTCGGGCAGGGGCAGCGTGGTAGCGGAGGGGGCAGGGAGCAGCGGAGGCCTCGTGATGCTGGGCATGGGGCAGGGTGGGAGCCCACAGGTGCCTTGGAAGGCTCTGCCCAGACTGGTGTTCAGGGAGCTGGAGATTTTCCTCCGGCAGATCCCCATGAGGAGGGGAGGGACACGGTGCTGCTTCTGTGTCCTCTGTGTTAGTCAAGCACCAGCACCCCTTGCTGACAAGGGCACAGCGGAGAACACTGAAGCCAAACTGGTGACAGCTGGGTTTGTTGGGGCTGCTCTAATTATTATTATTAACTCTATTTATTGATATATGTGGTCTTGCTCAGGAGAGCTGTGCATTAAAGCTGTGGACACTGACTTACACTGAAGCTCTTTTTTTTCCTCTGACTGCACCACATCCTCTCATCTGCCAGTCACTTCCACAGACAGGGTGGCCAAAGCTCTCTCTGACCTAGGGAGAGCTGTTTATAAAGAGAAATCCTGGGTGACAGCCCAAAAGAGGCTCTGCTGGCCCAGGTCCTGGGGTGCTCTGCCCCAGGCTCTTCCCCCTCCTCAACCCCCAGTGACCCTGGGCTCTGTAATCTCCAAAGGCCACGAAGGTAACTTGGAAACTCCTCTGCTTTCTGGAAGGGCTGTCTGGGGGCAGGATGAGGTAAGGAGCCAGGATGGTCAAAGCTGGCTGAAGGAGGGGATTGTCCTGCTCTGCACTGGGGCAGCCTCAGCTCCCGTGCTGGGGGCACTTTGGGCACCACAAGATCAGAAGGATCCAAAGCTGTTGGAGAGTGTCCAAAGGAGGGACACGGAGCTGGGGAAGGGTCTGAGGAGCGGCTGAGGGCACTTGGCTCGTTCAGCTGGAGCAGAGGAGACTGAGGGGAGGCTCCTCGGGGGCTGCAGCTCCTCCCGAGGGGAGGCGGAGGGGCAGGGGCTGAGCTGTGCTCTGGGACAGGGACAGGAGCCCAGGGAACGGCTGGAGCTGTGTCAGGGCTTGGGATGGATCTCAGGGAAAGGTTCTTCCCCCCGAGGCTGCTGGGGCACTGCCCAGGCTCCCCAGGGAATGGTCCCGGCCCCAAGGCTGCCAGAGCTCCAGGAGCGTTTGGACACCGCTCTCAGGGATGCCCAGGGTGGGATTGTTGAGGTGTCTGGCAGGGCCAGGGGCTGGGCTGATGATCCCTGAGGGTCCCTTCCAACTCAGGATATCCTGGGATTCTGGAATTCTGTGACATTAAATAGAAATGCTGTTACCTTTGTGGGAACAAAGAGATGTAGAGCCTCAGAGAGAGACGCTGCTGTGCTTTCCAGGCTGTCCCCACAGCTGCTCTCACAGCTATGGGACGCTCTCCTGTTCCCTAAACCTTGCTGCTCACTGTGGCAAGCTGAGCCTTGTGGTGGGTCTGGGTCCTGGCCCAGGTGTGGGGAGCACCAAGTCTGGCACGGTGGCTGAGGCTGGCTCCCTGCAACGCAGCCACACCAGGGTAATGCCACTCCAGGGACCACTTTTGGGCCCCTGCGAGTAAAGCAAAAGCAGGAGCACTCTGGGGTTTGTCTCTGAGGAGAAGGTAGGTGATGGGCAGTGCTTTCTCCCTTGGCCGCGGCTGCCTCGTGGCTCCCTCTTGCAATGGTCCCCAGGGCCACTAGATGGCAAATTTGGCTCATGAACCCCGAGCAATATTTCATCCTGGGAAAGGGATGCCTTGCCACGGACTGGGCTCCCAGGCCTGGTCCCTCCGTCCTCTCCATCCCCCAGCACCGGGCTCAGACACCTCTCCTCCAGCACGGCCACCCCTGAGACACCTGCACAAGGTGCAGGGCACTGGGAACTCGCATCTCCAGCCTGTGCGTGCCCCTGTGTGCCCGTGCTGGTGCCCACCTCTTCTCTCCGCCTCTTTGTCTCCCCTGCGTGCCACCACTCCCACCTCTCCCCTCATCGCCCCGTCTCCCTTTCGCTGACCCTCCCTGTCGCTCTCCCCCCTGCTCACCCTTTTCCCGGCCCATCACATTCTTCCCCAGCCTATTAATAACTTCTGGGCAATTGCACCGGGTCCCCGCTGGGCCCGGCCCCGCCGCCGCCGCTGCCCCGCGCAGCCACTGAACGCGCCGGCAGCAAGTTCAAAAGTGCAGCGGGGCTTTCACAGCCCCGAGCCCCGTCAGGGGGTGGAGGAGGCCGCTTCCAAAGAAAAGGCGGCGTTGCCAGGGAGCCCCTGGCACAGGAAAAGGGGGTCACCTTCACCTCCGGCATGACCCGCCGAGATGGACAGGCGCCAGCAGCCCCGCGGGCCGGAGATGCTGGGAGCGGCCGCGGGGACGAAGGGCCGGGACGTGGGCGAGCGGGGCTAATTGGCCACCTCCGGCCACCGAGCCCCGGTGGGATGCTCGGCCCAGTGGCCAAATCCCCCCGTGCAGTATGGAAATAAGGAAGGTGTCCCCGGCGCTGCTGCCCGGAGAACAATGTTGCTGCAGTTGAGTGACTGTAACAGGCCCCGATGACAGCCGGGGCCGCGTTAAAAATGCCTATTCAAGCAGATCAAGACATTGAGAGGCCTCGCGGGGATCTGAAACCCTCGGGGATTTCTGGATGAGGCCAGAAGCTGAATCCCCAGCCCTGGGAACCTGGGGAAGAAAAAAAAAAAAAAAAAAGGAGAGAGAGAGAAAAGAAAAGAAACCCACAAAGCAGCTTTAAAAGGGCGGCAGCGCCCGAGGCAGGGCCTCCTGCTCCAAGCTGCAGCCTGAGAAAGCAAAGCAGCCCCAAAACCAGCGTGTGACAGTGGTCTGGGCATCCCCAGGGCTGCACAGGGTTATCTGGGGCTGGGTTTGCACCTCCAAAAGGTCCCCGAGCTGCTGGGGATGCTCTGTCCTCCCTGCCGGGGAGCCACGGCTGCAGCTTGTGGGGCAGAGCTGAGAAACAGCCCTAAAAACTGTCCGGGGTCCTGCAGGGATGGCCAGAACAGGGAAAGGGGGAGTCCCCCGGGGGTGAGAGGCAGCAGTGGCCCCTTCTCGGCACCTTGGGGAGTAGTGAGGGTTCCCTGTGCCCCAGGACCCTCGGCCGTGTGGGTGTGACGGGTGTGACAGCAGCTCAGCACAGTAGAACAGGCAGGGCAGGAGGGCCTGCAAACCCCCGTGCTCGCGGGGCTGGGCTGGACTGGCCAAAAAGAAACCTCTCCTTATTTTTGCCACATCGTTCCCCTGCTTTGGTTCTCCATGTGGCTGCATAAACCACAAAAAAAGAGAGGCAAGAGGAGGAGCAGGAATGAGGAAGAGGATGAAGGCTGCTCCTGTCAGCCGATGCCAGATTAAAGAGGTTGGGAAACGACAGCATCAGTTGAGTCTATTTGGTGCAATTGCAACACGAATGAAAGAAAAACCTTGATAAGGCACCAGTCCTGCAGCATCAGGGATTAGCATTTACCTGTTCTGCTGCACCAGTTGCCTCCCGCTGTTTCAGATCCCCAGGATTTGGCTCGCAGACTGGAAACTTTTCAAGGCAGAGTGATTTATCTGTAAAAGATATTGCACATTCATGGACCTGCATAAATAATGCAAAAGTAATTAATAATAACTCAGTCCCTGCTCTTAGCAGTGCCAGGAAAAGAAATTGCTTCACTGGAGTGTCGCTTATGCCTTTTGGAAAAGATCTTTATTTGTTAAGTGTTTCGGAGAGAAAGGACGGGGTAGTTTTGAAACAGGGAATGGATGTCACACAGTCCTGGGATTTTGGTGCCAGCCTGGCAACGTTCAGGATTGATTTAAGGAACCTTCTGCTGGAGTCATGTGAAACCAACATGGATTCAGCTTTGATTTTATGTTTAGTTTTAATCTCCTGTGTCTGCAGTAAAAAATTTGAAACCATGAACACAAAGGGCTGAGAAACCCAGGAAGGAGAGAGATAAGCTCCAAGAATTATTCCTTTTAAAAGCCTTGTCCTTTCAACTCTGAGTGTAACTTTTGAGGTCTGACACAGGATTTCCAACTCTGGATCTGGCAATCCTGTCCCAGCCACTTCACAACTGCTAGGAAAGATATTCCTCC
>VZRS01006376.1:0-25503 GCA_013398055.1 Ifrita kowaldi
TGGCATCCGCAGGAGGGTGCTCGGGGCTGGTGCAGGCTCAGATCGAGCGCAAGCCCTGCAGCAGCTGCTCGATGACATTCCCAGTGCCACTGGAAAGAGGGAAGGAAAGAACAGCAAGACTTTTGAGCCAAGCCACAGGAGATTATGTTAAAAAAGCCCTTCTGAGCACCACGATGCTGACAGAGCAGCACAGCTTGATGGGGACAATCACAGAGTCCCAGAAGGGTTTGTGTTGGAAGGGACCTTAAAGCTCACACAGTTCCACCCCTGCCATGGGCAGGGACACCTTCCACTGTCCCAGGCTGCTCCAAGCCCCAGTGTCCAGCCTGGCCTTGGGCACTGCCAGGGATCCAGGGGCAGCCACAGCTGCTCTGGGCACCCTGTGCCAGGGTCTCCCCACCCTCCCAGGGAACAATTCCTTCCCAATATCCCATCTAACCCTGCCCTCCTTCAGCTTGAGGCCATCCCCCCTTGTCCCTGGATGTGAGGGATGCAGCAGAGGAAGGACAGCCACAGGAAAACCCAGCTCGGTTCCCAACTCCTGCATGTCTTCCCGCATGACCTCGGGCAAGGCATTTAATCTTTCTCTGCCTCGTTTTCTTGGTGCTTTGCCTTGGAGGACTTTGGGCCTGGACTTTGCCTTACAAGGGGTTTGGCTACACTTGAATGCTTACTTTAAATTCAGTAATTGCCAATTAAATCAACATGCTTAGCATACTTTCATGGACTGCGCTTTTTTTTTCCCCCAGCTAAACATGTTCACCTTAATTAAAGGAGTCTGCAAGTCATTGCAAAGCCATCATCTCCTGCCAGTTCAGCCTCAGCACCGAAGCATTTGTATGCCCACAAAACCAATTTTGTATGATTGGCACTAAGGGATGGGACCTTCTGTTCATTAGGGGCTTCTAAGTGCCACTAGGCAAGAAAATTAAATCTGATTCAGATGGGAGGAGAAGGATGGATGACAAAGACAAGTATTTTCAGGAAAGGGAATCGACTGTTTCACACTGCATTTCGAGAAGATAAAACATACGGGACCTGCTCTGAGGCAAAAGGGCGAGGTCTGGGCAAAGCTGGCCACAGAAGTTACATTTTCTGCTTTTTAGCGAGCGGATGGGATGGCTGTATTATGGTTTATCAGGCATCTGCTGTGTCTGGGATGTGATTCTCAACCCGTGCTCCCCAAACACCGGAGGGACCCGTGGAGGAGGTCACTGACACTTAAACTGATTTCAGCTCAGAGTCCGCTCTCACACTGAAGGGCTGAGACCTGGCAGCAGAAGAGGAGGACAAAGGGGATGAGGCAAACAAGAGATTTGCCTGTTTTTCCAAGAAAAACAGCTCAGCAGCCCCTCAGAGCCCTGGGCAAGGCTCACACCGGCACCAGGTCCGTGCCACGGGAGTTTGGACCCAGAAATGAACCCCTCATTCTAAATGATGCAGCCCCTTGCTATCTGTGCTTGGAAATCACTGCAAGAAGTGTCCAGTGGGGAACTGGGCTGGACTGGGAAAAGGCCAGACCCCAAAGAGCCGGACCAGCGGTGCAAATGGACTGAGGGGTGGGCAGTGAGGGAGGGGAAAGGGGCTTCAGCTGCACGGGGAGAATGATGGGTCATTACCTGGGGGCTTCTAGGGGAGGAGAGAAGTAGAAATCAAACGCCCTGCAGAGGATTTGGCTGGGCCACACGTGGCACAGGCACCTCCATCCCCACCCCCCTCCAGCCTCTCCTGCCAGGAACTCGCACAAGCCCCAAGCAGAATTCCATTAACAGCAACGGTGACAAGCCACAGGCACGAGGCTCCACAGCACCCATGGGAGCAGCCCAAAGCTGCCCCAAAATCCTGCTGGGATCACCTTCACCAGAGGGCTGCTGGAGTCTTTTAAGGTAAAACCACCAAAACTTTGCAGTGAAGCAAAGATTTAATTTTTTATTTTTTTATTTTTTTTAAGATTTGTTTCAGAAAAGCTGTCAAAAATGTTTAATTGATGAAAAGCTGGATTTCCAAGGAAAGACATGTTTGAGAAGTGACACTGATAGCCATGTGAGTAGAGAGTCTGGGGTTGAGTGTGAGGAGTGGGTGGGAGCACAGGGGAAGAGCACATTAGAGTTGCAAATGCAGAGTGGAACAAAGCCCTCCATCATCTGAAAATCTTTCCTGAAAGGGAGTTTTACTTTTTGACCTGATCAAGAGTTCACACAGAGCTGAAATGCCAGGCCTAGCTGAGAGCAGCAGAGAGGTGCTTTAGTCCCTTAAACACCCATTTTGAGCTCGCAGGCAGGGATGATCTGACATTTCCCAACAGGAATCAGGACTGGAAAATTAACCTCTGTCCCAGGGCTGGCTGAGACCTGGATTTCAGCTACCCCACTCTCTGAGCACCGCAAAGCTCGTGCCACTCGCTGCCAAGGAGCTCAAAGGTGGACTCCTTGCTCCTGTGCCATCTCTTTTGAACAGGAGGTGCTCATTTACAGAATCCCAGAGGGATGTGGGATGAGTTTCTGCCGTACAACGGGCGAGAGCCGGCAGCCAGACGTGGTAGGAGATACTGAATCCTGCAAACGGGTACCAGGAGAGCTCAACTCCAGCTTTGATGTTGTAAAACCAAAGTTTAAATGATCAGGGGAACGCAACGAGGATAGAAATATTCCCTGGTATTTTCAGAGAAAAACTTCTTTTTTGCCCCCATGGCTTATAAATCATGCAACGAAACTACAAAGCCGGAGATTGCTGTGTTTGACTAATGGGGCTGTGCTTTCCTGGGAGAGGAACGGTTTGACCTCAGGATGTCAGCATTAAATAAGACAAAACCATCAGCCACGCTCTCCTTTTTTATTCAGAGCCGTTGTCGCCGCGTTTTGCTCATTTCAAAGCGCCTCATCTCCGCAGCTGGGTCTCCCCAGGGAGCCTGGTTGCTGTAGGACACCCACAGAATCTCAGGAGCAGGTGCAAGCGCTGCTTAGACAGCCCCCTGCGTGCTGAGGAACACCCCCCAAAGCTCAGATTCCCACGGATAAACTCATGGAGCAGGGTGTGGAGCTGAAGCACGGCCCCAGGATGGGGAGCGATGCCCAGGAGAGCAGGGATCACAGCCCTTGGCATGGGAAGGGCCTGCCCTGCCAGCTGTGGGATGTGGCACCAGCCTGAGCAGCCCTTCTTGGAGGCAACATCAGGTTTGTTTAGCAAGAAGGAGCAAAAGACTTCCAGAGATGCCCATAATAATCAGGGTCAGCACAAAACCAGGCCCAGACACCGCCCTACACCACAGTCCCAGTGTTCCCAGGTCCTTTTGATGCCTTGGAGAGGCTGCCTCAAAACAGAGGCCAGACAAGGTTATGAGAATAAAAGCAGGGATTTATTGAAGGGCCTTCGATAAAGGTACACGATGGGTACAGAGCCCTGGGGCTACACCCAAAGTGACACCGGGTCACGGGTTTGTCACACTTTTATAAGCTTGGTCCATTTGCATGTCAGGGTTAATTCTCCAGTTACGATCTCAGGCAATGATGTCGTCACCCCAAGTTTGTTCCACCTTTCCTGAGGCTTAGTTTACATATTTCGGGGCCTGGGACAACAAGGTGTGCTTGAGTCCAGACCCAGAGAGGATTTATGTCTGACCAGAATGGGAGAGCAGTAGCTAACAGGCTGTGGAGTTTTAGAGTTACACACTACAGCAGTACAGGATCTGAAAAATATAAAAGCTAAATCCCAAGGTGTCACTTTCCCATAAGGATCTGCCAGTTCTCCATCTCCCAAGCAGCCCAACGGGTGTGCTGGGAGCCTGAAGGGCTTTGGGCAGAAGACAGAGATGTCCTCCAGCTTTATGTGGCAAAACACCCACCCAAGGGTGACTCCTGAGGAGGCCAAGAGTTCAGTGCCACCCCTGTGGTGACCTTGTGCCAGTCGAGGCTGGTTCTGGTCTGGCAAACAGCTGGAAAACAGCTGGAGAAGGAATGAACCCCAATCTTTGCAGCTGAAGGAAAGGGTTAAGCTATTCCTTGAAAGTCAGTGGGTCTTCACATGGAAAAAAAAAAGCATCAGGGTGATGCCTGGAGACCTCCAACATCCAGATCTAAATCTAAAGTTGGTCTTCAGAGATCTCTGACAGTGCAAAACAAGATAGTTCCTATTTTAAATCTTCCCCCTCAAATTTCCCATGCAGGGAAGACACCCAGGGTGTTTGGCCTCCTGACAAAGCTCAAAACAACAAGCAAGCAGCACAACAGGTCAGTTAGAAACACGCACCCATGTTCCTAGCACTGAAAACATGAGCAGAACAGTCGAACCAGCTGAAACACCCCGCTTTCTGATGGCTTTTTTCTTCCACCATCTCTTCAAAAACATCCTGTATAAGCTGCCTTTATAGAAAACATGCACCATTTGGAAACAATTTGCCTCTCTTTTTTTTAAATTTCTTTTTTCCTGGCTGAAAACATGTGCTGAGTCGACCGCTTGGGTCAGCACAAAACCACGTTTGGGGATGAATAAAGTAGTTGCTGGGAGCAATTTGCCCAGCGCCGCTGCAGGCCAAATTGGAGAGTTAAACTCGCCGGTGCTGCAAGCTGGCCCAAAATTACTCCATGGACTCTGAGGCCGCTCGCTCCGAGTGAAAAACTAAACATTATTTACCAGGACTAATCCAAGAGGATGGCTGTGTAGCCCAGGCAACCTGGCTGCTGCTCCAGCGCCGGCTCTGCAAGGTGAGCTTGGAAGGAGGGAAAATTCCTGCCTGATTTTGGTGGGTGTTTGGAGCTCAGGGATGGAGCCCATGCTCAGGTGTAGTGGAGGCATCACCCTTGAAGCCACTTCTCCTGATCCCTGCTCCTTGCTCAGCCACGAGCATCCAGAGCAGGACTCTGTGGGAGCTGCTCTAGCCCTGCTCCTCCTACAAAACCATGAAGAAACTCCTTTGAGGCCACAATTTGCCCATTTTTACAGCAAATGTAAGAGTTCAAAGTGCATCAAACCTCAGGCAGGGCAGCAGGGACGGAGAGGGAAGGTCTCCTAGGAACTTCAAGGAGAAGGGATGGGTTTCTTCCCTATTTTTAAGAGGTGGACCCAAATTCAGGCAGATGGCAAGAACACTCCTCCTCTCCAGGAGATGCTCAGCCCTTATTTCTGATACAAGAAACCCAAAGAGGATGTGCTGAATCACATGGGGCTGGGAAGAAGACACCATTTTAAAGCAAAAAGGAGTGAACACAAGCACAGCTCCAATCTCTGGCCACAGGTTATTCAGCTTAAGTCTTTTTCCCCCTTTCGCGTAAATTACGGAGGGAAAAAACATTACAGAAAACAGTTTGCTCAAGACTAAGTTGCTGGTGGAATAATTGAGTATTCAGCAAACCTGCAGCCAAAAGTGATGGGCAATTTTCAAATAGTCTCTTGCAAGGATCGATCTTCAATCAGGGCCCTTCTGAAAATTGGGTCCACTCACAGGCACCTTAAATAAAATTTTGCGGAAAAAGTCACTGCCGCAATTTGAGATTCTCAGCCTCTTGTCAGCTGTGATTCTTTATTTCTGAGCTCGCCATGGTCATCTGGAGGCATTCGGGATCAATTCTGCTTCCTGGTTTTTAGATAGCCAGCGAGAAAAATTTCCAGAGCAGACATGGAGGTGGCAGTCTCCCAACTGCTGGCCCTTTGGAGAGGAGCCAAACATGGGGCAATGAGGAGGAAAAACCAGCCCAGCACAGAGCCTGCACTGGGTTTGGTGACTTGCAATGAAGCAAAGGAGCTGGATGCTTTAATCAAGATCAAGCCAGCCAGATTGGGAAGGAGGGAGCGAAACCCCCCGAAAATGAATTCTCTGCGAGACGCAGCTTGCCAGTGTATCTGCTCGGTGACACCTCCTGCAAACTCCAGAAATGCAAATTGCAGCCACGCGGTCCCACCTCTGCGGGGAGAGCGAAAGGCGACGAGCAGGATGGCACCGAGCAGCCGCCCGGAATCCCAATGAGGCTCCGCAGGCACCGCTCCCGCAGCGCTGGCTGAGGGCTGGGACCGATGGATGGCTCGCACAGGGTGTGGTGGTGATGCTCTGTGGGCTGCTAAAGGATGCTGTGGCTAATGCCTGGTTGCACTTGGACACGAAAAGAACCACGCAGACTCAGCTCTGTCAGGACAGGACGCCAGGGCCAAAAAGCCCCAAGCTTGTTTATTTTAGTCATTTATATATGTTCTTAGAAAGCACCGTGGATTGGAGGATGGGGTTACCACCCCTCAATCACACTGGTCAAAGGAAAAGCCCATCAAACTTCTCCGCCTTAGGAGAAAGAATGAAAACAATAAGGAACAGTTAGCAAAATATGGCTATGTTTACAGAAAGTGTGTGAGAATTCTATTACAGGAATGAAAAACATGGAAGGACTGCAAAACTCAGGGCGACAAATGCCTGGTTGAGGCATCCAAAATCCTGACGGGTGTGAAGATCACCTGCAAGGGGCTGCCTGGCACCTCCTAAGGCTGGCAGAGAAAAAGCCCCGCAGATTGTGAGAACAGCAATTCAGGACCTCCGCAAGGCCCTTCCCATCTCCAAGCCTCAGCTTCCCGCTGAAGCAAGGGTGATGCTCACCCAGAAAGGAATCCCTGGGTCTTGGCTGTTCGTACCCACCATGCTCCTGGAAAGTCCAGTACACAGGAATAGCCAGGGATGTGTCCTCCAGCTCCTGAGGGTGCAGCTCAAGCTAATCACACAGCTCACCACCCTGACACCCTTTTCCTTCTAGTCCCACCTAACAACACCCAGACCCAGCAGATCTCCAGCACCTGGGGACACGGTTTAGTGAACGTGGCAGTGCTGGATTAATGGTTTGACTTGATCTTAGAGTTCTTTTCCAAAAATAATTAATAATTCTATGATATCCTAAGTCCCTCCATCATCCACACAACAGGAGCACCAGGCTGTGGTGCTGCCCCACACCAAAACTCCAACAGCTCCTGCCTGGCACAGCGAATCCCTTCACTGCCTCTCCAAATCCATCCCCATCGCTGGCCCCAGCTGGATTCCGACCATCGTGTGCCCACCAGGCCATGCTGCAGCACAGGAAGCCAAGAAAGAGTTAAATATCACAGCAGCACACAGCCAGGTGGGAACCCAACCACAGACCCTCCATCGCTCCCGCACCGGCCCCAAGGAGACCAAAACCTGACTGAATGACTCCGGCAATTAACTTCCTGAGCCTCTAACCCAGTTCCTTTTAAGGTAAATTTGCTCACGTTAATGGAAAAGGGTATTTTGGTTTTCCATCACCTGCCAAGTCATTTAAAAAATTGTTTTCCCCCTTCTCCCCTCTGCATTCATGACTTAATTGCAACAGCTCTTTGACAGCAGATAGGTTCCAGTGGGCTGCCACTCCAGATGTCAGGAACATGTTAGCAGGAAGGGGCCCTGTAGGATATTTATGGCTTTAATTCCTCGGTAGAGGGTTTTGTTCTGTCATGCGGTGACACACAAATTGCTACTCATTTGATCCTGTATTTCCACATCAGTGACACTTTATGAAGGGCTCCTGGTTCTCTGCACTGTCTCCAAAGTTACTGGTCCCTCTTCTGCCAGCGCTTGGCCTGGACAAGCTGGGTGGCTGGAATTGCCAAAAGGGCTGTTCAGCAGCAGGTCTCCCTCCTGTGCAGCACTGGCAGAGGATGAGAGAACTGAGAACTCAGAAAAAAAGACCAAAATGTGGCTGAAAAGCAGCCGCAGAGGTCATTTACCTCCTCCTCTCCTCTCCATCCCCTTACCCACAAAGCCGAGGCATTCGCAGTGACCCCCTCGCTCAAGGGTCTGCAGAGCTTCCCCGGAGCAGATCCCTCATCTCATCCCACAGCCAGGAGTTTCCAGTCTGGGTCTACACCCTGTGATGCCTCTTCCCTGGTCTTAGAATCAAGAGGCAAACACGGTTAAGAGATAAAAGGGGTTTTATTTGGGTATTTAATAAGGATCCTCATGGTGCACCAATCCCTCAAGGTGGAACATGCTGAAATACACACACACGTCGAGCATACAATTTACAGACCTTGCAAATTGGCATATCTGACAGAGATGCTCCAATGAATGCCATGAATCCCCCTGCTCTAAAGCATTCCCCCAGATGGGCCTAATCTTCGTTTACAGGATATGTCCTGGAGAGGGCCTTGGTTTCCCAAGTCGGGGTAAGGCTTTCCTGCCTCCAGCCGTGAGGCCTTCAGGATGTTTGGTCTTGTGGCCTAGCAGAACACCAGGGCTGTGCTAAGATACCAGGCTTAAAGAAGTACGTGTGGTAAGGGTACTGAGAACACATCAAAGGTGTATAAAAAGGAAATGCACAAAATCATCACGGCATCAGCTGAATGAGCCGAAGACACCAGGCCCTTCCCCATGGAGCTACACCCGCAGCTCTGGTAACAAATATCAAGTGATGCACAGCCCTAAACAGACCATAAATAGATGCAGGATCAAGCCCCAGCTCCAAACTGCCGGAATATTGGCAGCTTGATCCCAGGTGTGGGATCAGCAAGCACGTTAAACAATTACTCTCCACAGCACCACTCTCCATCATCTCACTCACACACGAGCGTGTGATGAACCACTCCATAAAACAGGGGAAGCTGAAGGGGAGGGATTCCAGAGCAGCTGTAGCTGCTGCATCCCTGGAAGTGTTCAAGGGTTGGACGGGGCTTGGAGCAACCTGGGATAGCGGAAGGTGTCCCTGCCCATGGCAGGGGGTGGGATGACAGGAGTGTTAGGGTCCCCTCCAATCCAAACCAGTCCGGGCTCCTATGATTTCGATTTGAACTGGAAATGGGTTAAAGGAGCAGATCTGCCAAAAAAAAAAACCAAAAAAACCAAAAAAAAACCAACCATTAAAAACTCCCACTGTAGTGTGGGCTCAGCAGTAGCAGCCAGGTGTTCTGACAGAGGGAAGGAGCACAGCTGCGGAAGGGGAACCGTGTGTTTTGGGATGAAGTTTCCTGCAGCTCTGCTGGAAACCAGCCCCATGCTCACACAGATCCCACAGGCTTGGCCACACCGGGACTGCCTGGGAGCCAACACATCCCCCAGCTCGTGCTCCTTAGTCAAAAGCCACCCTTTAAATTAGGGAGCATCCCGGGAGACAACAGACGCTCTGTGAGTTGTGCCTGCGTCGGCAGCACGGGCAGGACTAAACCCCATCCCTCCCTCCCGGGGCAGGAGTAGGGTGGTACTCCTCAGTAGAAAGTCAGACTGACCCACCAGTGCACTGAATTCTCATCATTCCCCAGCTCTGAACTGCCTGAGAACAGCAATACCGAAAAAAAATAATCCTGTGGATTTCTATTTGCTGCAGTTTATACACAACAAGAACAAGTGCATACAAATACTTTCATTATTTTGTCAATACAATTAGCTCGGGAAGCACCAATCTGAGCCACCACTTCCCTCGCCCTGTTCCTGGAGGAAATTGGCTTTGCTAAACACCACGGTTTGATTTTCCCCTCTCCAGCGTGCACATTTGCAGGCAGATTGGGCTCTCCCCCCTTTCCCCGGAAAAGCAATCTCGCCGGAGCATTGAGATTTCTCTGGCTGATGGAGACACCCTCCTGGGAAGCACACCGGGGGTCCTTCCCTCCATCAGCGCAGCATCCCTGCTATTTGCTTCCACCGGGCAGCTTGCCAGCAAAAGCAGAGGAAAATGGGAAGGGGAGCAAGGAAAAAGGCCAGAGAGGATGGGGGATGACAGCACAAGGCAGCCTCGCTCTAGGGCTCCTTGTAGCACATCAAAAATCCTGCAGTTACACCATAAAAGCCAGGAAGGAGCAGTAAAATCACTGTGCCATCGAGGAATAAAGTCACTGTGCCATCACAGATTGGAAGGAATGAAGGTCCTCTGCCACTGAGGAATAAAGTCACTCTGCCATCACAAATGTGCTCGGCGGTTTCTGACACACCGACTTTGCCGCAGCCTGGATCAAACGGTGTCCGTGCGTGTGGCTGCAAAGGGAGGGAGATCTCACCTGCTCCCCCAGGGGCAGCGTCCTCACAGAGCTCAGCACCCTGCGGGCATCGAGGGTATTGAATAAATCTGGGGAAAATAGCTACAAGAGGATATCGCCCCCCCTTGCAGGGGAGAAGTAGTGATGGCAAAGCCATGTAGCTCTTCCAAAAAGGGTTTTGCAAAGAGCCCCAACCCCTGACTCGGGTACAAGGAGCTTTTGGGCTCTCACAGGGGTTTCTCGTGCCAGGGAGCTGTGATGTTAACAGCATTGCTGCTCAGTCTGCGGGGAAGCAGCACCAGGACAGGACGAGGGGGAATGGCTGTAAGCTGAAGAAGGGTAGATTTGAATCAGATACCTGGAAAAAATTCCTCCCTGTGAGGGTGGGGAGGCCCTGGCACAGGGTGCCCAGAGCAGCTGTGGCTGCCCCTGGATCCCTGGCAGTGTCCAAGGCCAGGTTGGACGGGGCTTGGAGCAGCCTGGGACAGTGGAAGGTGTCCCTGCCCATGGCAGGGGTGGGATGGGATGGGATGAGCTTTAAGGTCCCTTCCAACCCAAACCACTCTGGGATTCCATGACAGCACAGCAGTCCCACTGCTGCCCCCAGTACAGACTGGCCCCACACACCCCCTTCACCACTCAAACCCTTTCAGGGCTCACTGACTTACTTTTCCCAGTCTTGTCCCATCCACACACACGGTCACGCAGCCATTCCTCTTGCACAGGACATAGAAAAGCCATTCAGGCTTGGGCTATTAATTAAAACCCAGTAATGCTAATTTTACTGCCAAGTTGGAAGATCCTTACTGCATTTTATTAGGTAATTGCCACTTGTAAGGGGTTTAAATTGATGTCTTTATTAGACGATGCAATACAGGATAGTTATGATAATAGTTGAAATCATATCCTATAAATGTTCAGCCACCTTCCAGACGTTGCTCCAGCCTGTTCCTCCCAGCTGAATGAGGAATTGCTTTGCCCTCAGAGACCCCGGTCCCAGGGCAGAGATAACCCAAACCAGACAAATCCTGAAAAAATGACACATTTCTGGCATGTGATATGATTTCTCCAGTGGGGAGAAAGGGAAAACCACAGCGCAGCCAGGACGAGCCTCTGATCACCCCAAAATGTTGCATTGTCACCACCTTTTTGTGTTCACTTTTGATCTGTTCTCCAGCAGGGAAAAACCAGGCACCTGCACTGCTGAGTCATTCCAAATCTAAGCTATAGAGCCAATGCATTTTGTCTTTTCAGAAGCTTTTTGCTCATTCAGGGAGCTGATTTCTGTCAATCTGCATCTCCTGGGTTTCCTATTGACGGGATAACTTATTTCCCAGCAGATCTTGTACACCTTCCCCTAACAGAGTCTCCTGGAACAGGCTGATCCCTGACACCAAGCACCTTTCAGCCGTGCCTCGGACACACGTCCGATAGGAATGTTGGATTTCCCACCATTTCCCTGGGGAGAGGCACATGGGAATGATGCTGGTGTGGCAGCAGGTTTGGCTTTTCCTTGAACACCAGCTCTGGAAGAAGGGACCAGAGGGACCAGCTCTCCAGGACCACCCCGAGGGCTGATGGCAATGCAGGATGTTCCCATCACAGGGAGAAGCACAAAGTCTCTCGAGCCACAGCTCCCAGTCTTCCAGGATATCCATTTCCCCACTCCTTCCTTCAGCTCCACCAGGGAATGCGAAATAAATAGCTCCAGCTTCAAGCCCAGGGATTTTAGGAATTACAACCTATGGATAGCTTGAGAATGGGTGTGGGAGTCAGCAGAGCTCAGAGGCAGCAGAGCCTGCAGGATTTGGATCCTGTCGGGGCTGGGAAGGAGCCAGGGGAGGTGACGCCCGTGTGGGTGGGACGGAGCTCCCCCAAAATGAGAGATCCCGGGAGGCTCCTGCTCCAAGCTTTGCTTCCCCACACACCACCAGTCTCTGCCTTCAGCCCTTTGTCCTCTTCCTCACATCCCTGCCCACGAAAGCTGCCCCTCCCATCTGAGCTCTCCGCATGCCAGCTTCCCTCCACACCTTCTTGTCCACCCTTCTCTTCCCTCGCTTTCCCCATTTCTTTGTTCCCTCACTTTCTCTTCCTTCACAAAGATTAAAGCTGAGGATTTTTTTCCCCCTCTCTCTTCGGCAGGCTGGAATTGCTGGCCTGCACTTCTTGGGAGGAAAAAGCCCGTAGCAACTGTAAATGGCATTGGAAATCCCCTCTGCGTGTGTGGAAAGGCGAGATGGTGGCTTCAGGAAGGGGTGACCAGCGCTGCCCCAACCTCAGAACAAAAACCAGGCAGGGAAATAGCCTGGGGAGAATTGGTTTGTCTTTAAATGAGGGAATTTTAATTCCCAACTAAAAGGCAGGAGAAGGAGATTTACTGATAAATGTGGGGGTTGGAGGGATGCCCTTGGTGTGCCAGACACCCTCGGGCAAGGGATCGCACCCACCAGGCACAGAGAGGAGAGAGCAGGGGCGCTGGGGAGCAGGAGAGAAGGGATTCCAGCGAGCAGGAGAGAAGGGATGCCAGGGAGCAGGACAGCGGGGATTCCAGGGAGCAGGAGAGCAGGGATTCCAGGGAGCAGGAATTCCAGAGAGCAGGGATTCCAGGGAGCAGGAGAGCAGAGATGCTGAGGAGCAGAAGTGCCCATGGACACCCGGCAGCGATGACTAAGTTTAAAAAGCAAACTCAAATTAACCCAGGAGGTTTGAAACCAGGCAAATTACAGGTTCCCTGCACTAACAAGGACCCAGGGCTCTCGTTTCCCATCAGGCTCCTCACAGCTTGCAGCAGACTCGACCCCGACTGATAAATTTACAGCGAAGGAGAAAATAAACGCTGGAAATAAGAGGATTCACCTTCTTAGAAGTTTAAAGCCTATTACCAAAATAGGTGCACGGTGTTGCCATTATGAATGTCATTCCTAACACCTCCTGATTTCCCCCTTCCCGCCTCCTCCACTTTCACACCGAATTGTTCAAACTATTAGGGAACAAAAGGAAGCTGCCTTTTAAATCTCATTCACTCGGGCTCCTTGCCTGATAGATGCCTTCCCCTCTGAAGCTCTGTTTCACATAAAAGCATCTCAGCACGGTGCTGTAAATCTGGTCTGCACCAGCTTTTATAGGAGGCTGGGTTGAGTCCACGACTAAATTACCATTTATTTATTTGCTTGCTTCAAATATTTTTATAAAACGCCGCTGCTGCTCCGACTGGAGGGCTGCCATCCCTAAATGTGCGTTGGGAAGGGGGCTGGATGGAGCAGAGGCACCACGGGTCCCACCTCTATCGGGAGAGGGCTGAGCTGAGCTGATCCATCAGCGGGATCCGCCCTCCCCGAGCCGGCGCCCGTGGGGGATGAGCAGGATGCAGCTGAAGTGGAGGCAGGAGATTCATCCCTGCAGCTCCAGAGCGCCCATCCAGCTGCTCTGCCCGCTCCGTGCCCCCGCGCTCTCTGAATAATTACACGTGGAATAATTACCATCGGTCTCGGAATAATTACGAGTTCAATAACGACCTCCAAGGTGGGGAAACTGAGGCACGGAGGGGTCTCACTCACCAAAAACCACATAGTAAGGGAGGAGTAGCTTTGCCTTTATCTCTCTCCCCCACCCCTTTGAGGCAGCACATTCACATCCGTTGCAAGAAGAAGGGGATCAGGTTTGGGATTTTACCGAGTGTTTTGCTTTCCTTTCAAGCTTTTATCCTTTCCATTTGGTGGAAAAGGGAACAGCAATGTTTCAAACAAAGGGCCAGTTGAACCAAAGACTGCTTCCATTAATAATGGAGGGCTTTATGCGTTTTTAAACCGATTTTTCCCAAACAAACCATGAAAAACAGCCAAATGTTTGAGATTTCCCTGTGAAAATCCTCACCTGATTCCTGTCTCCACCCAATGGCTAGCGCTGCCACATCCCACCGGAGAAGTGGGGATATCCCAAACCCACTGCGAAGCTCCTGGAGCAAACACAGCCCCTCCTTCTCCTCACTCTCATCCCTTACAGATTCCTGGGCAAAGATCCCAAAGAAGAGTCGAGCCCTGCATTCCCCAGGAAAAGCCTTCACCCACCCCCACCCGCCCGCTCTCGCTCACCCAGCCGCTCTCCACAAAACCCTTCCCCTCCCCTCGCTGTGAGTTTTACAGCCTCCTGCCCCCTCTTCTAATAATCAATATTGATTTTACTGCCTGTGCTATTATCCCGCTTTAAAGATTTATTTCCCTGTTTTGCCGCGTGTGCAGACGGGTGCTTTACAGCACGAGCCCTCATTTCCCTCCTCCTCCTCCTCCTCGGGATCATTACCCTGCCCCATCGACGAGCCAGGGCGCTCATTCCAGATCGGAAAATAATCATCGGCTTTTAGGAGGAGGCGCCGGGGTTACGATCGGGGCGCGCCGGGGGCACACGAGTGCACCAGCTCATGGCAAGCCCTTGGACTCGCTCTTCTTCCGCTTATTTCCATCGGCTCCCCGCGTTTCAGGCTTTTCCTCTGGTCCCGGTGCCAGCTGACCCCGTGGCACCGCGGGTGTGCCAACCCCTGCGCCCAATTAGCAGAACAGACCATGTGAAACACACGCTTGACGTTGATACGATTTAACATTAATAACCAGGTTTCAAATATTTATTACAATGGCTGTTTTTAATAAATATTTCATGAACACCAATTTTTTTTCCGTTTTGTTTTTTTTTTTCCACCTCTCTTCCCCATCCATTGCCAGCTTTGTGGGCTTAATTTGCCTTAATGAGAATAAAAATCACTCTGATAAATTGCTCCTTTGCAAACGCACGCGACGCGAGAGCAGCACTCGGCTGAAATGTTTGTCGTGGGGAGCTGAGGGCTGCAAACAGACTCTGGGAGGGAGGAGGCCCTCAGGTATCCCCTGGAACGGGGCTTGGAGCAGCCAGGGCTCATGGAAGGTGTGGAAGGGGTGGAAGGAGAACTTTAAGGTCCCTTCCAACCCAAACCCTTCTGGGATGATGCCGTTTTTTGGGGACGGTAGGAGGTCCCAGACACAAGTTGGAGCACAGGGGCAGCTTCACCACAGAATACACGGAAGAAGAGAAGGGATCTCCCACTTTTATCACCTACTGGTGGGAGCATCCAAGACTTCCCTTGCAGGAAGAGCTCCTGTATGTTTGTGCCCCGATGCCAGGGAAGTCTTGAGTTAATACACTGAGGCTCAGCACTAGGAGGTGTTGAACTAAAAGCTCTATTGAGCACATGCAGCTAAAGCTGAGGCTTTTCCCAAAACCAACCCAAGCATAAATCCTCTCCCTGCAGGCCCCAGGCTGGGAGGATCCTCAGCATCACCCCCCAGCCCCAGGGCTGTGCTCAGCCCATCATCCATTCCGGTGGGAAGCACCTGTGGCTCCCGGTGCCCGACTCTTCCCTCCCACATCCAGCAGGGGTTTATTTTAGGAGCTTGGCCAGCTCAGCAAACAGTATCTGGGTTTCTCCCTGCTCCGGTATTCCAGGCATGGGAGACAATTAGAGCTGTCTAATCAGCAGTGCCAGGGGCAGGGCTTTCATGTGGGGACTCTCAGGAGGGGTTATTACCATATGAAGCATCCTTGGCTCAGCTTTGCTCAGCCACAGCTTTCTGCCCCCTCCTCCAGCCCCAAACCAGGAGGAAATCCAAGCAGGATGTGCAGGGAGAGCCACGAAAGGTGCTTAAGAAGCAGAGCTTCACTCTGTCTTTTGCTGTCGTTTCATTTCTTTTGATGTTTCGTTTTCCTTCCCTCCTTAGCTTTATTTATTCTTTTATATTTATTTTATAAGGCACATTTTGGTGCATATTACAACCCTCCAGCTTTCTCTCCACACACATTCTCCTCTTTAGGATGCTGGGGAGAGCATCCTTGATGCAGAAAGTGGGGAGACAAACCCCATCCCACAGCCAAGAATCCACAGCAGGGGTGGTGAGGACAAAATCCGAACAAAGCCAGGTTGGAAAGGGCTTGGAGCAACCTGGTCTAGTGGAAGGTGTCCCTGTCTCACCTGCAGCAGCTATTTCCAGCAAGAAGAGCAACTTTATTACCCAAACTGAATTGTGCGGAATGAAAAATAAATATATCAAGCTTTCTCCTAGAAATCCTCCTCTCAGCAAGCCCAGAAGGAGACAATATTTATTTATACCAGCTGAAAAAAAAAAAAAAAGAAGAAGAAGATGATATTGGAACCACCTCATGAAACCTCCCCTCCTTGGGAGCTCGTTTCAATAATCCTGAAGTTTTGAGGGGAAAGGAACAAAAAGCTTCAAATTCAACAAAGCCCTCTCCGATGGGTCAGAGATGAAAAACCCAAGGGGATCTTTGCCACACTGAGTACAAATAACCCCCCCAAAACCAAGGAAATGGCCATTCGGGGTCATAAATATGAACACAAGAAGCAGGAGCTGAACACATTGGTTTTAATGAGAATTATCTAGAAAAAGGTATTTTTTTCTCTGTTCAGCAATTCAGTATTTTAATGCCTTGAACTTTTCCTCCCCCCAATCTCACTTTTACCAGGTGTGCAGAAAGTTACCAAAAGCATCAATTGGGAGATGTCAGAATGAAAAATCTCAGCATTTCACTTCAAAGCAAAGCGTTCTGCTTCGAAATGTCGCTGGTTTATAATTCAATAAGCCGATTTGAAGCATCTTATCTTGCAGGCCTCTGTCAAAAATGGGAAAATCGACTTTTTCTTCCAACAGTTTTGGTAAAACCCTATATTTCTTAGGCCCATTTTCAGTCACATTCAATCACCTTTTGTTTTCGTGTTATCTCTGCTGAGACTCCTTATAGAAAATCTTTTCCTGCTTAGGAAACAGGAGCTTGTCTCCAGTCAAATCCTACAATACCCTGACCCAAAACACTAATAAACAAGATTCCTGGAAAAACACACCCAGTGCGGGAATATCACTTATTGCTTAGGCAGGTGATGCCACGCAGGAAATATCAGCCACATATTTAGGGTAAGGTTTGTGTGTTCATTGTTTGGCAGAACAATTGGATTCTCGGCCAACCCCAAGGCCCTGGGGGTTCAAACACAACCAGTAAAACCAGTTTCATGGTTTCTAACAACAACTCACCACCTCCCGTTGGAAAAAGAAATACTTAGAGACACAAACTTGCAGCAGGAATTAATGTCGGGGATGATCATTATGAAACTCAGCCCCTTCACGGAGGGAAAATCAGTTTTAAAAGCCTTTACAAAGCCCAGCTTGAAATCTAGCAGCCAAAAATCTTCCCTGGACAGGATGAAACGTACAAAAACCACAGGAATGGGGGCAGCCAGGACTCACATCCCTGAGCATCTCCCTGTGGGCAGCAGCATCCCAGTGCCAGGGGATCTCTCTCCGTGTATTAATGCAGAGCAAAGTGACCAAAATGGATATTTTTTTTTGCAGCTACAGGGCATGACTCCATTTCCCCCCCACCCCCCAGCAGATAATCATCTTCCCAGGGTGTTTTCTGCATATGCACACACACGGAGACACGAGGAAAACCTGTGCTCTATTTTATGAGCTCATCGAGATTCTAATCTTACAGCAAATAAGGCATGGCATCTAGATGGACGGTATTACAGGAAAATCAATATTGATTATTAGGAGCAAAGATGCGGGATAGAGCTGACAGTTAAAAATCCTTTGAAGATCTTGGGAGAAAAATGACAGCTCGACACACCAAATACGGCAGCGCTGATTCAACAGCTTCATCACCGTGGGGATCAATGGGGACTTGCAGGAGCCTCAGCCTGGGGGAAGGCAGCACAAAGGTGCATTCTTTCACACAGGGGGAGCACCACGGGATCATTAGAGCTGGAAAAGTCTGGAAGATCGGGTCCAGCCGTTCCCCCGGCACTGCCAAGCCCACCACCAAACCGTGTCCTCAGGTGCCACGTCCACGTGGCTTTTCAATCCCCCCAGGGATGGGGACTCCAGCACCGCCCTGAGCAGCCTTTTCCAGTGTTTAACAACCCTTTCCATGAAGAAATTTTCCCAATATCCAAACTAAAGCTCCCCTGGTGCAACTTGAGGCCGTTTTCTTTCACCCTGTCCCTGGGAGCAAAGCCTGACCCCCACCCGATTCTGGCCTCTTTCAAGGAGTTGTAGAGAGGGAGGAGGTCCCCTCTGAGCCCCCTCTTCTCCAGGCTGAGCCCCCCCAGCTCCCTCAGCTGCTCCTCATCAGACTGGCACTCCAGAAGGGATGTTTGGGATTCTGTGGGAGGTTTGGGATTTCTGAATATCGGCTACCTGGACAGACAAGTCTGTAGGAGCTCCAGGCTGAAGGAACAACCATTGGGAGAAGCACCAGGCAGCTGAGGTGCAGGAGGAGTCGCTGGTGCTCCCGTTCAGGGTCAGCTGATAGCTGTATATCCGTATCAAACACACCTGTGCAGGGAAATCCAGGGATTTCCTCTCCCTGGCCAGGTTTAAATTTGAGCTGCGGGAGGAAAAGGAGTTTCCCTGCCCACTGCACAGGGAGGCTTTTCCTGCCTTTACAAGCACCTGTTTTCCACTCTGGACACAGGACAATCCAGCCTGGCCTTGGACACTGCCAGGGATCCAGGGGCAGCCACAGCTGCTCTGGGCACCCTGTGCCAGGGCCTCCCCACCCTCCCAGGGAACAATTCCTTCCCAATATCCCATCCATCCCTGCCCTCTGGCACTGGGAAGCCGTTCCCTGTGTCCTGTCCCTCCAGGCCTTGTCCCCAGTCCCTCTCCAGCTGTCCTGGAGCCCCTTTAGGCCCTGCAAGGGGCTCTAAGGCCTCCCTACAACCCTCTCTTCTCCAGATGAGCACCCCCACACCACAGAAAGGCTCCTCCTCAGCCCAGTTTGCTGTGCCACCCTCCCCTTGCAGGGGTGTGGAGCCTCTCAGGACCACAGAGCCCTGGTGCTGCTCACGAGGCTCTTCAGGGCTTGAACCCCTGGTGCCAAAGGCAGCTGTGCCAAAAAACCAGCAGCAACCAGCCCCACCCTGAGCCAGACTGGGCAAATGGACACCTTCAGTGCTTTTGGTCCTACACCGTGTCCCAGTAGGAGCCAATTACATCCTGGGAAGCCTCAGAGGCTGCCAAATTCCCAAAGTTTTTGTGACTTTCGAAGATATTATTTTTCAAGCAATAAAAGAACAAATTAGGGAATTTGGGGTTTCTCCTGCCTCACAGAATTCTACAGGAGGGACTCACCTTGCTCAGAGCCCTGCAGAAACAAGGAGCTGCCTGCTCAGAACACTCAATCCCAGCTGATCCACCCCCACCTTGATCCCGACTCCCACAATTACACTGAAGGTAAAGCAGCAGCTGAGGTGGGAAAACAACAGGGATCGAGTGGCTCTAAGGCAAGGGGTGCTCAAGGCGCTGAGCTGATGAGACTCCTCAGTTCATCACTAATTGGGATGGATGTTTAAAATAAAATAATGCTGCCTAATCACCTTGAGATCCTCCCAGGCACAGCCATGGCATCCTCAGGGAGACTGAGACCTTAAAAGTCACCTTAAGGGAAGCAGCACCAGGCTCATCCTCTGCCTCGTGAATATTTGGGCTTTTTAGCTGATTATTTAAAGGCAGAAAACACAACGTGATCCCTGCGGACACCCAGCTTGCTGAACCCAGTGGTTTCTTTGGGATTGCTGGGATGCAGCCCTGCTCCCTGACGCTGCAGCTTCACATGCCAGACCCAGCGGCTCCTCCCTGGAATAACCGGGAAGCCGCGTTGCAGAGACATCGAGGGACGCGCTGCTCACGCTGCGGATGCATCGATCCCTTCGCAGGGACACGCTGATGACACACCCCAGCCCGGAGAGGAGCTGGGCAGGTCAGAGCCAACCCTCAGAGGAGGATCTGCCCTCTGGGCTTTGGGTAAAGACCAGCCCAGCTTCCTGTCGTGCTGGAGATAAGGACCAAAGGACAGCCAGGGGGAGCAGGGATCCGTGCGAGGGATAACAGAGGGATAACGCCGCTGCCCAGGGATACCTGCCTCATCCCTGCGTCTCCCACCATGATCCCAGCTACCCCTCCAGCCATCCCAGTGCCTTCACAGCTGAACTCCACACCCCTGACGCCCTCCAGCAGCCAGAATTCCCATCCCAGCTGTATTTTCAGCAAGGCGCAACCTGAATCTTAACCTTATCCAAAGGAAACCCTGTCCCAAACCCCACCTTCACTGCACAGCCCATCCTTAGGCAACCTCCACCCCCTAATTCTGTCTCTCACAGTCTCTAAAAGCAGCACTGATGATGAAGTTGCAGCCAACTTTTCCAGAGTTCAGCCGGAGCCAGCTGCCCTCCGCGCCACCAGCATGATCCACCCGCGGTTGCCGGCTCAGTGGGCGTGAAAGGGCCGTGTGGAATACAAATGGACTCTTTCACTTAGCAGGAGGCAGGTAATTTCTTTTGTCCCCGCTGATGCATTATTGATTGTGATGAATGTCAGAGCAGGAGCCTGCTCCAAAAGCCATTAAACAATAATTTCATCTCCGGAGGGTAATTGATTGTCAGAGGGAGCAGCTTTGCCAGGCGCAAGGTGGCGGTGACGGGGAATGTTTGTATTTGGGTGGGGACAGAGGGAGTCTTGGGCAAACTGCATGATTTATTAATCAAACATGGAAAAAAGAGTTGGGAGAGGGAGAGCACTGGAAAGAAGGACCCAACTTCTTCCGAGCTGCTGGGCAAGGCTGAGAGCCAGGCTGACCCCAGCCCGGCTCTGTCACGCTTTGGAGAGCATCCCTAATGGCACTTTGCTGGGGGCTGCTTGGCTCCAGTGACACATCCCAGCACTGACCCGTCACCTCCCCGTTATTCCAGCCTGTGACCCGCACATTAAAGTGCTTTTCTGACACACCTCAACTCCTTCCCCGCCTCTCCGTTAATGCACTGCCAGCACAGCCGGAGCAGCGAGCAATCTGCTCCCCAAAGCTCTCCCCCTCCAATACTCCTCCGTTAATGCACTGCCAGCACAGCCGGAGCAGCGAGCAATCTGCTCCCCAAAGCTCTCCCCCTCCAATACTCCTCCAAGCCAGCGCGGCCCTTCCACTGATCAGAGAGAATCTAAGGCTACATCACATCCTCATGAAGAGAGCACGGGAAGAAGCAGGAGAAGAAGGGCCTGGATTTGGGAATTGGGATTGGAGTCGTGGTTTGTGGTGTGGAGCTGGAACACGATGAGGGGAGAGGGGGAAAGACCCTCCCACCCCAGAGAAGAGGGACAGGAGCCCAAGGGCCCCAGAATTAATCCTGACTGGTCAATGGTCATTTACCAGCACTCAGAGACACAGCCCTAGGAAGGGGCAGGGGGACGTGGCCCCAGCCGTGCCCAGCCTTCCAGGAGGACACAGTGCATCAGCCCTGTGTCTGTCTGTCTGTCTGTCCAGCAGGGGCAAAGGAGGGCAGGGATGGAGCAGCATCCTCACCACATCTCCCACAACAGCCACAGGAGAGACAAATCCCTCTGTCAGGAGAAGAGAGGGAGTTTATCCGTCTCCTCTGCGGCACATGAGAGGTGGATTTATCACGGATTTCCCTTTCTCCCATGCTTTATTTAGTAGTTCATTATCTTGTCAGCTGGAACCGGCCAGCTCCCACAGCACACTCTATCACTCCCAAACCCCTGCAGGAGCCACTCGAGGTAAAATGCCCACCTGGACCACCTGAAGGCCACATCTGATCTGGGAGAGGACAGCTCCCAGCAGTGGGGAATAGGTTGGAGTGCAGAATGAGACAGGAATCCCCATCCTTTGGGTGTGAAGATACAGCACTGCGTAAGCAACTCACCATTAAACACCCTCCCTGTGTCGGACTGGTTTGAAAAAAAAAACCAAACAAAACAATAAAAGATCAAAACCACAAGAAAGTTGAAAATTAAAGTCCTTGCAACAGCATTAGGCAATGCCTGTTGCCTTCATATCAATCACAAGGCCTGGAAATATTTCTAATAAATAGGAGATTCTGTCCCCACCACAAAACTCTCCAAGGAGCAAGAAACAGCAGTGAAATGTCAGTTCTAGGGAAGAAGGAGTAATGCAGCCTTCCACAGCCTATCCATGAGCTGAGCTGGTGCAATACACAATATTCTGGGCACATTTGCCAGTTATCTTCATAAGAGGTGGTTGTGATCGGTATCTACAAGTAGGTACAGCCCAGCAATAGAATCCCAGGGTGGTTTGGGCTGGAAAGGACCTTAAAGATCATCTCAATCCCACCTTCCACTGTCCCAGGTTGCTCCAAGCCTCGTTGAATCTGGCCTTGGATGCTTCCAGGGACGGGGCAGCCACAGCTTCTCTGGGCAGCCTGCGCCAGGGCTTGACCTCTCCTCCCAGAGAAGAAATATTTGCATATTTAAACCCCTCCCACTGCCACAATCATCTTCCACCTCCGCACTCCCAGAGGAGGCACAAGCTGCATCACCCTACAGAGGACACAGACGCTTCCTTGACTTTCAGGACCAGACCTTGAAGAAGTTCAGCACAAACCTTGTGTGTTTATTTGTTTCCATTTATTTCCTCCATTACTTTTTCCGCGATCAATACCATTATTTGAATAAAAATGCGCTCTGTACAAGAGCCAATGCCACACGGAGAATACCAATTGAAGGCGCTGCCTTGAAGTGAAGCCACCGAGAGGGAACGCAATTCTCCCAGGGAGCAGGAGGCCATCAAGCCCTGATAGCAGCACAGCACTGAGCCGCGCTCCTCGCGGAGCACCGAAGGCAACAAAGGAGAAAAGGAAAGCAAAGAACCAAATCCCCACTTCAAAAGGCTCCCCGTTTCAAAGCGTGGCACGAACATTAAGTGACTTGTCTTCCCAACACCCCTTTGTGGGAGCGCTGTTATTTTCTGCGCTGCAGGAGCAGCTCGGTTCAGGCCGAAGCTTTGCGGGCTCTGTGGTTTGAGGTTTGCAGCAGCCAAAGAACAGGGGGGGGCCCTGGGTGCCATCCTGCCCTGCCCTGGGAGCTCGTGGGCAATGCCAGGGTGGGAAAGGGGCAGTACAAGCTGTTTCTTCCTCCACCTAAACCCTCGAGTTTATTGATTATTTTATAGCACCTTCCCCACGCTTAAAGGGGCTCCAGGAGAGCTGGAGAGGGACTGGGGACAAGGGATGGAGGGACTGGACACAGGGAATGGCTTCCCACTGCCAGAGGGCAGGGATGGATGGGATATTGGGAAGGAATTGTTCCCTGGGAGGGGGGGGAGGNCCCACACAGCAAGGAATGAGGGAAGAGCTTTCCCAGAGCAACTGTGGCGGCCCCTGGATCCCTGGAAGTGTCCAAGGCCAGGTTGGATGGGGCTTGGAGCTCCCTGGGACAGTGGAAGGTGTCCCTGTCCATGGTATGGGGTAGGACGAGATGGGTTTCAATGTCCCTTCCAACCCAAAGCCTCCTGGGATTAAGCTGTGGCAGATCCAGTGGGAAATCTCATGTGGAACAACAACCACGTCACGGTGAGTCCCTGCCAGGGCACCGTCCTGCATTGCAGGAGGACACGGGGTCCACGCTAAGGAAACACAACACACCAAAGCCTCCTCCTCACACTCAACACCAGCAGGAAATGCCCAGGCAGGGTCTGAGCCCTGGGCTCCCCTCCCAAGCACCCTCCACAACCATTCCAAGCCACTGCTCAGCTTAGGAAATCCAAGCACGGCGACTCGAGGCGCTGCTTCCAGCTTAGCTTTCGCTGCTGCTCTTAACCCCAGCGACCTTTCCAGCTCTGCCCTGCCAACACAGAGGAAAACAAGCCACTTGACAGGCTCCCTTCTGCTCCAGAGGAACATTTCCCCAGGAAAGGAAGATCAAGGAAGGCACCGGCTCTCTGTCTAAAAGATGAGGAGATATATTCCAGCTGACATTCAGCACTATCAACGTTTTATGAGCTTTGGAATCCAGTTAGTTAGCCAATATTTTACTTAACTCCGGTTTAGATTTAAAAACTTGACCTTCTCCGAGCGGGTCTGCGTCACATTTCACTGGGCCTCGCGCAGCTCCTTGTGCAAAGTGCCAGGTTATTTATCCCCCCTTTTTATTGCTGCACTCTTATTTGCTCATTTGTACTATTCAAAAATCAGTAAAAAGATGGGGGTCCCTGGACAGGCACCTGGGGCACCCACACAGCTCTCCAAGGTGCTTGTCACACGTAGCAAGAGGCAAACGACCCGGAGCTGCTCTTCTCCTGGCCAGGAGGGCTGCAAATCAGGGCACAAAGCAGCCCTGATCCTACTCCTCTTGCTGAGGGAGTAGAAAATCACTTTTTAGCTCAGGGGAGCAGTTTGGATGTTCGGATACAGATCAGAGCCCCTTCGTGCCTGGAACTGGGAGGAAAAGTCACCTCTGCTTGGTCATGGAAAAGGCCCAAGGACAATTCCAGCCCCGGCAGCAACAAAACACACAGAGTAAGGAGGGAGATCTCCCAGAGGGAAAGGGAGCAATGGGACAACCACCCACAATATCAGAGCTGGAAGGTCAGAAATACCAAAGCTGGAAGATCACCCCAGGAGCTCGAGCAATGGGCGATGACAGCAGTGACAAGACACCACCACAGCCACCTGGCTCCTTTATCTCCTCTTTGCAGATGGAAACGTCGCAATAATGAGGCTCATTAACACCCCAACACCCGGCTGGCTGGACATAGGACTTCCCAGAAGATCCTCCTCACTCCACCTGCCTGTCTGGGATCACACACCAGACCCAGCAGCTCCCTGATCTCATCTCAGCACAAGCAGCCTGTGATAGGCAAACGACCCCATCCCCCTCCTCACACCACCTGCCTAAAGTAATACTGGATGAAAGAAATGTGTTTTAATAAAGAAAATTGATTTAGTTTGGTTTATTCATTAACACGTCGATCAGGAATGATTTATGGCCACAATTTGCCAAATTATTTCTCTATTGATCAGCCCAGGGTTGTTTTGTTGTAGGTTCAGTCAATTAGGAGTAGCACTCAGGTGGGTAAATTAATCAGTCTTAAGTAGAGCCCGCCCATGGAGAGGGGCTTGGCAAGCCCTGGTGCCAATGCAAACCCTCACTGAGCAACCCCACCGAGGTGAGATTTCTCCTACAAAACAGCCAGCAAAAGGTGTTCAGCACCTCCTCCTTCCCAACAAACACAGGCTTCAAAACCCTGTTCTGCTTCCCATCACAAGCAGAGTGATTCAAACCTGCAAGGCTTCGCACTCAGCCCTCTGAGCCCAGCTTGTGTCATCTTAGAATCCCAGAGTGGCTTGGATTGGGAAGGGACCTTAAAGATCATCTTGTTCCAACCCCTGTGCCCTCCCCTTCACCAGGTTGCTCCTGTCCNGGTGGGTAAATTAATCAGTCTTAAGTAGAGCCCGCCCATGGAGAGGGGCTTGGCAAGCCCTGGTGCCAATGCAAACCCTCACTGAGCAACCCCACCGAGGTGAGATTTCTCCTACAAAACAGCCAGCAAAAGGTGTTCAGCACCTCCTCCTTCCCAACAAACACAGGCTTCAAAACCCTGTTCTGCTTCCCATCACAAGCAGAGTGATTCAAACCTGCAAGGCTTCGCACTCAGCCCTCTGAGCCCAGCTTGTGTCATCTTAGAATCCCAGAGTGGCTTGGATTG